>OOIL02002239.1:363374-454030 GCA_900332095.2 Cuscuta campestris
TGGGATGCGAAAAAATCGTGGTCTTTTAGATATAGATAGAAAAGTTTTATGGGATGCATAAAAAATGAAACATGAACCTTTTTTTAGCCGGAGGTATAAATGTATATATTGACTGTGGTTTACAATAGAGGTCGAGGAAGAGAGTGTTTATAAGAGAGGAAGGGGGATCGTCCTTCTCAAGGTCGGCTCCTTTGGTCATTTGGGGCGACCACGAAGCTTTCAAACCGTCACTCGAGGAGTGTGACCAAGGACATCGTAGGTCATTCCCTCTCCTAACACGGTGACCTAGTTGGTCCGTGTCGATATTCAACCTTGAAATTTAAAAAGTACTCGGTATGTTATTAATTACTCCCTCCGTCCCGGAATATTCGTCCAGTTTTGACTTTTGGAACTGTTCATCTAAGCACTTTGACTCATCAAATTCTCTCAATGTGTAAGCCTAAATATAGTCATGTGTGATCTTGTTTGATTTGTCTTAACATATAGATTATTAATATATAATTTCTATAATTTTTTAATATACAAATTACAAGATAAAATGGATTAAAGAATTGTATTGGATGGTGTGTAAAAATGAAAGTGGACAAATATTCTGGGACGGAGGTAGTGTAAGATAGAGAGATTGAATATTGAGCAAACAAATAATTAGGTCGGATCTTATACTTCTCCAAAAAAAAAAAAAAGAAGATTGCATCCTATAGTGTTCATTCAATGAAGTATCTTTTATTGTTGTTAATGTTAATTGTATTAGGTACAAATAAATATTAGTGGTAAAGATTAAATTTGAGCAGGGTCAGCTCAATGGTGGGCCAATGGTGGGTCAGCTCAATGGTGGTCAGCTAAATTTTTAGAGTCCTAATATTTTTAATTTTTAAATATATGTATTATAGTTTTTTAAAAAATGGATCTTGGATTTTATTTTAAAACTATATTTTAAAATAAACCCAATTTTATTAAATTTACATGATAACTAAATATTTTTTTTCATAATTTGCTGTCAAAGGTTGTCACAGTTTGTCCGAAAAAGTCAAACTGTGACAATCTTTTAGGGACGGAGGGAGTATAATGTAAATTGTTAGGGCCATCGTTCATTTTTTTTCATCTCGACCAGGACCATCCTATCCTCGGGACCGACACCGATAAAGAGTTGTTTGACAAAAGCAACCTTAACCATTCATTATTATTCCATTATTACATTGTTGAGTTTGGTTAGTGTGATAAGCTAAGTTTTGAGTCACCCTCACACAAACCAATCTACACACCACTTTTGTCATGTTTTATGTGTTGTATTAGGGATGAACAAATATATCCCCTCCCAGCCCACCTTCCTTAGCTTATACCTTAGCTTGGCAAATTAGCACAAACATGCAGCTCCAAACGAGTTAACACAAAACCATATATATATATTCATATCATTCATCAAATCCCACTCCAAACATATCAAATCCACACAGACAATTTCATGCTCATACCATATGATCTGCTTCTTAATTAATCACTCCCACTGATGAACCTTCCCAGCAAAATCTGGTCCACATTATGTGTTTTCCCCCTCCCTAGTCTCTTCTATTCCATCCCCCCAAACAGAGCATAGTAATACTCGATCTACTCAAAAAGATTTTCCGCTTTAACTTTACAGAGATTAAGAAATGTGTAGAAAGAAATACGTGGATTGTTAATATTTGTTTATTAGAAGAAATAAATACCGCCTTGATTATTTTGACAACAAGATTGGGTGTCATATTATGACACTCAACTAAACTGGAGCTCCTACGATGTTCTGTTCCAAAAATTGACTAACCCCCAAATTTGCCAAAATTCATATATTATCACCTTGTAAATTACTGCTACAAATAAGAAAAGTGAAAAAAAATGTGTGATTGAAATTTATTTGAAAGAGAGAGAGAGTCAATGATATATTGATATTGATATACTATTCCGTACATCCGTCCTAAATTATTTTAAAAAAATGGAGAAATGTAAAATTGGTTTTTAGATGTTTAAAAAAACAAAAGTATATATAAATTTTTTTTTAAAGAGGGAGAACTAACTACGTATATTAATTTGCTCTTATTTATATATTTCCCTTCTCGTTCAAAGCCAATTTCCAACTCGGGACCTTCCCTCTCTTCTCTTTCCTCACAAACTCCATCCATCAACCAATTCTCTCAATCAAAGCTTCTTCTTCTTCTTCTTAAATTGCCTTCTCATTCCAAAATGAAGGTAATGAAACTTTCAGTTTGAGAGTTCATTATTTTGGAATTAAATTTCAATTCCAATAACCAAAATGGTTTTTTTATTTACTCTTTTTTTTTAAAAATTATAGATATAAAATTGGTTTTTTTATGCAGTTACTTGGTTGGATGCACCGTAAGTTTCGACAAGGTAGCGGCGAACCTCTCAAAGATTTCTCCTCCGGTAAGCTTCTACTATGGAGTATGAGGGTAATTAATTAGAATATACTACTACAAAATATTTTCTAATATTATAATTTACTATTTCAGTTTTTGGTTGAGTTGATTTTCTCATCATAATGAATACTGAAATAGAATACTTATTAGTTGTTTGCAAGGGTATTTAAGTCATTACTTAAAATTGTTGAGCTAGATAACCAAGCAAATTGAACATGTATACATGCATGCAAATATGCATACACATATATTTTTACAGGGCACCCTCCATTGGATGACATCCAATGCTACCCCAAGGCAAACCATTACTTCACAAAGTCCTCCAGCAAATCCCAAAGGGACAACCACCACCTCCTCCTCCGCAAATCCTTCGCCGACAGCCGGACAGCCGGCGAGTCCGACCACCACGGCCAGTACTACGACGACGAAGACCTGCAGCGGGACTCGTCGGCCGCCGCGCTCTCCGACCTCTTCCACGGCTTCCTCGCCATCGGGACGCTCGGCGGGGACCACCCGCTGGGCGGCGGCGGCGGCGGCGACCCCTACGCGACGCCCACGTTCTCCATCTCCATGGACAACATCGCGGAGAAGGAGACGGGGGAGGTGACGGAGAGCGACCTCCGGATGATCAACGACGAGCTCGAGAAGGTGCTCCTCGGCGACGGCGTGGCGGCCGACCAGATCGCGTCCGGCCGGAGCAGCCTGGTCAGCAACCCCAGGAGCAGCCACTGTAGCACTATAACACTGAGCAGGAAACAGCTCGAGAGCATAGAAGCCGCCGCCGCGGCGGGGGCGGCCGCAACCAACATCTGCCCCCTCCAAGGCTACCTCTTGGGGTCCGCCGCCATCGGGGTGCCCGAGACGGCGGCGAACAAGAAAGAGCCAAGGCCTTCACTGGGAGAGCTTTTCCAGAAGACCAAAATGGTGGATGAGAGTTCATATGGGAACAAAGGGGAGAGTAATAAGAAGGAGAATGATAAGTCAAGTGTTCATCATCTCTTGAAGAAGATACTAAAGAAGGGAATGATTCATCCTTCTTCTTCTTCTAAGGGCTCTTCCAATGCAGATTCTGCTGCTGACACTAAATTCAACAAGGTATATATATACACACCTATTCCACTTTTGCCCTTTTGTATTTATTTTTCAGATTAATATCTGACTTGTTGTATGATGCAGGTGCTGCAAATGTTCCACAGGAAAGTGCATCCTGAGAGCATAGCAGCAACAGAAAAGCTTGAGAAGCCATCCAACAAGCAGAACCAGCTTATGTATGACAACCTTCTGGCCGGCGGCGGCGGCGGCGAAGATGTCGCTCTTGTTCCCAAGCGCCGCATGTCAAATTGCGGCGGCATGAGGCATCTCAAGAGCCAATCCGGCCTGCGCCACCAGTTGGCCGCCGGCGATCCCAATGTCATGAACAAAGAATGTTGGATCAAGAGTGACGCTGACTGTAAGTCAAATAATCTTCCTTGCTACATAAATACTTCATTCCTTCTTTAATAGTAATCAATTACCAAGCAATTTTTTTTTGTTGGGGTATGTTATGTATGTGTAAATTGTAGATTTGGTTCTGGAGCTCTAAAGCAAGGAAGAAGATGGGATAGATCCACCAGATTCACTGCCTGCAAACACTACTGCGACGTGTTTGGGTTCATGAAACTCAAACCTTATTTCATATTTTCTACCTTCTAAAGTAATTAATCAATTACGACTACTATAAATATAAATATGTCTGAGTGAGTGAGTGAGTGTGAAGTGATAAACTTTGCATCAGCATCTATC
This sequence comes from Cuscuta campestris, assembly GCA_900332095.2. Taxonomy (NCBI): domain Eukaryota; kingdom Viridiplantae; phylum Streptophyta; class Magnoliopsida; order Solanales; family Convolvulaceae; genus Cuscuta; species Cuscuta campestris. The sequence goes on from OOIL02002239.1 coordinate 367,568, forward strand.
TATCTATCTATCAGAACAATTATTTAAGATGTATTAAAGAGTGCTTTCATTCTCTATCTGCTCTTTTTATTATTATTGTTATTATGGTTATGTGAGATGAGTATTACTATATGTGTATAAATGTGTTTGAGATGCTACTATATACTATGGATCATTTGTGATGCATGTGCATGATTTATGCACATTTTAAGTATTTTTATAAATTAATATTGGTCTGATTATGATGGTTAATGATTAATTGTAGGCATAGAGTGGAACTGCATTTTTATCTTATGGTGAGAAAAGAATAGTCAAAGAGATGGATAGCTTTGAGGATATATTTCAGTACTGTAGCTTCTTGGCTCACACTAATGATAAATTCATCTAACCCTTTGTTTCTAAAACACTCACAAAGGTAACAACAACAACATTACCCTAGTGTCTCGACGGCCCCCGCCCATTTGCTTACCTACACCCTTATGATTATATATATATATAATATTCAAGAAAATGAAAGTCACATTTTCACAACCGAGTTTTGTCTTACCTCATTTTCGCTCTTAGAGACAATTTCACAAGCATTCACATTCACGGGCATGGCCACATAACAATGTCTATATTTGAGGAAAAATTGGAACTTCAGCACAAATTTTTGGGACACCCTAAGTCCTAACATGACACTTATATAAAAAGAAAACTCGCGTGAACGGACATCCTTTAACAAAAGTGAGGGACAACTCTGAAAACGATAAGGAATACTCCCCTAGTCCTAAGAAGATTTGCCCTCTGCTCTCTTTCCTTTTCGTCCTTTCTGGAATAAAATTTATACTTTTCTTATTTCCTTTTAAGGAAAAATACATGTGACACGCAATATTTCTCTTTCTAAACAAATTCAAAACCATATCTTAATCTTTTTACACATACTTTTTTTAAAAAAAAAATCTATTAAACCAAAGCGCATATTCATTTTGGAACAGATGGCATTCGTAAGAATAGGCCCGACCCATGCATAGAATTCCTATCTGCTTCCATCTTGATATCCTATAGTTTCTTTGGCATAGACCAAAACCACTAACGGAAAAACACAGATCATTCTTGAGACCCAATATACAAAGTAGCAGCAGCAACATCTTCTATCCATGTTATCTTTATTCATTTTATTGCTTACTTACAAATTTTACATTGTTTATCAAACTTTCATTGTCAATATTTTACAATCATCAATCCATCATCAACAATTGAGAACTTTGTGTGTGTGTGTGTTATAAATGTTTGCAGAAATAAGAACATGAATCATGGAGTAACGCAGAGAAGAGACACTAACATTGGCCATCCATGTAATCTATCAACAGATCCTTCACCATAACTCGATCTGGTATCCTCCCAGCAGCACCATATAGCGGCGCAAGCCCTCCCGTCATAGGGCCTGGATTTTTTTTCACCTGAAAAATAAAACAAGTGTCTTTGTTGGTGAAGTACTCCGTCTATGTCAGTGTCTCAGCCGTGACTGACGACTCTGGCTCCGTTTGGCATTAACTTTAACATTTACCTTCAACATTTTCGAGCTTCTGCTATATTAAAAAGCGATATAGTGTGTTTGACAATATGCTTCTACTTATAGCTTATGGCTTTGGAAGTCTAAAATGAGCTTCAGAAGTGCTTTTCAGAATTTCAGCAAAGCTAAGAGTGGGTGCTTTCGCCTTCTACTTATAACTTTTGTTTTTTCAGGAATCTGATGTAACCCATGCACCCTCAAAGTCATGTTCAGCTCTAGGGTTGAATTAGTATTACAAACATGAGAATTCTAGTTTAGAGGAATAGATTTAAGACGGAACATGTTGTTGAACTAGAGCATTTAGATGTAGCCACCTCATGGCTCATGAGGTAGTAGCATCCTCATTCTCCATTTCAACAAAGTACTTCCTAAATTTTGTTTCTTAGAAACAATCTTTCTACATTCTAGTACGGGTAAGGTCTGCGTACACACGCTCTCCCTTCACCCTACTTTTGTGGGATTCTGGGTTGTTGTTGTACTTCCTACATTTTTCATCCATATTTTATCTTTCCTAGTTTGACGTTGTTTGGGGTATAAGAAAATGATGTCGTGTCGTTGAGATTTATTTAGAAATGAAAGAATCAATACAAAAATAGAAAATAGAAAGAGAGGACAAAACAAGGGCAGGTAGTATATAACATGTGATGCTCGCTCAAAAAAGAAGTTATGGGCTTGTTATCTTTTCATGTATATATTGCTTTACAACAAATCCGGTAAAATTCCAAAAAAAAAAGTAGGGTCTGGGAAAGATATGTAAACACGAGCCTTACACCTACTCGGAAGTAGAGAGAGAGAGTTTCCAAGAGACCACCGACTCAAACACAAAAACACGGATGGATAATCAAAGTAAACACAATAGCACAAACAAAACAAGAGCAAAGTAAGAGCAAAGTAAGAGCATAGAGACATGAAGCCCACAAACCGACACTAGCAGCTAAACCTAAAACACAGAAATCACACATCCACAATCTAGAGGTCTACTCAACTACTCTAATACTAAATTTCCAAATGTTCTTATCTAAGGTCATTTCCTCGGTAAGATCCTTCCTCTCATGTCCACTAATGTAAGTATATATTGTATTACCCCCAAAAAATGTAGAGCGCTACAAGTATAAATGGTTAGGCAACGAATTACTTACGGTCTGCACAGCATCTTTCACGTCCCTCACAAAGTCTTGAGCAACTGATGTGTGTTGAAGTGTGACACAAATATGAATGCTGACAAGGGAAAATGAGAATGCCATTAGAACAAAATTCTTGGTGAGTTTTAAGAAGGAATATAAGGCAAGTCATGTAAAGAGAGTCACCCAAACTACGGCTGCAAGCATTGCATGTTTTACATAACTACACCCCTCAACTCCCATTTGGTTAATATATAGCCTCAAATGTATAAAAAGAGAGTTGACTTCGATCAAGGTACAACTTTTAAAATTTGGCCATGTGCAACGCTTAAAAGTCATGGAATCCTACTTCATACTTACGTCTATAGTTTGTTTTTGTTTTTATCATATTGAATTTGTTAGTAACTTTTTTGGATATTAAATCAAAGTTAGCTTTATTTTATGAAATATGGCTCTTATTATGGGGCAAAAGAGGAGTTCCAAATATGACACTTTTTTCAAGCAGAGTAAATACTAAAGATATTTATGGAGACAAACATAAACAAAAACTACAAACCCAGTAAAATCCCATAGAAGGTAGGGTCCGAGGAGGGTGTGCAAGCAGATCTTAGCCCTACAATGAATTAGAATACTGGAGACAAACATAAAGAGGAAAATTTGGTCACCTATTAGGTCTTTGCAACGCATTCAAATGCCACCCTTTAGATGACAAAATATCATTGACTTCAAATATGTCTACAACTTCAGATCCAAATGCGATAATACTCATATCAGGCTTTCCTATGACAAACAGTTCTGGAATCTCTTGAATTCTGCAATAGTTAAAAGCAGAATAAAATTTTGGTAATGCCAATAAGTCAAATGCCAATAAAATTTTGGGCATGCTAAAATGTCCACCCTTTCTCTATTTCCTTAGAAGCTTCCATGATTGCCTTGGTGTTCTTGAGGTAACCTGTAAAGTAAATAAGTAATATGCAATGTCAATTCAAAAGCCCTGGATCAAATATCCCATTCCTGCTAGAGACTAAGTGTCACGTTGGGTGTAGGATTTTGAAGGGATTCTGGAAGGTTAAGTCGATATCTTGATAAACATTTGATGTTTTAAGAAAATGGAATGAATAACATAAATGGTGATCAAATAAAAGTTCAATCGCTTTGTTCACTTTTTTGTTGAAGATATAATCCTGAACACTCAGGCTAAAAAAAGACTAATATATCAGAATATGAGTTGCTCCTCCCATTGCCAATTGGTTTTGGGTTGGAATCTCATTATTCAACATGGTACCAGAACCAAGGCTTAGAAGCTCAAACCAGAAGCTCAAGTCTATTCGAACAAGTAACAGCTTGAGGCAAAAAGACCCAAAATGCACTTGAAGGGATGTTGAGTATGTAATCCCACATTTGGCTAAAAAAGACTAATAATATAGAATATGAGTTACTCCTCTCATAGTCAATTGGTTTTGGGTTGGAATCTCATTATTCTACACTTACAAATTATCTGTTTTTCAATACATAGAGTAAGCCTACAAAGTATTTCAACATTCTCTCTTCAAACTGGCCCATAAAAGAAATGTGAAAGGTACAAGTGCACCACCCACCATAAAGTCCAACAGACATCATCGCTGCCCAAGCTCCAGCAATTAGACCTCCAGGCCTGCTCCCAGCAATGGTGGGAGAGACATACAGCCCGCCAGTCCATTCAGTAACTGAAGAAACAAAGATACTATCAAGACTCTAAATTTCATCCTAAAAAGTCAATCTAAGTAGATCAAAACCTTATTTGTTTTTATATCTGTTCACAATTATATGATTTAACATTTCCAGAGAGATGGTGGCTCATTAGAGTAGATATATATAACCAATATTGCAAGTTGAGAGAAAATATTTTTAATCCAAAAAAAATGTTAACCATCATATTGTGACCGTATGATGATCTAAGGAAATTACTACACATGTTCCATAATTATCTTCCTATTGTCCTATTTGGGTTGTCCCAAAATTTTGTTCCACCTTTTTAAGGAAAAGAATGTGCGATCCATATTATTTTCTTTCTTCTACACAAAACCACAACCAAACGAGTTCTATATTAAAAATTGTGTCAATCCCATACAAGATAATTATGGGACGAAGGAAGTATATACTATCTTAGTGGTATTTTTTTTAAAAAAAGTAACTCACCAGCAACAAATTGATGCTGTTATAAGTTGGTCCACCAAAATGCAAACAAAGAAGCAACCAAACATGCCATATCCAAAACAAAACTTGGATAAGAAACTAAGATTAAAAAAAACATAATGCATAATTTGATAAAGATAAAAATAAGCATTTCAGTAATACACTGATATGCAAAATACAGTATGGAAGTTAGTGGCTAAAATGGAAATTAGAATTACCTTCCGAATGTCGTGATTTCTATATAAAACAACACTTGTTCCCTTAGGAGCCAATCCATACTTGTGTACATCTACAGATATTGAGGTTACTCCTTGAACAGTGAAATCAAATGGTGGAACCGGGTACCTATGAGAGTCGAGCAATAGGTTTGAGAATTTTGTTAACATATGTTCTACACCATAATGACCCTACTTGTTTTCATCTTCGATTGTTACAAAAATTATTTTATTTGAATGTTCACTGAAAATATAAATGTTATGCAAATGATAGGAAATAGAAGACACGCAAATTGTCACAGCGCCTCAAGAAATATAAATTAAGCAAGGGTCTTGGAGGGAACAAATAAACGGTGATTGAAATATTATATAAACACATGTTATGTTATCTCTTGAAAATTTAAAACATCTCAACTGTGGTTAGCAATATACAGACTTAGCCATCCATAGCAATCTCCTCTGAAACACTCCATCCAAATTGACCCTAAACAACAACCACAGAGTGGGTCTGGAGGTGCATATGCAAACCTTACCCCTACTTAGAGGGTAGAAAGGTTGCTTTCAAGAAACCCTGACTCAAAACAAAGAAAGATTAAGGCAAAAGAAAGTAGCACGAACAGAATAACAACCCATAGAGAACCAAGAACACATGCAAGAACAAATTGACCCGAAGGATTTTTACAATATGGATTCTACACACAATTAGAACTTTGATGGGAATTGATGCCATTATTCACCTAATCTGCTCAATGACTTCCATTTCTAACCATGAACAGGTAAATAATGTTCACTTCGCCAGTTCATATTACAATACGATTATGTCTTGACGAAACTCCTTCCATCATATCCGATGGAGCCAAAAATTCACTATATTTTGGCTTTGGGTGATGGAATAAAGCAAATGGATCTCTAAACTCTGTGCGCTTATTTAATTAAAAAAGTAGCAGTTAGTCAACCAATGCAACTTTCTATGCTGAGCCGGGGGTCTCTTTGGAAACAACCACTCTACTTTCGAGTATGGTTAAGGTCTGCGTACACACACCCTCCCCAAACCCTACTAACCATACTCTTGTGGAATTCAACTAGGTTGTAGTTGTTGTTGTATGTCTTAACGAAATTCTCTACGAAATATAAAACCCAACTTTTTATAAACCTATATATTTCATTTGTCCCTTATTCATTTTCAAGGTTGGACTTCATTCACATTTTAACAAGTGTGTAGAAAAAAAGAGATGGGAAAATAATAAGGTTAGTGGATCATTTTAATGAGTGGGCCCTTTCCAAAATAAAAAAAAGGATAACTGATTTAACACAACCAGAAAAAAAAAGCTGAGAACACTACTATGGAACAAAAGAGTAACAACAATAGCTAATGAAAATTGTACCCGAGTTTACGAGCAAAAGGCAAAACAAATCCACCTAGACAGAGGTCAACATGGCAACAAATTCTTAAACTAGAAGCTAATTCGCCCAACTCCTGCAAAAGTAAATATAATTCATGAACAGAAGGTAACAGTGGTAACACATGGTTGTTCATACACCCCAAGCTAACAAGACTATGTCACATGCCTCAATTGGATCAATTACTCCATGTGGGAAGCCAGGTGCTGATCCAACAATCTGTGGATGCATGGGATTCAGTCAGTTAATGCAAAAACGATTATGTATGATAGTGTTGTGCATAGAAATGATCATGAACGCTTTGAGAGTTTAGGCTCCATCTATTTCAATATGAAAGGAAGTAGGGGAGAAAAAAATGGAGGGAAGATAAAGTTTTTGGTTGTTTGGGAGAGGGTAGAAAAGAAAGAATCTCGAAATGTGGTGAAATTTTGGCAGAAATAGGAAAAAACAAATGTGCCCATAATTAATGAAATGGTGCATATATATATATCTCCTAATTTGTACACAAAAACACAAACATATTACTCCGTATTAGAGAAAAGTTTGTCTTTACATCATCTTTTCTCTCTATCCTTTCTCCTTTCTCTCGATCCAAGAAACCTAAAACCTTCTCATTTTCAATTGATTTTCTCTTCACCTAGGCCTTTTTCGTTCCTAGTCTCTTTATCCAAACAAACTGATGGACCGAGATGCATAAAGGTGCAAGATTATAGATAAACAGGAACACCTAGGTGATAAGAATATCACGATTAGAAAAAACTATGATGAATTGATGGATATTATTTCATAACAAAAAAATGCTCTTACCATTATTGTGTTTTTGTTTATATGTTTCTTAATAGCTTTCACATCTGCTCTAAATTCTTTATCAACGGGAACACGCCACAACTTGATCTTAAAGTACTCTGCAGCTTTGTCATATGCTGAGTGAGCAGAAACCGGGATTATCCTGAAGTTATAAATGAAACTCAGTAATGCAAGATGGAGATATCATCAAGGTACATAAAAGTAGCTTGAAAAGAGAACTGCATACATTTCTGGTTTGGTGATTCCCTTTTTAGCTCTCATATAATCACGTGATGACTTAACTGCTAACAATATACTCTCAGTCCCTCCTGATGTCATGTTCCCGCATATTTGTCCTCCAGAAGCTTCTTCCTTGCTTCCAAAGAGTGCAGCCGTCATTGCAACAACTTCAGCCTCAAATCTTACAACACTTGGGAATATATCCATGTGTAGTGGGTTGGTATGTGCAAACCTGAAACATTATATATATACCAACGGTAACACATCTGAAGACACCTAATGGAATGGTAACTCTTGATAAAGATTTGAACCCTTAAAGAAAATAATCCCTTGGATCCTATTTATCTATCCATTATATCTAAATACCACATGCACCATCTGTCCCATTTAACTTATCTTAGTTACTATTTATTGGTCAAACTAAAACTTTTTCTTTAGCTTATTTTCTTTAATATTCTTTTATGATTACAGTCACGTTGCTACTGATGTCTTTCTGGAATATGGAGTATGTAAGTTTTAATTGTTTATACACTGAAAAAAACATTACAAAACATTGAATTGAAAACAACTTCAATCTTGCCCTGCTGCACAAGTACTAGACTAGGAACATAAAATGAATAGGGCAGAGGGAGCATAATAAAAAATATAAAGTGGCATAATTTCTAAAGCAATCACAACTAATGTAGTCTAATTCAAATTACTCTTATTCATGAACACATTACAAAATTTGAAGAGTAAGTATCCTCCTTTACATTTTTTTTATCTTACTTTCATGGTTCCCCATGTGCTTCTATTTAATTCTCTGAACGGTAGAGCATGAAGAAAATACACTAACTAATGCTTTAATGCGCGAGGTATTTACTATATGGACATATGAAAGGAGCACCTAAAAAGCATCAAAAGCTTTGTTTACATAGAACAAGTGGGCAACCCTTACATAGAACATGCTTCGTTTATTAAAGAAAAATGCCCTTCATTCTCACTTCCTGCAATATATCTGCACAGCAAAATGTGAAATTATTTTGTTAAGCCGATGTAGAACCAAGAGCAAAGGGGGAAAAGAATTACTATTAATGTGTAAAACTAAAAGGTAGTTTGGAATAAAACATAGTATTTGTTAACATACACTGTACCAGAACATTTGCCCTGCCAGAGCACATCTTTTTCTTTCACATCTCTCATTGTTTTGATGACACCATCTCCTAAACCTGCTGTTGGCAAATCATCTCTCCATCCATCTCTAGATTTGCCAGAAGCTTGCATCTTTTCTACAGCCTGCCCAGTTCAAAAGAACGTCATCACATGATATTGCACTAAAAAAAGATACCCTTATAAAAGTATGGTCCATCCACCAGACCACCACAAAATGAAAAGGAAAGGAAGTGAATTTATTAACTCAGGAAAAACTATAAATTTAAATAAGTGGTAATGTTATTATCAACCAAAAATCACAAATCAACTTAACTTAGTCAAAAAAAATCATTAAAACACGAAAAGTATTTTTTTCCCCAAGTTTTTGTGGTAATGTTATTATCAACCAAAAATCACAAACAATTTTTTTCTGCACACGTTTTTGTGAATTTTCCATCATCTCCGATGGAGCCAAAAACTCACTATCTTTTGGCTTTGGGGTGTGATGGAATAAAGCAAAATGGATCTCTAAACTGTCTGCTCTTCTTTAATTAATGAAGTAGCACTTAGTCAATCAATGCAACTTCCGACGCTGAGCCGGTGGTCTCTTTGGAAACGGCCTCTCTACTTTCGAGTAGGCGTAAGCTCTGCGTACACACACCCTCCCCAAACCCTACTCTTGTGAGATTAAACTGGGCTGTTGTTGTTGCACAAGTTTTTGTGAAGAAAAAAAATTCTATTGAGAGCATAGTGCTCTCCATAAGGAAAACTTTGTGCCACCATTCTATTTCCTATCCGCCCTACCCTAACCGTATCATATTGTATGGTTTGGGTCAAGTCCTCATGAATTTACTTTGAGTCACCTCCCAAAGGGTCTCATACTAATGGGGTTGGGTGGGCACATATATATTGATCTAGTTTTCATTCTCAATCTGAGGATATGGTCATATGGTTTGTTACTCAACACCAACTTGACAACATAATTCTAAGGCAAAGTGTTATGGGGCGTGAGGAGGGGCTTAACCACCCTCCATCACGCCCCTCATCCATAACATATAAGGAGTGGGGCGTTGCCCCAAATGTTGTGACCACCATCACTGCGTGATGCTTCTTCCTTCCCCAATTATTTTTTTCATTTTTTTTTCCTTTTTTAATATTGGATCAGCCAAAATTTAACACACATGACTCACACATCATCACTTCCCTTCACACCCACCATAACACACATATTTCTATCACTCCACATCATACCCCATCAAGCCCCCACCATAACACATAGCCTAATGGTGACCCAAATAAGGATGCTCTCCTAATTCCTAAAATTGCATGCTTTGAAAACACATCCAACCAAATGATCAAAATTAACCTATTGAGGTACTGTATTTTGGCAAAAAATACTTCGAAACTAGACTGAAGCAAGCACCTAATTAGGAGTAATTTATCATGCTATGAACCAATTTTCTCACTTAAGACTCGTAAAACACCACAGGAAAACAAATTGAGGTGCAAAGATCAAACCTTTTGTTTCTCTGAATCAATCAACTTCTTCACACCGGGCACCAACCTGTTTTCTCAAAGTAAAAACACCAAACAAGTCCATGACCAAACTAACAAGTAAAGTACTTAAAACGAAAAAACAAAAAATTAGGAGACGAGTATTGAGAATTTACTTGACTAAGGTCATGATGAAGCCGACAATGGAAGGTTTGAGGCCTCGTTCATGGACAGAATCGAGGAAGGATCGGAGAATCCGAGCGACGAGGAGAGATACCAGTGGAACGAGAAGCAGAACGAGCGGCTCGTACTGAGCCAGGAACGAGTTGGCGGAGGCTCTGAGTCGGCTCAGCGAAGCGGATGATTCCATTTGCCTGAACCTGGAAGAGATCGATGTGAAGAAGACAAAGTTGAGTTGGTATCAGATGTTATGAGCAGCTAAAGACTCCTTCTTAAATCAGCAAAATGTATGGAAGCTTCATTTGAACATATGAAAGTATGAAAGCGGAGTTGCGATTAGAACAGTGTCGTCTTCTTCATTCACAGGGGTGGGGAATTGGGTTGAAAAAGGAGAAGAAGACCATACGTGTACGTTAGAGTCCTCTTTGGAAAAGACAATTATGAATTACCCTTCATTTTGCTCGAAAATATTCATACATTTCAATTTATACTTTATCTGGATTTGTTTAGTTTAATTTTTTCAAGTTAGATTATAAGAATTTTGAAATTTAATTTAACAAAAATTGTAATGTATATTAGTATAAACATGATTTTAGTGGATTTATATTATTGATGACTTTTAAAATTTAATCTCATTATCCTAACATGCGAATATGCGATACAATTAAAAAAATATGTGAAGCTCAAAGTTCATCCAGTTTGATTCAAAAAAATCAAACTGTACAAATATACTTAGACGGAGATAGTAATTCTCAAGCTATAATACACAAGTTAGCTTGTATTTGTAGACACTTAAAATTATATTTTCATGAACTAAAATTTCAAAAGTTGTTCTCAAACAAACTCTCAAAGACCCTCTTTATTGCTTGACATAGTAAAGTTTAAATTAGTAGTCACACAAATTTAGCAAAAAACTTCCTCCGTCTGATTTTTTTAATTTACGAAGTTTGGCTAGAGTTGTTTTCAATATAATTGATTATATGTATAAAATTTATATATTTAAAATTACATGTCAAAGTTCTTGTGGTCGAACAGATCACAATGGCTCCCCCAAACGAGAGGTCACAAGTTCAAAACACTAGCACGGACGTTAACTCTATACACTTCAGTAGATTAAAAATAGTTGTATAAATAGATACTACAAAATATATATTATAAAAATCTAATAATTTAAAACTATATCAAAAATTCGAACAAGTGGTCGATGACATGACTGTTATTTTTTCAAGTGACTAGTAAATACGGAGTACAATTTTTACATAAAATCGCGAGTTTTTCTGTGATACCTTGCCAACTATTGTTAGAGTCACTTCTTTAGCAATAAGGTTGCTTGCTCGTAGTAAAGGGCAGTGCTCTTGGATTTTGAATAAGCCATATAAAATGACAAAAAAAGCTAATAAATTTTATTTCAAATATTTATTGAACATTAAAAAAATTAATACGGAGTAGAAAAGTATAAAGAATTAATAATATGCAATGAAACACATTTAGTTGGGATCTTTTCAATTCTAGTTGCGGGCTAATCCGCTAATATACATATATTCTAATAAGAAAACTAATCCTGTTATGACTTTTTTTTAAATAAAATTGTTTGATTGAAGATTGATGCATTAGAGACAAAAGGAATGTGCACCGCTAAATAAAAAAAATCTAGGGAGAGAACGAACGCTCTCTTTTGGACGTCTCAAAAAGAAAATGAGCATTATGTTTTCGGGATAGAGGAAATGTCATTGAGTAAGTACTACTTAATTCACAATTTCAATTGCAAATTAAGAGTATTTCAGTATTAAAACATTTTATTTTCTACTCGCATTCAAAATGTTGTGTACAAACGAATTATTTTTTGAATACTAATAACTTTATTACTACAAAATAGTACGAAGTATTTGCTTATACTCCGTATATTCTTAATCTATAAAAACCTATAGGGTTATTACCTCTGTCAATGATCGAACACAAAATATCTCATTTAAAAAAATCATAACAGTGTTATAGGATTACAAGGTTCTTGGCAACCGTTAATCAACTATTTTGACTTTTTTTTAAAAAGTACTGCTGGTATATGCTGGGACCGGTGAGCAATTGCATTTGAGCAATGCTAGGCGTTAGGGGTGGGCGTGAAATTCGTTCCCGTTGGACCGTTCCGAAAAATCCCGGATCCGTTTTGTAATTGTACCGATATATTGGGACACATTTTTTTATCCCGAACCCGTTCCGTCCCAATATCAAATGGGACATGAGCGGGACAACTAAAATTTTGTACCGATCCGTCTCGTTTGTTCCGTTTCATATACTCTACTAATATATAATACTAATTCTAGTTCAAAATCTAAATACACTCATTCTTTAATTAATTAGTTATTTAATTTAGTTAACTTCATAGGCTTGAAATTTATTTGGACCCATTCCACTCATTGTTTTTTGTTGGATGACTACATGTTTCTTTTTTTTTGAATGATATTTCACTCTCTCCCCTTCTTATACTTGCGATTTAGGACAAAATAGGACGACCTGAATCCGTCCCGTTTTATTCCGATCCCGAATTTTATGGGACAAACCGGGATAAGGTTGTAATCCGAATCGTTCCGGACCGTTATATGTTTGTATATAACGGGACAAAACGTGGGATAACCTAAAACCCGAACCGTCCCGATCCATGCCCACCCCTACTAGGCGTACACTAAAGGTGTACCCCAAATGTACACCACCCCCTTCTCCACCACCAATTTTATTTTATTTTTATTTATTCATTTTTATGAATTTCTTGCCTTTTTGTGGACAAAGAAGAGGTGAGAAACAAATGAGATACACATTTGGTATACCCTAAGCATTTTTTATTGCATTTACCTGTGCGCGCAGGCGCGCAGCACAATCAATAATAAAGGAGCAATAACTTCACCAGGAGCAATAACTTTACCCTCGAAGAAATTAATAAAGGTGCAATAATTTTTTGCAATAACTTAAAGGTGTACCCCAAACATCCCCCACCTCCTCCATCACCACACAAAAAAGGCAAAATAAATTCAAAAAAAATAAAAAATAAAAATAAAATAAAATAAGTGGTAAAGAGGGAGGGTGGTGTACATTTGGAGTACACCAAAGGTGTACCCCTAGCATATCCCATAATTTTTTTACACGAAACCAAGCAAACATATACTCCGTATTAGACGGATCAACACGCACTACGGAGTATAATCTTTTAGGGAAAAAAAAAGAAGAAAAACTGTCAATTAAAATACGTGGATTTGTAGTAGACTAGTAGTCATGAAGTTGTCTAAAAAATAGTCTACATAATTTTCAAAATTCCAAGATTCTAGAAAAAAATGTTTCATACAAAGTGAAAACAAATAACACAAAGTAGGGAACATTTTCTAACTTTCACATTGGGATAAAAATCAAGGGAAAATTCACTTAAATAGTACTAAAAGATAATGACTTTCTCTAAATAGCATCACATGTGTTTTTTTCTCATTGTAGCACTTTTAGTCGTTATCCATTAGTCATTATTCAAATAAATGTTTGTGATCACTGAACATTATGGACATTATATTATTTAGGGAATAAAACAGTTTAAGTATTATTTAGAAAAATGACTTAAATTTTAATGCTATTTAGTGCAAATATTTTATATTTAAACTATTGAGAGTGATGTGTTGGATAAGGAGAGATGATAAGAGCATCTTCATCCCTTATATTACGAAGTAAAATTTATCCATCCAATCAATCTTTTTTCATTCATATTATCTCCCAATCATTCATTTTTAAATGCCTTATTTTTTAAACAAATGCTTACAATTCATTTCATCCATCCATCTGCTTAATTTATTATTCCTTTGTCCCATTTTATTCTATTTTATTTTTTTATTTTTAATAAGCTCCACCTTTAAATGCATCCAATGGGATAGATGTTTTACCCCTCTCTATCCATTTAATCAATCATTCACAATCTATTAAATGACATCTCTCGTCCATTCATCATTTTAAACACCTTTTAAAGTACAAAGTGAGTAATTTAAGATAATAAATAAAGTAAAATACAAGTGGAACCCATGAATGGATGAATGTAGGAAATGTGTTGTGAATGTTTGTTTAAAAAATAAGATATTTGAATACTTGGGGGTATTTATAATGCGAAGATGATATGAACCAGAAAGATTTATTAGATAGGTAAATTTTATATTGAGGAGTGTTGATGCTCTTAATAATTATGCTTGTGTGAATAACCATATTTTTTTTTTGTGAATAACCATATCTCTTTAATTTTTGAAAGCATTTTAAATTAGACTCAATATTAGTAAAAGTTATACTCCAACTAAAAATAACTCTGTCTAAAAATATTTTACTCCATATTTTAAGAAAACTTAAATATTACTCCCTCTGTTCCTTAGGGTACTGGTACTACTCATAACGCCCGGGGGCGTGAGGGGGCGTTTAACGCCCCGGAGGCGTCAAACACTGCCCCCCTTGGGGCTTCACCCGGGCTTCATTTCTTCTACTTCAAATGTTTAACGGGCTTCAAAGCTCTTCCCCCCACTCTCTCTTAAAAAAAAAATATACACAAACATAATTTTTTTTACTTTATATTTTGTTGTTTAATGTAATACGGAGTATTTTTTTTGTTTAAATTTTTTTTAGTAATGTAATTTTTTTTGTTTTTTATTAAATTTAACATACTTCTTTTATTGACTGTATTTTTTATTTGATGAATTATTTCAGTTTGCAATATGTTACTACAACTCGAATTTGAATGAAGATATTTTTAGTTGCTCGAATAATTAGTAATTTCTTTGTAGTGTTATTTTTTTATTGATGTGATATTTTTTTAATGAATGAAACTTTTTAATGCATGTATTCTTCTATGAATGTAATATTTTTTTAATGAATGTAATTTTTTTAATGTACTAATCTCCTTTTGATTAATTTAAATAATAAATTAATTAAAATTTAATAATTTAAATTTAGAAGATGTATATTTAAAAATGTAAAAAATGAAGGTTTGAAGCCCCTGTTTGAAGCCCCGGGGCTTCAAACCCATTTCCAGTGAATTTTTGGTGTAAGTTAAAGCTGACGTGGCAGAGAGAGATAGTTTGAAGCCCCGGTTTGAAGCCTCCAGGCTTCACGAGTATTTCCAATGCTCTTAAACTCCTTCCCCTTTCTTTTTTTTTCTTGTCTTACTAATTCTTTCCCTTATCTATTTAAAACCGCTTTTATCCCTTATTTTTTCATACCATTCCTATCACAACATATTTTTTTACTAATAATCTATCCATCTTACTCTTACAAGGGTATTTTTGGAAAGTCAATACTAAAATATTACTCTATACTATCTTATTTTCCAAAATGTCAATAAGAGAAATCTATTTGGGAACGGAGGGAGTATAAGATATGGAGTAATTTGTACTCTCTCCGTTCCTCATAGATCTTCCCAGTAGCCTTTTTTAATTGTCTACCATAGATCTTCTCATTACCTTTTTTATCAATTAAAATACCACAACTACCCTCATTTACTTTATTTATTACACCTCACCTACCTCATTTAATACATTTCATCCATTTTCATTAAGGGTATTATAGTGAACTTTCGCCTTTTTCAACTCCCCTTACAAAACGTAAAAAGTCAAAACGAGAAGATCTTAAGGGGACGGAGGGAATATATTTTAAATTATTTTAATTTCTTACATTTAATTAATCGAATTACGATTTGGAAAGCCAAAAAGAGCAATTCTCGACACAATCATTGACCACGCACATATATAGTGGGGAGAGTAGCAAACAATCCACACAGAACAAAAATCCCGAGACCCTTTCACAACCCAAATTAGCCTTTTTTCGAGTTTCCACTTTAATGTTCAAATAATGAATGGCTGAGATGACGAGCTATTGGGTATCTACTGCTCCATAGAAGAACCTCTGGCTATGGCTGAAAATCAATAAAGAAAGAACGAAACAAAGAAAGAAAAGAAAAAGAGGAAAGCTAGCAGCTTTGAGGAAGAACTGCATTTCTTGATTTCTGAGGTATCTTTGGTTCTCATATTCAAGCTTCTTTTGTTCCCTTTCTTTTTTTCTGCTATAAAGCTTTCAATGGATCCCAAGCCCTTTTTCCCCCCTGCTTTTTCACTCTATTAATAATGGGGAGTAATAATTGTGGGCATTATTGATCTTTAACTGATGTAGCAATCAAATTATTGCTGACGAACAATAAAGTTAAGACCTTTCCTTTTCTTGTTTTGCTGTGCTCCTCTCTTTTTTCCCCCTTTTATTGTAATAATAATAATATGAGTACATGCTTTCCCAGTACTTAAGAATCAATTAAAGAATGGTTAGGAAATTTCCCCTCTTCCAATTGAGTATAGAAAAACACAACAGATTTGATTCCATAGGTTGAAGATATCCCCTCACATTTTTGGAAAGAGATATATGAATTTATAGAAATTTGAGTTAAATTGGTTAATGTATGGAATTTAATAGTTGGTTTTCTCCATGGGTATTATGAGCAGATCCAGTCATGAATCTTATGACCATAAATACAACTCCATTAAATTCTCATGAAGTAGATTATCCAGTTTTTGTTGTTGTTGTTGAATAGTAATGAATCATTACATTGAAGAATATTAAACACATATTAGCATTTGTGTAATTAGGGAACTTCAAACCGAAGTTGTCTTTTGCAAAAGTGAAAGACGGGGAGAGAATGAAGAGGTGGGTTGCACCTTTGTATTGTTTTTTTAATGTTTCTTTGTTGATGATAATCCGTGTTCCTTAAGAATTTTTCTTGATTGGATCCAGATTTCTGTGCATAATAAATAATCTGTAAGGCGGAGATTTGTTGGTTTGGGACAAGAAATTCAAGAACACAATTCTTGTTTTCTTTTCCCCTTTCTTTCTTGGGGGTGATGGAATCTTCATCTTCTTCGGGCGGAGCATTGAAGAAGGTGAAGGCAAGTGGTAACAGTTCTCATCAGGTTGCTAATTGCTTGGTGGATGGGTGTGATGAAGACCTTAGCAAGTGTCGAGACTATCATCGCAGACACAAGGTTTGTGAGCTCCATTCTAAGACCGCTAAGGTCACTGTTGCTGGTCGGGAGCTTCGGTTCTGCCAACAATGCAGCAGGTAATCACAGTTACCCTTTGTCTTTCTTGTCTCCTTCATGTGCTCCACGAGTCGTCTGGTTTCTTGAAAACTAATGTAGTTTTGAGCTAATGTTGGTCGCATTCTCCCTGACTCAAACTGTGTTTGTTTTGAACTTATGATGGAAAATAAAGTCAATTGAAAGTTGTTTACTTGCCCATTCAATATTACAGTTCTTGTGCATAAACTCAATTAAACTGTGGGTTCTTTGTTAGTACTTCATTGATGTAATCGTTTGTAACAAAGATAGCTACTTGTGAGGGAATTCATTGTTTGTAGCCCTAAGATAGAAACTTTTGTGTTTCAAGATTGACTCCCGAGTGTTAGTATGATTTCAAGTATATGGTTCTACATGTGTACTAGGTTTCACCCGCTGTCTGAATTTGACGAGGGAAAAAGAAGCTGTAGAAAGCGCCTCGATGGCCATAACAAGCGCCGAAGGAAACCTCAACCAGACTCTCTCAACAACAACAACAATAACAACAACAACAACAGAAGCGCGACAATGCCTTATTCCTCTAGTCCACAAGGTTAGCCCAATTTGATTAAGATAAACATTTTTGTATTAATATCCCAAGATTACAGGAAACAAGAATAATAGAACACACACACACACACACACATATATATAGAGTGATTCAAGGACCAAAGACTTTTGGGGTTCCCAATGGCTCAGTCTACATATTTGTCCCTTTGCAGGTTCAAAGCAGATTCTCCATTTCGGCGGTTCCGGCGCGCAAATGTACGCAAATGCTGATGTCAGCAACACCGTGCTGTACAACACCCCGTCACACTTCACTTGCATGGACGCTCAAAAAACTCTGCCGATGACATCATCACCGCACGACTACAGCGAACCGAACCGGTTCCAGCTCGTGCAAGGCGCTGGGGACGGGAACCTTCCGGAAGCTTCGGTCGCCCGCGGGGTGTTTCCGGGAGGAGGATTCGACCAATCCGGTGGCGACTCTGGTCGTGCTCTCTCTCTTCTGTCATCAGCGCCAGCTGTCGCGAGAGAGCTCGGTTTTACCCAGCCGCTAGTCCACGGCCTGGACTACGATGCTTATAGTCATCAATACACATTCTCTCAAGAAACCGGAGAGGCCAAACACGGCCTCCACTTCCCCGAAATGTTTCAGAACGCGACGTCGGATGGGTCCTCCACGAGTGGTGGGTCCCATCAAACGGCGACATTCAGGTGGGAGTAATTAATTAATTAATTAACACCATGACTTACACCTATATATATGTGTGTTCTAGGAAAATGCTACTTTGACCTCTGGGATGACACTGAAGTTGACACCATCAGAGACAGTCATTGTTTGTGAGACAATAACGGTGTCACCTTTGGTGTTATCCGTGACGTGATCGTAGCATGATCCGTATGTTTAAGGGCAGGCCTTGTAGAATCTGAACCTGTAATAAGGAAATACTCCGTCGGACCTATGAATGGTAAGACTTGGTTCTTTTGACTATTCCATTTTTCTTATTATATTATTTTAACCTTTTCATATGGGCTACTCACAGGCATGTGTGCATGATTTGTCTATTTATTTTTTTACTGGAGGCTGAAGACTGAAATCTGTCTTTTTACCGTTGTTTTTTTTGAAGAACAGTCTTTTAAAGTAAATATTGTCAAAAATGCACATGGCAAGTTTTGTGGATGACATTTTGGAAACAAGTACACTGTGTACTAGAGTGGGAATCATCTTTGAACAAGTAGATTGATCTCAAAATGCACCCTCAAAAGTTTAAAATATTTTTTATTGCACCTTCCATCAAATTTTTTAATATAGAAATACATTTAAATTACGATGTTTGACCAAAATTATTCTGTATTCATAAATTCAATTGATTTAAAAACTAATGTAAAAATAAAGATAAAATTTATATAAGGTAATCTTACACCAAACAAATGGTGCAAGATTGTGATACCAATTCAATTGAAGCACTTAGAGTACTTCGATCATAAAATTATACTCCTAGGTTTCTTTCCCCCCAATCCTGTCATCTCGTCCCCCGCCCCTTGGTGACGAGGGAAAACATGAGAGGGGATTTAGGTGTGTCAGAAGAATGAAAACTATCAATTTTACGATCAGAACACCATAAATGTCCCAATTGAATTGATGTTGTGATCTTACATTAAATAGTTTGGGTAAGAGTATTTGCACTATGAGGGGAAGATCGAAAATTGCGGTACGGCGAGCAGCGGGCAAAGGATGCTGATGTCTAGACGGCCAGATACTGCGTCGCACGTCGGGCGCACCGCTTGTCCTGCGGCGCAGCTGCACCAGAGATGATGACGAGTGGCCATCCATTGCAGCGGGGCACCGTGCTAGATTCCAAAAACTTTATTATTATTATTATTATTGTTGTTGTTGTTGTTGTTGTTGTTGTTGTTGTTGTTGTTGTTGCTGCTGCTGCTGCTGCTGCTGCTGTTGTTGTTGTTGTTCTTATTATTATTATTATTATTATTTCAACTCTATAACTTCATCATTTCTCTATATATATATTTTAACTTTATTTTATTTTGGTGTCTTTCTTTTTTTATTTTGGTTTTTTAAATAAAGAGTGTTCTTGTTAGATTTTTATTTTAATTATATGTATTTTGTTTTTATTAATATAAATTTTAAATTAAAATAAAATGTATTAGAGATTAGTGTTAGCGTTTTGAAAAGGATATATACGTGCCGTGTACATGCAGTGTTTGGCTTTAGCATGTTCAAAGTGAATGTACTGTTAAATTTTATCCAAAATGCTAACGCTAATCGAAAACGTTATTCCCAAACAAGCCCATACAACGTAATTATTTTATCATACCATAATCGATAATTAAATTTGGCGCTTTTTATTAATATGTTTATTAAATACTTGGGTTAATAATCAGCATAGGTAATTGCTAAAAAATATCGATGTCTATATAAATAATAATATTGATATTATAAGTAAAATTTCCTTAGAAGTTTCTGTGGAAAAAATTATAATTTCCTATAACCTATAAGGCATGTTTTTTATAGTTTTATACGGATCAATATTATCAACATCTATACTATAAAGAGGGGAATTCCCCTTTGCATTTTCCTGCTAAATGTTTTCAATCACAAAAGTTAAGTGTTCAACATGAATAGGTAAGTGTTAAATGTAATAGTGGCGTGTAGAAGGTAATGGATATTTATGAATTATAATGTACAGTGTGTAATAAATTAAAGTGTCGAGTAAAATATAATTGTGGTAATTAAGTTGCCGTGTAATATTATCATTTATTAATAAGGTAATTTCATATTTTAAAATTTTACTATCGTGTTATAAAAAGTATATCAATTATGGTACAGTGTTATAAAAAATATAATTAACACGGAAGATAAAAGGTATAATTTTTAATACCTTTTTATAAAAAGTGTAAATATTACGGAGTACTTTTATGGTCCCGAGTGAATAAAGGTATTCTCATACCAAACATTTTTTGGTCCAATATTACGTGCTATAAATGAAATTTAAAAGTTTGGAAATTGAAATGACAGTGTGAAAAAAATCATTAAAAAAATAATTGTGTTTTTGTTTTTACTTTATACATATTTTAAATAAGGTAATTTCATTATAAGCAACATAATAATAATAATAATAATAATATAATATTAAAAATGTATGTTTCTTTTATGTGATTACTGTGTATAAAAAAATTAATGTCTTTTAAAACAAATATGAAAGTGTTGCCTTGAACAAAAAAAAAATTCTCATACCTTAAAGTATCAAAATTAAAATCAAAGTTGTGTTTCCATTTATACTTTTTAGTTATTTTAAATAAAGTGATTTCCTTATACACGGTTTTGGTAAGAAAGAATCATAAATACACGTTGATAATTAAGAATTTAAATTAAAATTGGAATGTTGAAATGATAAGAAACACAAGAAATCGATAAAAAAATATTTGTGTTTCCTTTTTTACTTTTTACGGAGTACATATTTTAAATCAGGTAACTTCATTATAAGTACTGCTAGATTCAATGACCACTCATTTTGAGTGGCCACGGAAGCCACTACCACTCTTTGATTCTCTATTCGTAAAATTGATTATTTCTACCCCCTAACCCCGGTAAACCCCCCCCCCCCCCCCCCNCACCCCCCACCATGTCAATTGCACCCCGCAAGTTTAGTTGACTTTAAAGCCAAATTTTTTTACTTTAAAGTCAACTAAATTTGCGAGGTGCAATTGACATTGGTGGGGGGATGAGTTGGGGTCGAGATTTGGCGAGGGGTTTGTCAGGGGATTAAGGGGGGTAGAAATCATCAATTTTACGAACGTGGCACCGTAAGTATCTGAATCAAAGTTGTGGCTTCCATGGCCACTGAAAAGCATTGGCCATACAACCGGCCCGTTATAAGTAATGTAATAATAATAATAATAATAATAATAATAATAATAATAATAATAATAATACTCCGTATTAAAAAAGGCATGTTTCTTTTTTGCAGTTACCGTGTATAAAAAATTACCGTCTTTAAAAAATATTGAAAATGTTGCCTTGAACAAACAAAGCATTCTCATATCTTAAAGTATCGAAATTAAAATTACAGTTGTGTTTCTATTTATACTTTAGAAGTATTTTAAATAAAGTGTTTTTCTTATACACGTACGACTTTGGTAAGAAAGAATCATAAATACACGTTGATAATTAAAAATTTAAGTAAAACAAATGGAATGTTGAAATGGTAAGTAACACCAACCGTGTAATGTGGCCGAAAATATTTCTCCCTCCGTTCTAATAAAAACTTCCTAGTTTGTCTTGGAGCCAAAATAAAGAAGTGTTAAATTATAGTTGACTTCCAATTTTATCCCTGATGTGATGTATAGATTATTAGAGAAAAAAGTTGATGTGATAGGTAGAGTATGAAAAAGTAAGGGTAAAAGTGATTTTTTAATAGAAAGTGGAAGTGTTTTATTGGAAGTAAAAAAAAGTGAAAGAGAAAGTGTTTTTGAGAACGGAGGGAGCACATTGTAATTTTAAAAATAAAAATTCTGAAAAAGGAAAAAAGAATAAGCAAAAAACTTTTCATAGTATAAATACGATTATTTGCAAAGATTTTCCGTTTTCGTAATTAGTTTCTTTTGAGTGCATTTTTGAATCCGTGCCTTTGAAAAATGATTTTAATTTAGTAAAATAAATATGACATGAGATTCAATATCTCTTATTTTCACTTATAGAATGTGAAATATGATAGAATGGTAGTGCAAAAAAGGTAACTTAATTACCATATATAATTCATTTTAATTTTTAACATAATTAATTTTAAAAATATTGCTTCTTAATGAGAATTTTTTTTATACATAAAATATATCCATTTAATTTTTTTCATTTGTCTGCACCCTTCCTAAATGTTAGTGTGAATTTTTCTATAACATTATTTAATCCATTATACATTAACATACAACTAAATTTAGTCAATTTCGTTCATTATTTAATTTCTTCCATATTTGTTTTGAAAGAACGTTGGATTTCATTAATTCATGAGGTCAAGATGTAAAACATTACAAATGAAAGCTGGAAGGACAAACATCGGCTTTAGATGATCAGAAGTAGATGCAGATATTCTAGTTAATAGTTGAACAATCTAATTCGTTGATCTTTTAACAAAAGGCCGTGAGAGAAAAGTATGGGTGCACCTTCAAATAAAAGTAGTAAAACTATGTTTAGAAGTTCTAATTGTAAAAATTAAAATTATACATAACAACTAATTCAATCATAACAATTTTAAAATTAATGAATTAGATATATACTTGTGATAATAATCATCATAAGTGAATCGTTAAATATTGGTTATCGTCTTTCAATTTTAGAGAGGGAGCATTTTGAATGGGAATGGTAAAAACATGTTCTCTTCAACTTATTCTTATTACTTATTTTTATTAAATTCAGATTAGGTCAAATTAAAAATAGTTTTAAATATAAATAAATTAACTTAAATAAGACTAAAACACAGGGAAAGTACCAAAATAAGAGTTCTATGTTTTTATTCTCTAAATAGGATTTCACACTGTAGTAATGTAACACTTTGCATGTACATTTTATGTAAGGTAAATAGGCATGATTGGTAATGTAAATGTGTTTTAACTTTTACTTCGAGAAAAAAATATAGAACTCTTATTTTTGATATATTTTTAATATTTTACTCTAATTTTAGTGTTTTTCTCTTAAATATAACTATAATTAGATCAAATTACATTTAAACTTATTTTAATTAAATTATAATCAGTCACATCAGGTGAAAATCATACTCTCTCCGTTCTTAAAGATCGCAAATTATGAATATGTATATTGAGTTATAATGTAAATTTAATAAAATTGAGTTTATTTTAAATATAGTTTTAAAAATTAAAATTTATAATATTTAATTATTTTAAATTATATTTAATTCGTGATTAGTAAATACTATAATTTGGCCAAAAATGTTGAATTGTAGGAATTGAAAAGGGAGGGAGTATACAACAAGTATTTGGTGAGTAGATGTTAATGTTGTGACACGTGCCCCTTTTACACCCATTTACCTCAATGGACTTTTAAGGTTTCCCTTGGGCCCACACTTCCATATTCCTGTCCGTCCACTATCCCATCCGCCATTGCCTTCTTTCTCCGCCTCGCATCTCCACCGTCCGATTCACCTTTTCCGCCAATATTTCCTCCCTGGGCCCCACAGACCTTCCCCCCTCATCATTTTACTTGCTTCTTGAAATAAGTACTCTCCATTTAATAAAACCCTTCTTATTTTAACTTTTAGTCTTATTTTAACTTTTAGAAAGAGGAAGAAGTATCCTTCCGTCTGGAAATATTCTTCTCATTTGACTTTTCTTGGTCAAAGTTTGTAAACTTTGACTATGATATGTGAAAAAAATACATTGTATTACGATATAACTTTAATATGAATATATTCATTTTGAAATATAGTTTTCAAATATCAAATTTTTATAAAATATATCCATGTATAAATAAAGATATTAGTAGTCAAAGTGCAATCTTGGAGACCGTAAAAAGTCAAATGGAAGAAAATTTTCGGACGGAGGGAGTATATATTTATAGTTCATTTCTTAATTTTGTCTTTGATGTAATGAGTTAAAATAAAATGTGATGGATAGATTATTAGTAGTAGATAGGATATGAAAAACTAAGAGTAATATTGATCTTTTAATAGAAAGTGAAAGTTTTTGGTGAAAACAAAAAAATGAAAGAGAACGTATTTTATGAAATGGAGGGAGTAAAAAAAATAAATAATACTCCTCCCTTCAGTAAAAATTTTACGGTTTTGATTTTTTAATGATTTTGGTGACTGACCTTTCACAAATGCCATAAGGTTTTTTTAAAGTGATGTTTCACATCAATGAATAATTAAAAATAATTGGAAGGAAAAATTGAAAAACAAAAAATAAGATGAGATGTGACGAATGTGATGTGAGAAACTATGTTTAAAAGGGGTATTTTAGCCTATTTTGGAGAATTTGAAATATTTTATGGGACGAATATGATGAGAAAGTTGAAATGTTTTATGGAACAGAGAAAATATAATTTACATAAATATATATTTTTCATCACCCATAAAAAATGCAACATATACATTGACGTTTTTATTTTTATTTTTTGGTTGTTCTGAAAAACTTCTCCGTACTTTCTTACGAAGAAGTAATTTTTACATGAAATGTCTAGTTTGGAGTAAATCCGAAGCTTTTTATTAGGAATAATAAGAATAATAAAAAATAAAATATTATTATTATCTATCTTTTCTATTTTTTTGTTACGGTAATTACTTATTGTAGTTTTCTATGATTATGATTCTCTCTTATACTCTGTATTACTTATATATAATAATATAAAGATGAAATTTTCATTATTTAATAAAATCAATTATTATTGTCAAGGAACCAACTCAACCATAAGCTCAAGCTTGAGCTTTTGGTTGAGTTGGTTCCTTGACATGGTATCGGAGCCTTATTGACTAAGAGGTCACGGGTTCGAAACTCAGCGCCACCAAGTTTAAAAAAATTAAGGTTTCACGTGCTAGGCTCGAAAAAAAGACTACGCCTGCACGTGAGGGGGCGTGTTAGAATATAAATATTTCTTCCTGCCACAACCACAAGCTTGAGCTTCTGGTTGAGTTGGTTCTTTGACAATTATCAAATTATATCATTCTTATTGATGTCAATTTTCCATGTGTCACTAAGAGTTTATAACAATATAATCCCATCAAATCAGAAAAGAAAAGAATTGAAGAAGAACACAGTACAGTACATATAGTGGAGAGACTCTTCTGCAATAGATTGCAGCTGAGGCTATAAATACATATTATTGCAACTTTATCTTTTCTTGCATTTCTGTGGCTATATATACACACATAAAAAAAGATTGGTAGAGATAAAAAAGAAATAAAAGATTGTATTTTTTTTGTTTGTTTTTCCTTTGTTTTTTTGGGGATCAAGAATGGTAAGGGGTAGGGTTGAGCTGAAGAGAATAGAGAACAAAATCAATAGGCAAGTGACCTTTGCTAAGAGAAGAAATGGGTTGCTGAAAAAAGCTTATGAACTCTCTGTTCTTTGTGAAGCTGAAGTTGCTCTCATCATCTTCTCCAATAGAGGAAAGCTCTATGAGTTCTGCAGTAGCTCTAGGTATACACACAAACAAGAAAATGCAAAAAAAATTTTTATATCTATTTTGTAAAATAAATAAATAAACTAATTTAGTAATAAAGATTTCATCTTTCAGGAAATAAAGGATACCCTTTTTCTTGGAATGTTTTTTATTTCTTCTTTTATTATATGTTTCATTAATTTGTTTGCTAATTACTACTTCTAAACAGTCTCTTTTTTTTGTTTAGGTAGAGATCCAAATGAGTAAGAATTGTAAAGGGAAAGTGTAATGTTTTTTTTTGGGGGTGAAGTAGATTTGCCTTTTTTGTGATTGTTTTTGTGTGTATAGTACTTTGTGCTTGAAGGGCTTGTTAGATCTGCAAGAGGAAACCATGAAAAGAAGATAATTTAAATTGAAAAAAAGGGATCTCTATTTATGCTGAGTTTTTCTTTTCTTGTGATGTGCTCTAGTCTTCTTCTTCTTTTTCTTCTTCTTCCCTTCTCAAGTCTTCATCTTTCTTGCTCTTTCTTCTTTAGTACTTCACATGAGTACTTTGATTTTATTTCTTTTATTTTTCCATTTCTCATTTCCAAATGAAGCATTTATCCAGTGATGAGCTAAAGATTGGATCTTGAAGATCATATTTGGTAAAAATCTTCAGAAATTTCTTTTTAAACATTGTCTTGTGGAGCTGTTTCTCTATATGGTTCAGAATTAGTGATTTTCTTTTGATTTTAGTACCTAGGGTTTCACTTTCAGCTCCTTTTTCGAAACCCTAATTTTTTAACCCCCCATCCATCTGATAACAACATTTCTTTAGCCTTTGATGAAGAAATTTTATCTTCAAGATCTAAAATTTGTTCCATTTTTAAGTTAATCTACCACTCTAAACATCATATATATGTTTCCCTATTCTTTTTTATTAAAAAAAAGTTCTTGGGATTATAAAATTTTTAAAAAAAATCTGAGGAGTTACTGTGCTGTAAAATTAAGGTGTTTGGGGGATGGATTAATTAAAAGTCTGAACTTTACAGTATTTAATTTAAAAATAGGGTTTTGTTTTTGGTGAAATAATAACTAGATCCATGATACTTTCAAGAAAAAAAATTGATTTTTTTTCTCTCTCTCTCATGTTCTTGATTGATTTGATGTAGTTTTGTTGTCTAATCAGATATTGTTGAACCACAGCCTCACAGGCAGTTTAATATCCAGTCATTGGATGAGTCTGCAGGTTCCTCCGAGGAATGTATAGTGTTGTCAAATTTATATTATTGATTTTTAATTTAAAATTTAATTTTTCTCCCTTATTTTTTCAATGAGAATCATAAATAAACTAAAAATATTTAATTATTTCTTTCTTTTGGGGGGTGGGTGGGTGGGTGGGAATTTTAAATAAAATAATAGCAGGAGTCACAACATGCATACAAAAAGTTTTTTTTTCAAATTTTAAGATTTGTGAAATGTGAAAAATAAATTAAAAGATTAAATCATTGTCAATAATTAATCAACTAACTGTATTTTGTTTAATTTCCAGTATGCTCAACACATTAGAGAAGTATCAGAAGTGCAACTATGGAGCACCAGACACAAATATATCCACAAGGGAGGCTTTGGTAATTAATTACTCTACTTTTTAACTCAATATTTCCTTTAATAATGTGTATTTATTTATATTGGGTGTATTTATTTATACATCACTACTATAAATTTCAAAAACAACACTTTGAAGGCTAATTACCTAGTTGGATTAGGAGTACCAACTCAAGATGTTCTAGTTCTAGTAGGAATAGAACTATGGGTTGTAGGTTTAATTAGCTCTCTATATATTTTAGCCAAGCTTGGGTTATGATATGAGAAAACATATGAGAGTATTGTAATTCATTTTGAGTAATTTTCCCGTTATAATAAAAGATTGTTTCCAACACACTTGGTTATATATCCATTGTATGTGTCTGAATTATATATACACTTACAAAATTAACACTTTGAAAAAATAGATTTTGCCAAATTTTGTTAGACTTGATCTTAAAATTCATACGGAAAAATACTTTTTTAAATCAAGGGTATATTATTATGAGGAATCTCATAAAATTAAATAAATTTTATCAAAGGTCTTATGTCCATTATAAGGAATCTCAATATATTTTTATTTATTTCAATTTTAAAAATAAAATAAAATAAATGTTTATCTCATTCTTAGGAATCTAAATAATAGACATTATCCCTCAGGTTTAAGATGGTTATTTTTTATTTTTAACAAAAAAAATAAAAATTAAAAATTTCTTCTTTATATATAAATGAAAGTCCCAAAAATATAAAGGGTAGCAGGGGCGGATCCTTATCATAATAGTTGGGGGCAATGGCCCCCTACTAGTTTTAAATTTTTGTTTATCATATGTATTGTGATACTTTAATTTTTTCTAAATTTTTTTTAGAGTTATGTAATTTATGACCCCAACTAAAAATATTAGAGACCCTAATTAAAAGTATTAGAGACCTCAATTAATAGTGTTAAGTAAGAAAAAAATGAGAGAAGTCAAATATTTAAATATTAAAAAAATAATTTTTAAGTGAAATATTTTAAAATGCAAAAATAAATTCTAAAGTGGTACACTAAAAATATACGGGGCAATAATTAAACTAATTTATAATATTGGCATTAAATAAAAAATTATTTTTTTTTACTATTTTGAATAACTGTTTGAGGATAAATTCGTTATTTTTTTAAAGTCTCGCATTGCATGTATAAAAAAAAGTTTTGGGAAGCTGTCCAAGAACACCCGGAAGGTGACCCCTACTATTTAATATCTTGGATCCGCCACTAGGGTAGCCCGCATGGCATAACCCACTTGCTTCCGGAAGGGGCAGATTTGCAATAAGACGCAAGGTTCGATTCCCCGCAGCATGTTGTATGGAAGTGATATTCTGTGTCTATTTTGGGTCATAAGAATATGCTCCCTGCATGACAGGGGTGCTGGCCTCTCCCTTTAAAAGTCTGTTGGGTTCTTAATTTACCTCCCTTCCACATATCCCTTCCACACAGATATTTTGTGTGTCTGTGTTGGCTTTGGTGTACACTTGGGGTGCCACATGTTGGTGTACCCCTAGCTTAATTCTTATATTTATTACTCCTCCGTCCCCGAAAGAGTTTCCCTTATTGACTTTTTAAAAAATTAAGGGAGAGATATTTTGGTGTTGACTTTCCAAAATTATACTTGATGTGATGGGTAAAAATAAAATGTGATGGATATATTATTAGTAAAAAGGTATGATCTGATAGGGTATGAAAAAGTAAGGGGTAAAAGTGATTTTTTTATAGAGAAGGAAAAAAGTTAGAGGGACAAGAAAAAAAGAAAGAAGAAGGAGTTTAAGGGACGGAGGAAGCATAAGATACGTAGTATTGTATTCGACATTATTACATAAAGCTCATCGTACACATTCTTTAAATGAAAGTTTACTCTATTTATTTCTAAAGTGGAAAAAAATTTATAGGGCAAGAGAGATCGAGTAAATAATAAGCATGAAATTCTTTTTGAGTTTAAGGGACAAGAGGAAGTACTCCCTATTTAAATAGTTAATGATTTGACAATTTGCAGAAGGGTTCTTCTCTAAACCAAAAGTTACTAGAGCTTCTCTCCAATTAAAAAATAGAATGTAAATAAATGCTTCCAAGTTACTAGTAGTCTCTTTGGGTTTATTAGTACTGCAGAGTATAGAAAAGATTATGAAAAGGTGTTCTCTATATCCAACCGTCATTTTAGCTAAATTCGTTCTTTTATGTTAAATGGATAACTTCTTCATTATAAATTGGCTTGCATTTAAAATCTCTTTTATACTCCCTCGGCTCTTGAAAATACTAGATATTTTGATTTTGAAGAAATTTTAAACGGGATACGTTTTGGTGTTAGGTTTCCTAAAATATCTTTAGATGTATAGTAAAAGTAGGACTTTTACTTTTCACCCACCTATTTAATACTCTTCTGTTTTAAAAACAGTTCAACTTTTTCTTTCCACACACCTATTTTATACTCCCCTATTTTATAAACAGTTCGACTTTTACTTTTCAAACACCTCTTTTATACTTCCCTGTTTTATAAACAGCTCAACTTTTACAAAATTGAAAAATTAAATACGGAGTGCAAAAGACTTATATTTGCGAAGAGTTAAAAAATATACTCACTAAAGAGTTACGTTTTGGAGAATTTTTCTAAATAGTAATAAAACATAGTAACTTTACCAATGTGATACTATATGTTTTTATTTTTAATGTAGTATCATTATTCAATGTCCACTGGTCATTGTCAAGTAAATGTCCATCGCTATTGGACATTGTTCAAACTAAATGTCCATCATCACTGGACATTGTTACTGCCATTAGACATTATTCAAGTACTATTTAGCGAATTAAAAAGTTTAAGTGCTATATTGGGTAAGGACATGCATACTCCATCCGTTCTCAAAAACTCTTTCTCTTTCATTTTTTTTACTTCTAACAAAACACTTTCACTTTCTATTAAAAAATCACTTTTACACTTACTTTTTCATACCCTACCTATCACATCATACTTTTTCTCTAATACTCAATCCATCACATCTTACTTTTACCCATCACATCAAGGGCAAAATTGGAAGTCAACTACAATTTAACACTTCCTTATTTTTACACAAAGTCAAAATAGGAACACTTTTACAGAACGAAGGAAGTACAAATTTCACTTACGTTTTTTTACTTTTCACAAATTTAAAGAGTGTTAGTAGTTAACTTTTCGAATTTACCTTTTGGTGTGATTGATAAAAATAAAATGTGATTAATAGATTAGTAGTGAACAAATATGATGTGATAGGTTGGATAAGGATTGGTAGAATTAAAATAGACATTTTATAGAAAGTAAAAGTATTTTATGAGAAAAGTGAAAGTGAAATTATTTTTTGAAACAAAAGAAACAATATATATATTTTGGTCATATATTATATGGTTGCAGGAGATTAGTAGCCAGCAAGAGTATCTCAAACTCAAAGCAAGATATGAAGCATTGCAGAGATCACAAAGGTATATTCAGCTACTCTTGCTATGTAGACCGTCAATTTGACGGTCCAAATTCTAAGTGTTTTCAATTTATTTTATTTAGAGATTGATGCATAAAAAAATAAAACTTATATATTTAAAAAATACAACAAAAGTTCTACAAAATATTTTATTTTATTAAATAATTCATGAAAACAGACAAAAATATACAAAAATTTATGTAAATGAGAGGGAGGAAGTATTACAATAAGAAACCTAATATCTATATGAACCTACAGGCTACACCGGGATTCGTGGGGTTTTGGGACCCCATGGAACTCTTAGTACACAGATCCGCCTCTGCCACCGGGAGACTTCATGAGAGTATATATATACTCCCTCCGTCCAAAATTAAACTTTACATTACGCGTTATGATGTTTGACTGAAGTTATTTTCAAATCATTTTATATGAAAAATGGTGTAGAATTAAAAAATAAAAATTACATATTAAAAAATTATATCAAAAGATCTACAAAAATAGAGGTGACATGACTATATTATTTTATCAAATGGGTGACGAAAATAGGCCAACAAAGTGAATAAAGTTTGACCCTGTGAATAGTGAACGTAAAGTTTATTTGTGGACGGAGGGAGTATATGAATAACTACTAGCTAGTTCTACATTGACCCCATAAAAGACACTAATTATATTTTTGAGACAATTATAGGAATCTTCTAGGTGAGGATCTTGGGCCATTGAACAGCAAGGATCTTGAATCTCTTGAGAGGCAGCTTGACATTTCACTGAAGCATATCAGATCAACAAGGGTATATATATAAGTAGATTTCTTTTTGGAGTATATATCAATATATATTTGTTAATTAATATGTATGGTATTCTAACAGGATCATACATATATAATTAATCAAATTTAAGTTCATTCTATTTGAGAGTCATTATTATTATCATGATATGCATGGAGTCATCATATGTATACATATATATATATATATTATTATTATTGCAGACTCAAATGATGTTAGATCAACTCACAGAACTGCAGAGAAAGGTATGAATTGAACACCTAATAAGGTTTAATTATGATATACTCTCATTATGGTAATAAAGGGATTAAATTTTAATAATATATTTTGTGTATATATATATATATTCTTTTAGACTAATTGAGTAATTGTATGTTTAATTTGTTCATCAGGAGCATGCTCTAAATGATGCCAACAAGTGCTTGAAACAAAGGGTATGTAATGCATGCATGCATATGTGATGTGTATTCATTACCATACATTAAGTTGGGATTTATTATTGAAAAATTTGCACTAAATAGGACTAAAACATAAGTCATTTCCTAATGTAGGACTTAAATTTTTTCCAAAATAATACTTAATAATGTCTAGTGAGAAGAATAATATCCAGTGATCGTGGACATTTACTTGAATAATGACTAATAGATGATGACCAATAGTCCTACATTGAGAAATAAAAACATATAGTCTTATATTGGAAAAGTCATTATGTTTTAGTCCTATTTAGGTAAATTACCCTTTATTATTTACATGGTCAAATTTCATTTACTTTCTTTTCTTGTTTTCCCCAACTCATTTGATAAAATAATATGATCATATCATTTCTTGTTTTGTACAGCTTTTGATGTTGTTTTTAGTATATAAAATTTATTTTTTAATTCTGGTCCAATTATAATAAATTACATTGAAAATAACTTGAGTCAAACATTTAAACTAAAAAGACGATTTAAATTAGTACGGACTGAGTACATCTCAATTTATCAATGTACCAATCCAATCCTTAATTTCATCAATTATAGGTAGCTTTTCCGTAATATAAGACTCATTATTTAATGTGCAGTTGATGGAGGGAAACCAGCTAAATTTGCAATGGAACAATCCAAACACGGCACAAGAAATGGGAGGGTATGGACGTCAACCAACTCATGACCATCATCATCAGGCTGATCTCTTCTTTCATCCTCTCCACTGTGAGCCCACATTACACATTGGGTAAGTTTTTTCTTTTTTCCTTTTTTTAAGATTTTTTTTTAACATTATATTTTATCGAATTCTAATTATAAGTTTGAGTTTCTTGTTAAATTTTTTCTGTCAACAGAACTAATTTCAATGTTATTCAACTTATTCTTCAAGCTTTCCTCTACTGGACTAGCTAGAGAAATGTTTAATTTGTGTCACATATATATCTTGGAAAACCCGAGAGGGACGTGTTTGGAAAAAAAATTGTTTTTGGTTCTTCTGATATTTTAAATATTTCTAAAAATGAAGTTCTTCAGAATGGGCTGGACATGTAACCCATTTTTTGTCAATCAAATTATAGTGTGACACTCTGAAAATTTGTTCTAGTTTAAAAGTTAGCTTGAAAGTTGAGATCTTAATAATTGAAAGAATTTGTATTTTTCAGGTACCCAAATGACCCAATAACAGTAGGAGAAGCAGGGCCAAGTTTGAATAACTATATGCCTGCAGGATGGTTTGCCTAATTATTATTATTATTATTATTATTATTATTATTATTATTATTATTATTATTATTATTATTACATAAATATATTTGATGTTTGATGATTATATTTCAAGTTTCATAAGATTGTGAGAACTAATGTAATGTGACCCTTTTTGTAAGTTTGAAGATAAAAAGGGCATATCTGTCTTTCTGCATCTATTTATTGTAAAAGAGCAAATATATATACTCCGTATAAGACATCTCATAATGTTAATTTCAAGTTCAAATGTATTGAATGTGTTGTAAAGTTATTAGGGTGTTTTTATCATAGAATTTGTATTCATATAACAATTCATGAAGTTCATGTTTTAAATAACTAAATTAGTTAAACAAATATATGTTCAATTATCATTAGAGCTATGTTCAATCTATCAGTCTAATAACTACAAATTGATGTTTAATATGTTATCGAGATTGATAATAGAAACAAAAAATACTATATACTCCATATATAATTTAGAATAAAATATGTTTAATATATGAAAATAGTATATTTAATGTTTTTATATTAAAATACTCCCTCTGTTCTAAATCATTTTATTCTTTACGCGAAACGAAGTAAAATCTTAAATTTTTTCAATTTATTTTATTTAAAGACTGGTATATAAATAAAAAATGAAATGAAAGTTCCCTGATTTTGTAATAATAAATGTGTAAATCATTTATAGACAAAGGTAGTACGGAGTATGATTTATGACATTAAATTTAATTAAAATTAAGATAAGACTAAAGTGAAAACAAGCATATACTACCTCCGGTCCTAAAAGCTCTTCATGTTTTGATTTTTTTGTTCAAACAGTGGCACTCTTTGACCTCAAATTATGAGAAAAGTATATATAATTATAATATAAATTCAATATAATTGAATTCATCTGAGGATATATTTTTGATATATCAATTTTTTACAACATTTATTCTTTAAATTATGTTTAATGTATGGTCAACGAGTATCATTATTTTGCTAAAAAGAGTCAAAACATGAAGAGTTTTTGGACCGGAGAGACTATATGCTTATGTGTTATGTTGTGTACAAGAAATCCAACTAATATGTGGAGAAATAGAATACTCTTAAGCCTATATTTGGATACCTAGACTCCGGCCCAAACTCCAACCTACAAAGCCCAACTCTTAATTATTACGAGTTGTCCCTGTTTTGCTCACTCCACTTTTAAATGCTTGGCTAGGTACAATAATTAATTACAGGTAAGATGACGTTACTCAAAAATTAAAATAAATGTGAAATCAATTATAAACGTGCAAATCAGTATATGATGACAACTATTAGCACGTAAAACATGTACTCCCTCCGTCCCATAAAGTAATTCTCATTTCAAAAAAAATCGCATTTCTTAAAGTCATTCACTTTTATACTCCCTCCGTCCCCCTAAGATGTTCTCATTTTGACTTTTGGTGGTTTTTAAGGAGAGTTGAAAAAAGGTGAAATTTTACCATAATACCCTTAATGAAAAAAGGGTGGAGTGTATTAAATGAGGTGGGTGAAGTGTAATAAATAAAGTAAGTGGGGGTAGTTGTGGTATTTTAATTGTTAAAAAATGAAATGAGAAGATCTATTGTGGACAAAGAAAAAGGGCTATTGGGAAGATCTATGGGGGACGGAGAGAGTATTAAAAAACCACTTTTACCACTTATTTTTTCATAACCTACTTATCACATCATACCATTTTCCTAATAATCTACAATCACATCTTACTTTTACCCATCACATCAAGGGTATTTTTGGAAAGTCAACACAAAATTATATCTCCTTAATTTACCACTTTAATCAAATCGTTCCTATCTTTATGGGACGGATGGAGTACAAGTTATCTAAGACCATTGAGATCTTGAATCTTTGAGTTGAAATATAGAACGAATTTTTTGCATCATTTACCTCTAAACTTTTTCAAAAAATTGCATGGATTCATTTTGAATTTTTAAAATTCCACCAATGCCCCTAAACTTCTAATAATATTGCACCAATGGTCCCTTTATACCAGATTTGAGAGCGCGTTAGTCACAGGCTCATCAATATACATGCTAGAACCTAATGAAGATATCATTGATTAATAAATAGGTTGATCGATTGATGACGAGCTTTGTCGGTAGATGTTCGACTTCCAAATTTGAAACTGACAACTACATCTAGAATAATTATCTAAAATTTAAAGATATTAAAAATATAGATGATAATATTTAGGAAGGACATATTGCAGAACTCGTGTGTAGTATATGACTTTATATTAATCCAAACTTGCACTTGATGAACATATGATAAATGCACTCCTAAATATGATATAGAGAGATCATTGATGCAACATTTTTACAAATTCAGGAGGCATTGATGCAATTTTTAAAGTTCACGGAGAATACGTGCAATTTTTTAAAAGTTCAGAAATAATGATACAAAAAATTCAATACTCCGTATAAAACTGATCTGGTTTAATTCGGAAATCAAATATATCAAAAAAAATATGTTGTCACTCTCATTTGCATGAATTTATTTTAGACTATACTCAAAGATGCAAGCAAATGAGAGATCTATTAAAATTCATTTTAAAGAAAGACTAAATAGATGAGACTTAAGAGTGACAAAATGAGCTCCCTAAAAACACTTATTTGTGCCCTTTAGTGTTGACACAACCTTTTAAGGTAAACAACTCTCCATTTCTATCTCATTGAGTCTCTTCCCATATCTATCTCTCTCTCTAAACTCTTTCTTTCCTCTCCATTTCTTGGGAACTCTCCATTTACTCTCTCTTGGGGTAACCTTTTTCTTCCCTTCACATTCCTTCTTTCTTTTGTCCTCAACCAGTGAAAGTCTCGTTTGGCAATCATCACAAACCCCTGCGGCTGTACTGTGATAAGATATTACCAGAAGGGTAAGGGGAAAAAAAATGATTTCTTTATCTATAAACACTAAAGCTGTCATCTTTTTACAGTTTTGGGGGGAACTGCAGTGAAATTTCCAATTTTGTGTGAGCTTCTTTTTACCTAAATTTTGGGAATTATTGCTTCTTCCTCTTCTTTTTTTTCTTTTCTTTTTCCCTTTTTGTACTCTAG
This sequence comes from Cuscuta campestris, assembly GCA_900332095.2. Lineage (NCBI taxonomy): Eukaryota > Viridiplantae > Streptophyta > Magnoliopsida > Solanales > Convolvulaceae > Cuscuta > Cuscuta campestris. Next base: position 404,200 of record OOIL02002239.1, read on the forward strand.
ATTTTCTCCTCTATTTTTGCAAGAAAACATGGTCTCCACGTCAGGAACAGATCTTGCTGATATATTGTAGGGAGTGGAAACGACGTCGTTCATCTGGGGTGGGGGTGGGGTTGGGTGGGGGAGTGAGAATAGACCTAACATTGATGGTGGGGTGTTATGGAGATGGTTTCTTCACTTACTCAGTTTTGGAAGGGAAATATGAAATGAGTGGGTTTTTGTTTGTTTCTTCAATCTTTCTTTATGAATGATTTGGAACTTCTTTTATTTAATTATTTATTTTAACTTTAATTTATGATTTGATTTGGCAAGTTGAAAAGTTGAAAGAGACATTGGGTGTGAACAAGGGGAAGAGATGGAACAAAGTAGACTTTGAGCATTATTGTTGGGATTTAGGGGATAATATTGTGGGCTTCTTCTCTAATATAAACCCTTGTGTCCAAGTCAATCCTACTCATGCATTTGTGTCTGTCATTTTAATCCATTAGCTCAGTAAATTTCTTGAAATGTGATTTTTTTTTTTACTATGTGTGTCTACCTTTCTTGAAAATGATGGAGGTTGAATGATTGGAGGTACTTTGCAGGATAAAGACAGATATGAAGTGGTGAATATGAAGATGTTTTTGACTTATCCTTTATTTTTTTGACAACAGGCTTATCCTTTATTTTTTGGTAATTTTTGTTTCAGCTTGGTTTGGGTTGGGAGTGCTTTTTGAGGGTAAAAAGGGGATAAAGATTTGGAAAGTTTGCACCTTTGCCATATCATCAGCTGAAACCCATATGGTAAGTTAGCTTCTTCTCTTTTCTTTCCTTGAAGAGGTAATCTTGAATTCATCTTTTTTCTATGTGTCATATATCCTTCCAGATTTACATTTTTCTTCTCTAAAATGATTACTACAATAAAGGGCATTCATACCCAAAATTTGCATTTTTTTTGCATGAAATTTATGGTGTCTGCTACATTTAGGCTATTAATTGACACTATATGGCTCCATTCTCCACTTGTTTTATATCAAACCTTGCCTTTTCTTTTGCATCTAAACGGGGAGCATGTATCTTTAGAGCTCGTAAGGTAAGACTTAGTTTTTGCAATGAATTTTGTTAGAGCATTGGATTATTTACACAAGTCGATTATGACTACCAAACAGCCCCTAAAATGCTTGATTAATTGATGGTGTATGATGCAACTTTTTTTTTCTTTTTTTGCAGATTTAATTTCATCAATACAACTCATAATAATTGGAGATGGAGTGGAGTGCAAAGTGGGACTGGGAAAGCATAGCTAAGCTTAGCTCAAAAGCCTGTGAAAGTCCAAAGAAACTGCAACTAACAGACTGGGGAATAGTCGAAGAGGAGGGCGAAATTGTCAACGGATCCTTTAATTTGTCTGGTGGTTATGCCTCCGATGTGGGACAAGGCTCTACCCACTCTTCCCCGGGAGGCGCGACAGGGGCAAAAGAGGCCATCTTCCCTTTCGTGGATGTGAAGATGGAAAATTGCAGGGAAGCGTGCATTGGGTTGAAGCTCGGGAAGAGGACATATTTTGAAAACAACAACTGCAGTGGCGGCGGGGGAAGCGGTGGAAAGACGAAAAAGCCCTCGTCTTGTCAGGGTGGGACAGCCGTACCACGGTGTCAGGTAGAGGGATGCAACATTGATCTTTCTTCAGGGAAAGAGTATCACCGGAAGCACAGGGTTTGTGAGAGTCATTCCAAGTACCCGAAAGTCATTGTGGGAGGCTTAGAACGGCGGTTTTGCCAGCAATGTAGCAGGTATATGAGTGTTTCCCTAAGGGACATCGAGTTTGACACCATTGTGTCTCACAGACATGCACAGAGAGTCATTCATTTCATGAGACATATAGTGGTGTCATCAATGGGGTCAAACCCTGGTGTTACAATAGCATTTTTCTTTCCCGAAATTACCCCCCATTCCTAGTACACTACATACACACCACCACTGTTACATTGCCACGAAATTCTCACCCCCATGGCATTACTTTCTTAATCAAGTAAAAGGATATATGATCAAATTTTCAATCAAGAAAATTAATACTATTAATATCTGTTTATACAATCTTGACCCATTACTTTTATAATATCGAAGAATTCTGTTATATCATACCGGAGTAATTAATTTTTTTCCCCTCACAATATATATGTGTGTGTGTGGAATGAACCTCCATTGTTGAAGGTTCCATAGCTTGGGAGAGTTTGATGAAAAGAAGCGTAGCTGTAGACGCAGACTTTGTGATCACAATGCAAGACGGCGCAAGCCACAAAACGATGCGTTTCAGCTCAATACTTCTGCTAATCGCCTCTCTCCTTCCTTTTATGGTATGATTATGAATCCTACTTTGACACTGTTTATAAAACATTTGCATTTTTTTCTTGTAATTTGTTAGAGAAGAAAAAAAACAGTTACAAAGTTGAATGAACCAGAGTTTGCTTGGATTTGCAGATGGTAGGCAACAAATAAACTTCATGATGAACAATAATGTCCCACTTTTTGGCACCAGCAAAACTGCATCAAATTCAAGTTGCTGGGACAACAGCAACACATATGCCTCCAACAAGTTCATCGTCACAAGAGGGTTTTCCCCCGAGGCCGAAAAACCCAGCAGGACAAACAAGCAGCAACAGCCATACATCTCTTCGGGTATCCACCCGCCAAACGCAACAATCGGTTTTCATGATAGTTACGCGTCCAATGATACACTCTTGGATTCCAAGGGCCCCACATCGGATGGCTTCACACAAGGTATGTTGGTGCCCGAAATAAAGTCGAAATTGCCCTTGGTAATCTTTCAAATTACTCTCTACCGTCAAGTCGAATTTTATGGTGGGATTGGGGTCACTAGACTGGATCAAAAGACAGCAGGACTAAATTGCATTAAAAGATTGAATCCAGCTCAATTACCTAGTTCAACTCAAAAGCTTATAAATTACCTGTTTTTGTGTGCTTGTTGTTTAATAGGTGTGAAGGGATCCATGTTCTATATGGAAACAAGCATGACGACAGAGGAATTCCCAGCTCGTGCTCTCTCTCTTCTGTCAACTTCTTCATGGAGTTCTTCGTGCGAACAACAACAACAACAACAAGACAGTACTTCCATTTCGCAATCCGCCGCGAACCAAACAGCCTTACATGAACAACCGTCGATCCCTCTCGGACTTCCGCTCCCGTCGCCGGAGTACTGGTCGTGTGTTGAACCGGCCGGTGGCCACCTCCCAGTTGATGTTCATCTTGAATTCAAGGTGTCCCAAGAAGGGGACTTTTTTCTCAACTCATTCAGCTGAGTTCTAGTATCAAGAAGACATCAATAATATCATCATCATCAAGAAATTAAATGTAATAAAATCTTTTGATTCCCCTATCTCATCACTGTTTTATATGAGATTTGGTTTCTGGGTTTTTTTTAGATTCACATGTTCTTGTTTAAGAGGGCCTTTTGGTCATTGTTGTTTTCCAAAGGAATGTAATTGATGGAAACATTATGTTCTTTGGTTTCTGTTTTCACCACAGAAAGTAAATGGTCAAGTTCAATTCTCCATTCTTTCTCTTTTTGAGCTTTTGAGTCAAGTGGAATTCTAATTTGCAGTTTGTCCAAAGCTTTGCATCATTCTAAATTATTCTCTCTGTCCCATTATTATTTTTCTATTTAGATCATCTCAATTTTCCCCCCTATTTTTAGGAAAAATTGTACAGTCCATATTAATTTTTTTATACAAATTGCCTCATACAAGGAGCTAATTACGACAGAAAGAAATGTAATTAACCAATTTTTTTTTAATTTTGTCAAATCAAAGTGTAACTTTCATAATAAGAGGGAGAAAGTAGCAGGGATGTTTTTTTGTAATTCAATATCTTGTCCCAAGCTTGATAAGAAGACAAAAATTGTGAAGTCGTCATCAACATGGATTATGCCCACTTTTTTTTTTGGATTATACCCACATATATCATGAGGTCACGATGAGGATGAGAACATAAATTTGTTAACCACATTTTTTTTGGATAATACCCACATATATCATGTGCATCACATATTTACATGATTTGTAGTGCAAGAGTAACGCACAATTTCAAAAAAAACGGAAAATGAATAACTAAATGAAAATTAGTGTAAAATTAATAAATAAATTATGTAGTCCGTATTAAAAAATTGTATCAAAAAATTACATGAAATACTGATTAAGGAATAACTTGTTTATTTTATTTTATCAAACGGTCAACAAACATGTGCAAAGCTATGACATATAGTTCTGTAAAAAATAAACAAAAACTTTAATTTGAGACAAAAAAAAAAGAAATAATCTTAATCTTTGAGCATCATTTCTTTGGAAAAAAAAAAAGAATGAACATCATCCCCGAGGACACCTCAGAACGGGGTAGATGGTAACTAGACTGGCCTTTAATCACATATTTGTGGCAAATAGTTAAGTCTGCATCTAGTACTTGCAGACACCCTATACTTAGTATATTTACTTTCCAATGTAGTTACCACAAACCAAACTCGGATATTATCCCTTTGGCACTTCTTTCTTTGTCAATTGTGCAACACCCACCGACACATCTTTTCTTTCAAGTTATTTTTTTGAATGAACATTTTGTGAAATTCTAAAATGTATTCAGTCCACTCAATAATTTCAATCACATTTTAACCTCACCAAACTCCTATGATCATAGATACACTTTTGAATAAAAGGATGGACCACCCTCACCTTGAAAGCCAACTACCAAAGTACCAAACATGCCCACCACGTTAAATACTACCTCATCAAATGAAGCTCAATTCTAGTTCAAAATATTTGACTGATATCATTTTAGATTTAATTTAAAAGAAAATTGATAGTATAAAACTTAAACCTAAAATATATATATACTACAAAAAAAACTTCGTAGATGATATGGTCATATTAATTTATTTATCAGATGATTAACAAAAAATACACAAAAAATGGAAAAAATTGCAAAGTGAAACAAAACTTTATTTTGATACGAAGAAAATAAATCTGCAAATAAATACTGAGCAAATAAATAACCACATCCTCTAGCTACAACAATCATTGACAGATCATTTATCTAACCGGTAAAGCCACAAATAGAGGATCCACTAAGGGCTACGGCAGCGTTATATATGTGATTTTTTTTCAATGTGAATTTTTAATATCCTTATAACTTCTCTTTTAAACTTTTTATGAATTTAAAGAATATTTTTGTTTTAGTTTCCGAAATTATCATTAACGTAATAAGGTGATAAATAAATTATTAATGAATAGATATGATGTAATAGGTATGATAAGAGTTAATAAAAGAAAATATTCTTTTACTTAATAATCCCTCTGTCCCAAGTTATAGTTCCTATTTTGGTTTGCGATGTTTGACCGAAATTGTTTTCAAATCATTTTATATAACAAATAGTATAGAGTTAAAAAATAAAAATTACATATTTTTATACTATATCAAAAGATCTAAAAACTAGTATGAAAATAATACTTTATTTTATCAAATTGCTAACGAAAATAGAGAAAGAAAGTGAATAAACTACAACCATGTGTATAGTAAACAGGCACTATAAATTGGGACGGAGGAAGTAATAAAAAGTGTTCAAGCTTCTGAGATAGGTTAAAAGAAAAAGAAGAAAAATTTTAAGGAAAAAGAAGAGCCTCATCCTTGGGTCTCTCAAAGGCTGATCCAGAATGTTATCTATGGAGATAAATAAATCTAATATCAATGAAATCTATCCTTAGTTCAGAGTCAAATCCGACCACATCATTTTACACCAGGTATTGAACACTTGAACTACTCCCGGATCACATTTTTTTCGGAACATTTAAACATACAAAGTATATATGAAGTACTATATTATTTAAAATACTCCATCAGTTCCAAAATATTTGTATAATTTGACTTTTTAAATCAAACTAAAAAAAATTAATCATCGATTAAGTAAAAGTACATTGCATAGTAATACAATGTAATAATTCTTTGAGAATTTTCTATAAGAAAAATATAATAATGTTCAATGTTCATCAAAAATAAATCAAAAAAGTCAAACTCCACCAATAAAACACTTCCTAAAAGGATCCGCCTCATTCAGTTTTTGATGTTTGACTAAAGTTATTTTCTATTCAATTTATAAGACAATTGGTAAGGAATTAAAAATAAAATTTATATATTTAAAAATTACATCAAAAAATCTACAAAACAAGCAGTGACATGATTATATTATTTCACTAAATGACTAACGAAAATAAACAAAAAAAATAAATATAATTTGATCACATAAATAATAATAATATATAAACCATTTAAATTTGAGAGAGAGACAGAGAGAGTACTTACTACTTGAGAGAGGGCACATGATTGACTATAAGCACACACACAAGGTGAAAAATAAAAGGATGAACCCCATCCCAGAGATCCCTGTCGGAGGTCACGTGTGGAGGTGAATAGGGACATAGGGTGTTAATCACATATTGGTGGCAAAGAGTCTTAAGTTTAACATAGTTTCCAAAAATCAAACTCGAGTGAGTGACAATAAAGTATGCAGATGAAGTTGCCAACCAAACAGCCCATAAAACAGGAGGATGTGAATAGACTAGCGGTAAAGTAATAGACAACAACACATTGTCAAATTGTCGGTAGCTGCAAGTGAAATAATTGAGGCCCACACCCACACACCAAAAAGTCATATGAGAAGCCAGGCCACATGCTGGTACTCAACTGTGTCAGACATAGATTCAAGTGGGCATTTTCACATTTAACCATATACTAAGAGGACATAAACATTCATGCCAGAACAACACTACAACCACAATGACCTCAAGATATGGCAAATATTTTCCATGAGGATTTATAGCTCAAGTGGTCCTTGAGTACCACGGGATCAAGCCCGCAAATCGCATCGATTTTTCCACTACCAGAAATCTTTGTGATGTGAGACTTTGAAACCATTGCAGGCAAATAGTGCAGATGCAAAAAGAATATGAATGCTTACCCCCAATGAGTAGAACTTACCCCTTATTCCAAGTAGTCCGGAGAAGAAGGCTTGGCGTAGCACATTGATCTTCAACATGGGAACTCTCAAGTGTGGGGTGCTAGCCCTGTTTTTTGATTAAAAAACGGCAATTTTGCCCGTGAAGAGCACATGTGGAAGGGGTGATGGAATGCATAACCACACAATCACCTCTCCGGCTATTACACAACATCAGGTTTACTCACCGAAAGGGGAAAAATTATGGCACAATAATCAATCACTCACAAATATCATATTCCAACAACCTTTGACAAATCCACCAATATGACTACCCAAACAACAATACCTACACAAGAAAACTTGTGACAATCCCACCCTATAACTCAGTTTGATACTCTTCACGGTTAAATTTGCTTTTCCATTATTCATCTCGTATTGTAAACCACCTATCCATATTTCAGCTCATCTTAGTAGAGAACTAGTAAACTGACTAACCAAAGGGAGTTGGGAATGAATAACTGACAATAACTGGGTGGTTAGCTTACACGTCAACCAAATGAGTACCAAATCAAACTCTATTTGAGGATATAACCAAATCAACCTTTGACAAGGTTTAATAAAATATGAGCACACTTGTAGACAACACAAGATAAAAATTCAAAGACGACAAAGTATATGAATATAAGTTAATACAGATGGACAACATAATAAGGGCAGTTTAACTCAACACGAACTGCAGCAACGAGAAGACAAACGCAACTGAGAACGACCTGACTTTCAGACACCCACACTGCATGCTGGATGACAACTTTTGACCGTCGCGACCCTTAAGACAACGCCCTAGTACTCACTGGAAGAGTAGACAACTTTGAATTAATAAATGATAATGGACAGAGTACATGTTATTACAAACAATGAAAGCTAGGAACATATTTTCCGTAAATTGCTAAACCCAATAAAATACTTTCCTAGCCTTGATTGAAAAGATTTTCCTGTGTTTGGCATTTGAAAATATCTTTCTGACCATGAACCTTGGAGGGTTTGTTTGGAACCAAGAAGAATCCTAGGGAAAAAATGGAGAAAAAATGGAAGGAAAACAAAACTTAGGGTGGGGGGAGGGGCGGATTATACAATTGTTTCTAACTTAAAAAAGTCAATTTTCTTTGGGATTTTTCACCGTCCCTACTTTTATCCACGTTCCGAAATAGCCTGAACTTTCATGGAAGTCATTATATTATACACTAAACAACTTATTTAATTCCAAGGACAACATTCTTCACCAGAAACATTTACCAAGAAAACATGTTTCTCAGATAACGTTCCACCAAAAGTAGTTATCTTGCAATCAAACAGAACCTAAGAGATCTGCTCGGGGTGAGAACTACAATATCAGGGAGAAATAGTTGCGATGGAGATGTTGCCCCAAAGAGAGTGATCACATTTTTTAAGTTTTTCAACTGTATACTTCAATCTTACAGAAGGCACACAAATGGCATACATACTTAGTAAAAGATCAAAATGCCATACAGGTTTACAAAATGGACGCATATCACAACAGACCTGATTGTTTTCATCTGACAGTGGTGATGAAGAGTTCCTTGGCTCAGATGGCTTTTCAGCTCCACAGTTTTGTCTGTTACATTTGGTCCTAAATGGATAGTTTATGTTGTTGCATTTCTCACATTTCCAGCTCCCATCTGGCGTGCCTGATTAACAAAAAACATATATATAAAAGTGTGAGCCAGCGACATGAAATGACTAAGCACAATATAGAAACCTTAAGGGTAAGTTTGGGTCACAAAAAATGTTGAAAAAGTTATTTTTAGTCTATATACAATAGAAATAAATAAACAAAATGAGAAGAGATATCTAAAATATTTTTTTTGAATCCAAACATAGATTTCATTTTCTTCAAAATTACCCCTATATTTTCCTCATTTTATTTTATCTAGTAATTTCCAAGTTCCATAAGGAACCTTAAAAAACATACCAGAATTTCTTGCAGATTTTCCACCCTGAAAGATAGAGACATAACACAATATTAATAATATGGTACAAACTCATGGCATTCAAAAGGGTGAAATCAGAGAAATCTAGCAGATGGCAAAACGCCTAAGCTTGCCGAAAATGAGGCACATACCTGGGGCTGGGACCCAGGCTTCGGGGTATTGCATTTCCTCATATTACAAACTGTTCTGAATGAAAAATTGACATTTCCACAATTAGGACACTTCCAGTCATTATCACTTCTTCCTTCTGTAAATGGAAAAATAGACGTGAAAAAAAATATAATCAGCGTTATAAGTTTAAAATATTAAAGAGATGCCTCGCATAGCTATTTACCTCTCTTCTGAGGATTATCCTCTTCATAATATCCCGGCCTTGATCCCTATACAAAGGGCCAAAATCACTCACATAAGTATAAGACCATGCAGAGGTTATGACTATGAAAAAGGCCAACATAATAAGGTTCACTTGTTTGCATTGTGTAAATGAGTTCACGGAGGTCAGAAAGCAAAGAACGCTGCATGATTACTACTTAGAAAATCAACATTTTGAAGTAACCATGCAGACAAAAAGTTACCATATTAAGATTGATCAGTCAATTAGTCTTTTATGAAATAAAGAGAATAAAAACAGCTTAGATTGGCACATACAATGGTAGGGGAGCCCATTGGTAACGCAAGGCCATATCTGTCAACCAGAGGAGGTCGCACACCATACACCCCACCTGCAAAAGAAAGAGCAAATGTGTACATTTGTCATCAAAACAATTAAAGTAACCGTTGTGCATTTTCATATATTACTGAGAAGAAAAACATGCTATGGAGTCTGAAAAATCAGAGCCCATCTGTAAGGGTGAATTTGACTGAAATGACTTGATTGAAGTTGTAGAAACAGCTAAAATTGCATGAGAAATTGCTGAACAGTTATATAAATATATAAAATAAAATAAAAAAGCTAAGATAAAGAGAAAATAAGTATATAATAAAAAGGGTTTATTTGATCATATCTAGCAACATCAGCTAAATAAAAACTTTCAACCCTGCTTTTATTCTATTACGGAGTATTAAATAAATCAATGTTTCTTGAAAGAACCACTTAAAGTTGAAAGCTATTGCAGTTGGCCTTTAGAAAGATGTAACCGCAATCGAAATTTAAAAAAACTTTGAGAAAAAACAAAGATTATTTCAAACAAAAGTGAGTGCTTAAGACATCATAGCTGATCAGCCCACGAGCTAAACAAACATACCATTTCCCACTATAGCTCCACTGGAGTAAGGAGGAGGTGCAGATATATGCAGTGGTTGATAGGGACTGCCTCCAGATATACGGCTGCCATAGTTGTAGTGATAAGCTGAGCCCCCAGAGTATGGAATATCATAATGAGGAATAGACGCTGTGGTAAACACAGAGGAACCATGTGGTGGTACGCCCAAGTACAATGGAGATGGAGCACCAGAACCAGCATAAGGAGCAAGGGTTGTATAGCCTTGTGGTGCATGAAATGGCTTAGCTAAAGGTTTCTGGAAGCAGACAATAGTTATTTTACTGTTGAAAGTTGCAATGCAATGATTGAGTACTACCAATTTGCAATCACATTACAAATCAAAATTGCAATATGCATGCAGAATGAAGGGCCTTACGTGAGACACCCAGAGGTGCTCTTTGCATGCAGAAGATGGAATGTGTTGTACCTTATGCCATAGTTCTAAATTTATAGAAGAAGAGAGAGCAAAGAATATTTTTCTTTAGTGTCATCACTTGTTTATGATTCTTTGTTAATATCAAATACGGAGTTTAAAAAATACACACCTCCGAAAAAAGAATCATATTTCACCATCGTACAACTTTTTTGTTTCAGTAAGGTTAAATACCTGGAAATAATCAATTCTAGCTATACTGCTACGTGTAAAAGTTATTGGTTAATTTCAGCAAACTTGGCATATATAAATTTTAGGAATTTTTTTTTAGAAAACTCACATTTAATAATACTCCGTATAAATACTCTGTATTATGAATTTTTTTAAACTAAGAAACTGTTGATTGATCTTAATATATTACGGAGTAATAAACTAATGATAATAATAATAATAACAACCAAGTGAAGTCCCACAAATGGGGTATGCAGAGTGGATGTACGCAGACCTTACCCCTACCAAGAAAAGGTAGAGATGTTGTATTTAAAAGACATTCACATCAAGCATAATAATTACTCCGTAATAAGAATACGAATAACAATGCCAAGAAAATATATTACCCTCCACAGTAAACACGATAACCTCAAACCAAACAAGTTAACGTTACATCCCGGTGATTCTTTTTCCATACAATTTCAACCAAAAACATGTTAAACAAATTCTAGACTTTCAAGCAAGCAATCTAGTATTCCCAGCTTAGTCCCCAAGTAACCTAATGATTTGCAAACCAGACATCCCGTCAGCCCATGGAGAAGAATCATATTTCCATCAAGTTATAATCATAATCATTCACATCTTACAGTGTTGTGATCGGCAGGTCTGGGTTGTGTGCAATTCCGCATATTGCAAGTTGTTCTAAAGGAAAAGTTTACATTCCCACACCTAGGACATGTCCAATCATCTTCTCTTCTACCACCTTGAAACACAATAAAATGACAATTGAGAAAGAAGCAAAAACTACAAGTAGCAATACATACCAATATACAACGGCCATGTTTAATAAAAAAAACATTTTGCTTGACATTATGCCGCTCTTTTGATATTTTAACTCATAACAGCATTTTTGACTTGTCAGAATGCTATTTACACACTAACATTTTGAAGTAAACATGTTGATTTCACAAAGCTGATAGGATCGACATTTTGGCGTTGAGTTTTTTGCGTCATTTACCCTTGAACATTTCAAAAATTGAACAGATTCCTCCTTAACTTTAAAAATTGCACCAATACCCCCTGAACTTTTAAAAATGTTGCACCAATGGTCCCTCTACTCCGGATTTGAGAGTGCATTAATCACACACTCAACGAGTGCAAGTATGGATTTATCTAAAGTCATACTCCCTCTGTCCCGAAATAGATTACAATATTTTGTTCTCTCTCCTCTCGATAAATTTTGTTTATTTGTGTGTTTTCATTGAATATTTGATAAAATAAAATATTGTTGTCACCTCTCGTTTTATAGAACTTTTGACGTAGTTTTTTATTATGTAAATTTTATTTCTTATTGATATACCAATTTGTAAATAAAATGATTTCAAAAGTCAAGAAACTCTGCTTCGTAACTCCCAATTTGTAATCAAATTAGGGACGGAAGGAGTATATCACACGTTCGTTCTGCAATATGCCCTTCTCAAACATTAATTTCTATATTTTTAACCTCTTTAAACTCTAGATAATTATTCTCAATTTAGTCTTCGGTAACCGAATTCGAAGGCCAGACATCAATCGATAAAGCTCGTCATCAATCGATCAACTTCTTCATCAATCGATCAAGCTCTTCATCAATCCATGACATCTTCATCAAGCTCCAACACGTATATTTATGATCGTTTAATTAACGCACTTCGAATTCTAGCACAAACGGACTGATGGTGCAACATTTTTAAAAGTTAAGGAGGCATTGGTGCAATTTTTAGAGTTATAGGTAAATCCACACAAATGGGGCAAAAAACTCTTTTGGTATTAGCAATCTAGTTACCCGGAGTGCTAAGTTACAAAGCATCCCTTTACAAACTATTATGCATACTGCCAACTGCTATATATTACTCATATATGCTAACTGATACATGCATTTGTTGTTTGCCAAACGTAAAAGAGTGCATATAGCACTAATTATACTGTTTTTTCGCAGTTTTTTGTTTATGGAAGGGGTTAGAAGACGTACTGTCAGTTCGGGCACGTTTGGTGGCAGTGGAATTCCGATTATCAACCTGCAAACCATCGAATAGAAAAATTAGGAAGCATACTTAAGAATTAAGAATCCAGACAAACAACAACCCTAAATCGGAGCCCTATCCGGTAAGAACACATCAAGATGAACTCAATCAATTCAAAATGTGAGCTGAAATCGGTAGACGACCAATTACAATACACATTCCAGAATCAATGAACAAATCACAAGTCAAATAACGGAAATCATCGTTTAGAGAAATCTAAAAGCGGATATAGATTCAATACAAACGATGATTTCAACAATCATATCGCATAAATGATATAAAATTGAATGGCATGCCTGAGACATGGCGAACGGCAGCAAATTCAAGATCTCAGAGCTCCGTTTTCCAGTGCCGGCGCTGTAGGGGGGAACGCCGATCGGGGAGGGAAGAGATTTTCGTTGGTACTTCTGAATTTTAAGAATGCTAAACAAACAAAGTCGATAATAAGAAGTCAATCTTCTTTGAATGGGCCATGCCATATGCCCCAACAAGCGTATTTGATATATTGTTGGACTCACGGACATGTAATCCCTTTAGCCTAGCATTTGAGAAAAGCCCGTACCAAATGGCCCAATGCGACAGATAATACATGGTTTTGGTTTGATTATCGTGCTTCTACTCCCATCCCACTATGGTTGTGTTCCTTTCGCTGATCTGATCTAATTTATTGGAGATTTGATTTAATCTGATTTGATTCTGTCTGATATGTTTGTAGTTATAATTAAAGTTGTTTTTGATCTGGTCTGATCTGATTATAATAAAAATAATTAATAAGCAAGAAAAATAAGTCGAACAGAACGCTGCATATGTCTCTAGTTTGACTTTTTCGAGTTGAAATAGACGAATTTTAAACGTCAATAAAATAAAAGTTGTAATGTACATTAATATAAACATTAGTTTATAAGGTTTATCTTGTTAATGTACTTCATAAATTGAGAATAAATGATAAATTAAAATTTGTTAAATTTGACTCCAAAAAGTCAACTCGACAAATATAAAATGACATAGGAAGTACCATATTTCACTATTTAAAAATCACGAAATTTTTTTTTCATTTGTTTATTTTCATCATAAAATAAAATATTTTTGTCACCTCATGTTTTGAATAACTTTTGAACATAGTTTTTAAATATATAAATTTTATTTTCTTTTCCATACCAATTTTTAACTAAAATAAATTGGAAAAAAACTTAAAATAATTACTTTGTTTGGCGTAATGTGACAAATATTTTGAGACCAATTAAATTTTTTTAGTAAATTTCCTAAAATGTCCTTTATAACAAAATATTTGGGAACTTTTCCTCGAAAAGGCATACTATGAAGTTATTTCAAATATAGAAGACCATGAAGAGAATATTTTTTTGGTCATAACCAATTACCAAACTAATACAGAGGACGAACTTCTTCCCTGCCTTAAGTGGTAGGAAGTTCACTCTCCAAGATTATTGAGAAAGTTCAGTCAGATTCGAGCTTCAACGAGGCAAAGACATTAGCTATTTGAGCGTCATTAACTTGTGAATAATATAATTTGTACTACTTTCTAATATAGTTAATAATGCTAAAAAAACTAATATAGAGGACAACTATTAGACATAAACTATTTTTTTGTGAAATTTGCACTGAATAAGACTGAAACATAAGTCATTTCCCAATGCAGGACTTAAACTTTTTTATTCCATAAATAGGACTTAATAATGTTTAGTTAGAAGAATAATGTCCAAGTGATGCTGGATATTTAGTTGAATAATGACTCATAGATAATGACCAATGATCCTACATTGGAAAATAAAAACATATGATCCTATATTGGGAAAAATCATTATGTTTTAGTCGTATTTAGGTAAATTACCCTAAATTTTAATTGCAGATTGATAGCAGGAGTTGAACGTGCACCTGATAATTGCAGAGGCTCATGCTTAACATAATTGTCTTCTAAAGCAGTTGTTAGCAATCGAATTCAATTCAGGTCTATTCACTTGGCACACCCTGCATTTGCCAACTGCACAATGCCCACTAACACTCTTAGGCCTGTTCTTTTAGGTTGGAAAAATTGACTTCCAACTTTTTCCAACTTCTTCGAGTTATTTCCAATTCATTCCAGTTTCATATAATCTCTTTTAGTTTCTTTCAACAACGATTTAAAAAAGGTATTTGTATGTGATGAATACATAATAATATTATATACCTAAATTTATACGGAGTAACATATTACTACGAATACGAACAACGATGATTTTTTTAATACAAAATTAAAGTTTTTTTTACATATTTATTTCGGTGATCAGTTAATTGGGTAACTTTTTTACACTTTAATTTTTTAAATATTTTCCAACTATTTCCATTTTTTGCAACTCCCTTCAATTTCTGCCAACATCTAACTACAAAAAAACATAACCTTAATAATGATTCATGAATGGTTTAACGGGTACATCAAAATCCAATTGCAATGCTAATTAAAGATTTTGTATTTTTTTATTTTAGCAATAATGAATTTACTCAATTTAGTGATTAAGGAGAGTATGGACAAGAGTGGCAGGTTGCAACATTTAATCATTCGTAGTAGTAATGACAGCCCAACCACTCTAGCCTCGCTTGCTCCATAAATCTCCATTCCATGTTTGGTGTCATTAATTACTTTCTCCACTAGAAATTTCCTTTGACCATTTAAAGAGGATGAGTTTCATCTAGAGGATTCTCTCGGATTCGACGGAACGATCACTGAGAGAAGATAAATAAGACTTTAATCGCAGATTGACAGCATGAAGTTGAGTATGAAGTTGAGTCTACTCCTGGTAACAGAGGTCTTATGTTTAGTATAGTTGACCCCGATCGCAGTTGCTAGAAATCAGATTCGAATATACCTTTTTGGCATCTTTGTCAACTGTGCAACACACACCGACATCCTTGCACCATTTAAAATTTTGCCATAGTACGTTAGGACATACACTCTAACTTGGTGTGTAATTACACATAAAATATGCGTTACATATTAACCTTACTTGTACTTAGGTAATAAGTTACCAACAAATGAGATTCTCTTGATGCATAAGCACACATCGTATTTTGTAGACACTGAAATGATAAATATACAAATATCTGTAGATAAAGGCTTCCCAAATATGTAAAAGGGGGTTGCCACAATAAGTAAATCTGATTTTAAGACCACCAATTTTGTGTATAAAGAGATTTTTACAAAATTTGAAAATTGTTTATTGTGTACAAAATGATAAAACATTGTCATTGTAACAAAAATTCATTGCCATGGCTCATGGTTATTTCACGATTGAGTATTTTATTATTAAATCTAAAGAGTATTATATGATGTCATACTTCCTCCGTCCGGTCCATGGTTATTTCACGATTGAGTATTTTATTATTAAATCTAAAGAGTATTATATGTTGTCATACTTCCTCCGTCCCCAAAAGATCTTCCTCTTTTATTTTTTTCTTATTCCTAAAATATGTTCCTATAACTATTACTCCGTAAAAAACAAATTTTACCCTTTACTTTTTCATACTCTACCTATCACATATTCACATCATACTTTTTTACTAATAATCTATCTATCACATCTTATTCTTATCCATCACATCAAGGGTACTTTTGGAAAGTCAATACCAAAATATCCCTCTCTTAATTTTCCAAAAAGTCAATAATCGGGGACGGAGGGAGTATATGTTATCTATATTTAATGACATTAATATATTCCAGGAATGTATGCTATATTTCTTTACATTGTTTAATCTAAACTTTAAGAAGAAATAATTCAAAAAATTCATATGTTCCCGTGCAACGCATGGGTGAAATACTAGTTTTCCATAAAAGTTGATTGGCCAAAAATTGGCTGGTTGATGTTTTTTAAAATGTAAATACTATTAATTATTCTTATACTCCCTCCGTCCGGAAATTTTCTTCCCGTGTTGACTTGGCACGCTTATTAAGGAATAGTAAAACAAATGTAAAATTTTCAAAAATGCACTTACCATAAACTTTTAAATATCCTTTTATTATTAAAAAAGTATTAAAAAAGTAGATTTATGATAAAATAGAAGGGTATAATTGATATTTAGCCTTAAAAAGCATACTAAAAAAAGAAATGAGAAGAATATTTCCGGACGGACTAAAAAGGAAAATGGGAAGAATATTTCTGGACGGAGGGAGTATTAATTTTTAAACAAATCAAATTTAAAAAATGTGGGATTTTATCTCGTAAATGACAAATTGTAATCCGTTTTAGATTGGAAGGATTATATCATCAAGCACAAAAAAAATTAATGTAAAAAAACATCGACGTCCCAAGTCAAAAAAAGAAAATGGATCTTGGGAGTATTTATTTAGAAGTTGATCATACGCAAGAGGAGTAATTAAAAGATTAATAATAACGGAGTAATACATTAAAAAGATGAATTAAAATTAATCACATAATAAAGTTGATAATTCAAGTTGAAACTCGGAGGGGGAAGCATCAAATTAAAAGACAAACAGCTGATCAAATGTGCAAATTAAAACAAAACGAACTTAATTAATTAAAGGAAAAGCCAGCCCACAAGCCACCGAGGATGAGTACGGCGGAGGCCAACAGGGGGACTCCGGCGAGCTGCGGTGCGTGCTTGAACCCGTCAGATGCGCCACCGCCAACGGGTGTCGATGTTCCCACCCCGGGACCCATGGGGGTTTTTGCCGTCATGGTGGTGGGTGCGGCGGTGGAATTGGTGAAGATGGCGGCGTCCGGCGAGTTTGCAGGGAGGTTTAGTAGTTCTGCAATTTTCCCCATTGCACACATAGATATCAAAATTTGTCTAATTTAAATCAACCATGCTACGGTACACCAAAAGTGTACCTAAGTTATACCCAAAGAAATGCACCGACATTTAACAGTTCAGATGGACAGAAAATGTTAGTTCAATTAGAAAAATTTACACTCGCCATCGGTGCCACTGGCAGTGCCACCGTGTTTTTGGAGCACCGAATCACACCCCAGCCTTGAGCCTCCCTCATTATGCAATAAACATTTGGAAGGGCTTAGGACGGAGCTGGGGTGGTTTGGGGGTTTAGAGGTGGATTAGGGGTAGAAAACATTAATTTTTCAATTAAAGCATCGGATGTGTTCCAAAAACGCAGTGACAATGCTAGTGACATCGTTAGTCAGTGTCAATAGAATTCTACTCTTAACGATTAATATAATAATACCAGATATTTTAGGACTTCTGGAGTACCTTTGGTGAGTGAAAAGAATCAAATTCAAATTTCTCGGTAACAAAATGACTTTTGTTTGTATCAGAAAAAAATTTCAACTCATGGTCACTCATTTTTTAAAAATTAAGATTTTACGTGACAAGACTATAATGTATGAACGATTAATTTTGCAAATGAAACACCTGAAGTTCTCCAAAAACACAAGAACCAGTAGATGAACCATTCACCGGTGTCAATGGAACCGTGCCTTTTAAATATTTATGTTAACATTTTTAGATAAAGAAGGAACTTACTTGGGCAAAGGGTGATATCGGCGCCGGCGATGTTACAAACGGCGGGGAGCTGACGGATACGGTCTTCCTTGACGCCCATACTCTTAACCTGGGCGTTATCGCCGCCGTGGACCTGTTGGATGACGAAGCACAGGCACGCCGGATCCGTCTTCTTTATGGTCCCCACCGCGTCGCAGCACTCCTTGCTCGGCGTCGCCGCCTTCTCCGTCGCGAACGACAGGCACGGCACCACGTTCTGGAACTGCTTCCCGCACTTCTCCGCCAGCGTCTCCGCCGCCACCGCCCATCTCCCGCCGCCGCATACCGCCACGGCCACCACCAGACTAAACATCGCAACCCCTCTCATCGTCGGAGTCATCACTCAATTCAATTAATTTCTCCGTCTGCTCTGTTATTTCCGCGTTTGACAGGCATTTAAAGATGAAGATGATGATGAAGATGATGGATGAAGAGGGTGGCAACAATTACTGTTATGGTTGGAAGCACAACTAATAAGGCTGTATAAAATAAATGCAATAACTGCATGTTTTTTTAAATTAAAATTTTAGACCAACTTTCTAAAGTTTAGCCAAAAAATAGAATGTGTGACGCGATATATTTCAACCAATAAAAAATAGTTTAGTCTGCAAATGATACGTCTGAACGTGTGTGGAATAGCAAATTCTGTAGTGATAAGTCATTGTTAGTTTTTGCTACTTTTACATTTTTTTTTGATGTGTTTTAATACTTACGTCCCTGAATATTTGTCCAGTTTTTGACTTTTTTCTGTCTATAGTTTTCAACATTTGATCTATAATTAAATAACATATATATTGTATATTAATTAGATAAAATAATATTTTGAAAATATTTGATATAATAAATCTAATAAAACTATTTTTGTATTAATATCTAAAGTCATTTCTATTTAATTTGAGGTCAAAGTTTAACAATTTTGACCCAACAAAATTCAAAAGTAGACAAATACTCAGGGACGGAGGGAATAATTATTAAAAAAAATATCTTTGCTAATTATTTATATAAAAGAAATTCTACTTTGTTACCCAAAAAAAATTGCCATTTGCCAATTGCCACTGCTCTAATAAGATCGCAGTAGTCATGGGACTCATGGGGTTACCCAAGATGTGGAAAACCACCTCATCAAAGGGCTTCAGAGGAAAAAAGTGGTGTAATACTCAAAGCCCCACAATTATTAGTCCGAGCAATTCTTTATTTACTTTTTAATTAAATTAATTAAAATTTTGAACTAAATAGTACTAAAACATTTTATTCCAATGTAGTACTTAAATTTTTTTATTTTCTAAATAGTACTTAAATAATATCTAAGGGAGAGAGCTAGTAATGTCTACTGATAATGGACATTTAGTTTATACAATGTCCAGTGGCGGTTGATATTTACTTGAACGGTGACCAATGGACAATGACCAATTGTATTAGGTTGGGTGATAAAAACATATGTTACTATATTAGAAAAATCACTATATTTTGTACGGAGTACTATTTAGGTAAATTTTCTTTAAATTAAATGTAATGGAGATAAGTGTAAATAAATGATTGGAAGAAATGCATGGCAATATGGCATTGTATTCATAGCGCCATTTTTTTTTACTTTGACGCTCGAGAAAGGAGCACTAGAAATAGGTTTGAAACCCCGGGGCTTCAAACCGGAGCTTCAAACTTTTTCTCTTTGCCACGTCAGCTTTAACTTACACCAAAAATTCACTGGAAATGGGTTTGAAGCCCGGGGCTTCAAACTAGGGCTTCAAATCTTCATTTTTACATTTTTAAATATACATCTTCTAAATTTAAATTAATAAATTTAAATTAATTTATTATTTAAATTAATCGCAATGAGACTAGTGCATTAAAAAAATTACATTCATTAAAAAAAATATTACATTCATAAAAAAATACATTCGTAAAAAAATTACATTCATTAAAAAAATTACATTCATAAAAAATACATTCATTAAAAAAATTACATTCATTAAAAAAATATTACATAAAAAAACAACACTACAAAGAAATCACTAATTATTCAGCTTGTTCTTCTTCCTTCTTCCCACCATTGAATACAACTCGTGGCGAAACAATGAAAAAAGAGAGCTCTTTTTTCATCGTCGGATGAAGATGATCCCATTTTTAAAATATATTTTATAAATATTTATAATAAATAATAAATATTCTAGAGAGAAGATAGTGAGAAATGTGTGAGAGAAAGGGGGATTTTATAGGTTTTTTTTAAATTTAGAATTTTTTTATTTGGGGGGGGGGTAACGGCTATATAGCCGTTTGAAAAGGGGGATAACGGCTAAAAATCGGAAGCACGCCGCATCAAACGAATGACGCAGCTGCCATAACGCCGCAGGGGGTGGTGTTTAACGCTCCCCGGGCGTGAAAAGCTGCTTAACGAATGCTTTGGGGTATACCGAGTGCTCTGTGCAGTGATGGGTATACCGAGTGCTCTCAGGAGTTGTTAATTGTCATATGGCGTTTTGGGGCGGTATGGGTTGGCTTTAACGCCAAATAAATGATACCACACTATTTAATTTTATGCTAGAAGCTTCTAAATAGGAACAAAAAATAATTACTTCTTTCGTCACTAAGTATTTCGTCTACTTTTGACTTTTTCGGGCAAAATTGGTAAACATTGATCTTAAATTAAAATTTATGATACTTCGTATTAGATATTGATAGAAAAATAATTTTATTAAATTTATTATATCACATATTTTCAAAATATTATTTTATCTAATTAATATACAATATATATTTTATTTAATTATAGGTCAAAGGTTGAAAATAATTAGCCATAAAAAGTTAAAACTGGACAAATACTCAAAGACGGAGGTAGTAATTAAAATATTTCATGATCAAAACTACTGCATTATTGAGATCGAGAAAAGAAAGGAAACTACTACTCCATCCATTCTAAAAAACACATCCTCTTTCATTTTTTCCATTTATAATAAAACATTTCCACTTTCTATAAAAAAAACCACTTTTACCCTTACTTTTTCATACTCTGCCTATCACATCATACTTTTTCTCTAATGACCTATCCATCAAATCTTACTTTTACCCATCACATCAGGGGCAAAATTGGAAGTCAACTATAACTTAACATTTCCTTATTTTGGCTCCAAGTCAAACAAGGAAGCTTTTATTAGAACGGAGGGAATACATTATTCGTCTTGTTTGATTTTTCGAATCAAATTAGACAAACTTTAGTTATTTATTACTCTTATTTTGTATTACAAATAGTCTCTCCACACTTATATGTGCAACGAATTGAACAACTTTTTTAGGTGTGGCGAACAAAGAAGGACTGAGAAGTCACTACTGGTTATGTTCTACGAGAACATAATAGAGTAGTGAATATCCTCGCTAAGATGGACAACAACCAAGTAATTGAGTAGAAAGATTTTGAAACCCCACCTCATGATGTGCTCCAGGCTTTGAATAAATAAAATAGACTATATTGGGTTAGAAGTGTATCTCCAAGGAACCTCTATTGAGGTCTTGGGCTCTTTGCCCTTCCTTCTAATTAAAAAAGAGAGTATTACTAATGTTTTAATGGACATGTACATGCAAGTTACGTAATTGTGAGTGAGAGACACATTAATAATTAATTAATTAGTATTAGGAGGTGATGTTTTTTAGACTAATAATTCCATTAGAATGACATTTTCAAAATTAGAACTTTGAAATTCTAACGCTATTGGCGAAATGAGAATGGACATGGGTGGTCCGGAGTGTGGGTGTAAGGTGGGCAACCGCACAGGATCCCAAAACTTTGAAGGCACAAATATCGTTAGATGTTCATTATTCTAATTACTTGATATTTTTAAATTTAATGTAAATATATCTTAATATTCAAATTGTCTGTCATAAAAGTAGTTATTAAAAATCAAATGCAGTATTAATTTTAAAGTTCAAGTACTTTGCAAAAAAATAAAATAGTATAGACCTCAACACTTGAATTTTATACAAAATTAAGATTAAATTTCATAATTAGTCCTTTATAACAGGGGGGTTTCCATATTTAGTCCTCTATTATCAAATATTACCTTCGTAGTCCTTTTTTTAAGGGTACCTTTTCACAAATGGTCCCTTTTTTGATCTTCTGCCGTGTTGTGTTTATTTAAAGGCTAAAAGTATAATTTGACGTCAACATTATGTTTAATGACGTGTTCTGATATTGGTTAAGCGGATAACACAAAAATAATGACTATGATTGTGGGTTAGGATTCTGACGAAAGATCACATTTGTATACTATAGTTGTCGTAAAAAGCGACTGTAATTCACAAACGATGCAAACGGAACAGCCTTTGGAATTGTGTATGACAAAAAAGATATATTATCATTGTGAAATTATACTTTTAGCCCTCGAATTAACACTAACATGATAGAAGATCAAAAAGAGGACTATTTGTGGAAAGGTACCCATAAAAGAAGGACCACTTTGGTAATATTTGATAATAGAGGACTAAATAGGGAAACTCCCCTGTTATAAAGGACCAATTATAGAATTTACTCCAAAATTAATCTAATTTTTTTCACATTTCCAAGCGGACCGTGCATGGATGGGTGTTGTGGAAGACATTTTGCCACATATGACAGTTCATACTTCATAGGGTAATACCGGAGTAAATACTCTCTCCGTCCCTTAAAAAAATTTCTGGTTTGACTTTTTGAGGATTTAAAGGGATTGCATTTTGGTGTTGACTTTTCAAAAATACATTTTAATGTGATGGATAAAGTATGATGTGATGGATAAATTAATAGAGAAAAAGTGTGATGTGATAGGTAGTTTAAGAATTAGTAGGTGTAAAAGTGATTTTTTTAAAAGGAAAATGAAAATGTTTTTTGGGACGGATAAAAAAAGAAAAGGAAATTTTTTTGGAGGACGGAGGGAGTAAGACTTAATTAATTTTTATGGCCAGTAGAGTATTTAATTCTGAGTAGATGGATAACTATCTTGATTTAAGAAGATGAATCATATATATGCACGCCCCATTATTTTTTATGTGGAGCACAATAAAATAAAATGAGAAATTAAAACATCGAAAATATCTCCTTCAAAAAACCAAAATATCTACTACGTAGTATTTGGTTTAAAAAAAATACATAGTAATTTTATATATAATAATGGATAAAAGAATAATTGAAATATTATTCTTGTATATTTATTTGTTCTGTAGTTCAACCCATCACGGTTATGTTAGTTTAGATCAAAAAAATAGAACTAGATGTTAGAAGAAACATAAAGACGTCGAAAAAAACTAAAATTTGTTGAAAAATGTTATAAAAAATAAAATGTTAAAAAATTCAATCAATTAAATTATCACCCAAATAAATATATAAGAAATTTAATTTTGGATATATGGTTTATTGTATATTCATCATATGTCATATATAAATACCTTTTTTAATCGTTATTTAAATAAATTGGAAAGAATTAAAAAAAATTCGTAATTAATTGAACAGACCCGTACAAAGAGAAGAATACATCATGCCAAATCAAGATAAATATGGTAGAAATATAAATTTACCAAAAGTTTACCAATAACATTTTTAAATAACATTTTTAAAATATTATATATATATATATATATATATATATATATATATATATATATATATATAGATTTTGGTTCTGGTGAGAATGCAATCTTAGAAGAGAAATGAGAATAAATCTGGTGCTTTAGATTGTTTAGGGTTTAGGGTTTAGGGTTTAGAGCCAGGTTGACTAAGAGATCACAGGTTTGAAGTTCAGTCCCATCCAGTTTTAAAAAATTAAGGTTTCACGTGCAAGGCTCAAAAAAAGAATACGCTTGCACGTGAGTGGGCGTGTTAGAATACAAGAAACATTTTATAGGCCACAACCATAAACTTGAGCTTTTGGTTGAGTTGGTTCCTTGACAATTATCTAAAATTTTAATTTCTATATTCAAAACCGAGTCTCCAACAATATTCTAGAGATGATTTCTTGATGAGCAACTCGTTCATGAGGAGAATCGGTCTGCAGCCAACAAGTACGTGCTAGGCATATAGTGGACGGTGGCAAGCATCGGAGGGAGTATTATTTTAAGAAATCGCCTAAGATAGAAGGAAAACAGTCTATTAGTCTTTATCTCCAAAATAAGAATAACATTTTTTATCACCAAAATATGATGTTTGCATAATGACAATGTGGCATTATATATTGATATTCTACTATATTTTTTTGGTGGATTAAAAACATAAAATTTTTATTTTATTTCTTTTTCAGTATTTTATTTCTATTTTTGTCTTTATCCCCCTTGTTTTAGACAATATGTTTATTACTCCGTATTTAAATTCTTTTTTGGCTACAAGAATTATCAATTCAAGTACATGTCCACAAGATGTCGAGTGCAAAAAAACCATCTGCTTCTATTTTATGAATGGCCTCATAATAAAATCAGCCCATTGGACAATGGCAAAGGAGGAAAATAAATTGGGCCAAAGAATTTGTCCGTATTGCTAAATTGGGCCTTAACTCATTAATAAAAACAAAATCTCACTAATCCGCACTAGATGTACAAATGTACAATACTTTCGAAATAGGGGTAAAATGAAATAATTCTATATGCATCTCAGGCTAATAATTTAATATACAATTAATTAATAATCATGTTTAATTAATACAACTGATCGGTCTTAACTCAGGCTAATAGATTGAATTAATAATTTGTAGATGTTTATATTTTAGTAGATTTTCAACAAACCTTTATATAGGTCTCATCAATTACGTAAATTAATAATCTTCTAGAAAATAAAGTTTTTTCAAAATCATTTTATTTAAATCTGATACTCCCTCCATCCCAAAAAAATACCAGTTACTATTTACAGATGAAACTAATTTTACTTTCTTTATACATTTTTATCAATTATTTGATGAAATAAAATAACATTGTCACCACTTATTTTGTAGAACTTTTGATGTAGTTTTTTTAATATATAATTTTTACTTTTTAAAATCTACACCAATTTTTACGTATATTGTTTTGAAAATAATTTCAATCAAGAGCCTTATTTTGGGACGGAGGGAGTACTAAGGTTATAAATAAATTATCATAAAAAAATTAAAATATATTAAATATTAAAAATTATGCCAAAAGTTTTAGAACTAATATGTGATAAGAATATTTAGTTTATTAAAATTATGAATAAAAAACAAATAAGTAAACAGATGTTATCATGATGTTGTAATATTAATAAATAAGGTAATTCATTGTTGAATGAAGGGAGTATGGAATTTTCTTAA
This sequence comes from Cuscuta campestris, assembly GCA_900332095.2. Taxonomy (NCBI): domain Eukaryota; kingdom Viridiplantae; phylum Streptophyta; class Magnoliopsida; order Solanales; family Convolvulaceae; genus Cuscuta; species Cuscuta campestris. The sequence goes on from OOIL02002239.1 coordinate 429,875, forward strand.
GTAAAAAAATATGTAATTCCAGTAAAAATTGTAAACTGAAATGGACAATTTAAATTGAAACGAAAGATGTTCTAAAAATGACAACTGGCCGTTCAGTGAGTTTTGGAGGTATGAGAAGATATGAGTTTTGAAATCTAGGAGAAATGACATTGGTTTTGAAATCTGAAACGAAATTGTTAAGAGAATTTTTAAAATCATAATTTAATTAGTGATAGGCGTAGGTGAACGACGTTGGCGGTGGCAATGGTAGTCGGTGACAGAAAATGATCAACGGTTGAAAGAGATATAAAAACCCCATTTTGATATCTCCCAAGTTCGGGTGATATCAACACTTAATCTTAGATGTGAAGCGTTTATGACATCTAGAGATATCAAACTTGATATCTTCCATCAAACATCAAAAAAAGGTTATGTTATCTCTCTAAATCGCTGACCATTTAATTATTCATTTATTTGAATGATTATTTCACATGATATTTATTACTCGCAATACTCCTCTCTCCCATAATTATATTACTACTTTCATGTATTTAATTTGGAATGTTCCAAATCTTTTATCTTCAATTCTATTCCTAGTTAACAAATACGTGATTCACATCATTTCTCTTTCCTTTACGCAAACAATAACGAAACATATTTTACTTTATTTAAAATTGTACCAATTCAAATTGAGAAGAAAATTACTAAACAAATGGAGTTTTCTTTTATTTCACATTGCTTCTTTCAAAATAGCGTTCGGGAGTGCTACCCCTAGGCCTCAAACTAAGGTGCCCCCGGAAGACCTTTGTCCAAAATCTACCAATGCGCGTGATAAAATTTTATCGAGTCCGAATGCCCGATCCCGAGATAAAATAGAAAAAGCCAAGTGACGAATATTAGACTTATATTACTATGGTTAATTAACTATGGTTAATCAATAATCACACGTTATATTCCAAATAAATTAATTACTCCATGCATAATAAGCACTTCTTAATGATGACAATGTCAATGGTGATCACAACTTAACACACACAAAACACACACAAACAATAATGAGGGAAAACAAGAGACAAATCAATTGTGGTAAAAATGAAACTAAATCATGTGCCATAACATGTAAGGGATACCTTTAATTTTGGGGCCATTCACGTGACAAGAGTGAAGGTGCAGTGTGTAGCTAATGGATACCTAATTCTTGTTGGTAACAGGCCAAGTTATAAAAGTCACCATTACTTAATTGAATGCTGTGGGGGAATCAAAGTGTCCCATTTGCTCCCTTTAGCATAACAAGACACCAATGTACTATCACTAATATATCCACCAAATTCTCCCTTTAGGTGACCATATTACATACTCACCTTTTTTAGTTTCATCTCCCCATTGTGTGTTCTCCATTTTCAAACTCATCTATATGTACATGCTCCTTCACGTAGAAGCGAGACTTGTTATTACTCGAACCTTACACGTCAACATCAATTTTTTTAAAACTCAGTGACGGTGAATATCGAACTTATGACCTCTTGAGCAAAAATGATCCAATATCATTTCAAGAAATAAGTTTTAGTAAAAGTTCAAACTTGTAATTGTAGACCTATGATTGTTTATATATAGACTAACACTGGCAAACCAGCTTAATTAATTGAGACCATGCATGTTACTAGTAATAAGTGACCATTTTGAACAAATTATTGTGCAACAATGATGGGGCAAGGTTGGAATGGATCTAAAATGTGCTCTTTTTTCCCAAATAAAATTGTATGTGTACTATTTATATGGCCAAATTTTATTTACTTTATTTCTTTCTTTTTGCTAGTCATTTGATAAAATAATATAGTCATGTCACCACTAGTTTTGTAGATGATCTTTTGATGTAGTTTTTAAATATGTAATTTTTATTATTTAATTCTATACCGTTTTTCATATAAAATGATATGAAAATAATTTCAGTCAAATATTATAAACCGAAACATGCGATTTAAATTAAGACGGAAAAAGTATCATTTATTTACTGATTACTTTCTCTACGCCGTCGGAGCTGAGGAACTAGAACTGATATGGCCCAACTATGTACGGGTAAGTATGTAATCTATGTATTCTGTGTTGAACAATGTATAAATCACATTATTTTATGCACCCGGCTCTCGTGACATTGAGTTTCAATGTCATGAGATGACATTGCCCAATTTATAAAATTAATAGTTCAGACTGCCCTAACCCGCGATAAATCTGCCATATTGGCTCGAGCCAAATCAGTTTCTTCCCTTCAATTACATCCTTCAATTTTAGTTGACTTTTAAGTAAAAGAAATTTTGTGTCAAAAGTGAACTAAATATGACAACGTGTTAGCAACAAAAGTTTCATGAATTGATCAGTTTTCACAAATTATGATTTTACGAAAAAAAGTCATGATAAAAATTAATAACACTCGATTCAATTTGATTTGTATTTCTAAAATTGCTAGTTAAAATTCTCAAATTTATATACGAGTAATATCTAGTTGTATCTAAACATAATTATTAATGGTTAAACTATTACATTAAGCCTAAAATATAAAATATGTGTGTGTTTTTTGTGGTGAGGACATGCATTATTTATTTGTACTTTTGCCTTCTCGACTACGTTAGTTGCATGCATTTGGAGCATCCAACTAACAAATGTTAGCCTAAATGGGCCTTTGTGCTGGACCACCCATAAATGCATGGCCCAAATGCAGAAAGAGTAAGTGTGTACCCTAGCTTTTCGTTGACTATCTAAAATCGGTCTGGTTCCGTGGCCACTGGATTCCAGTGGTCACGGAAGTCATTGCCTCCCTACGGAGCTCCGTTCATAAAATTGATGATTCTTATCTCTCCTAACCTCCCTGGTAAACCTCCTGCCAAGTCTCGACTCAAACTACTCCCCCAACGTAGTCGAGAGGAAAGATTATCCAACTAGTGCACCACAATAATAATGTAGAGAACATAATATAATAATGATGATACATATATATGAATGACTTTGGATCCTCTCTACTCTATCTTAAACTTTGCTTTGGGTTATAATTAATAATGCATGTGTTGTAATGAAGTTTCATACAATCACAAATTAAAATGCTTTATATACATAACACTTCCATCATCTCTAATATATAAATGTCCCAAAAAATTAACTTTTAACGTCCGTTTGGTATATGGAATTGACAGAATTGTATTTGAATTGGAATTGAAGTTCTATGCAACTGGATTCGATGGAATTCAGTTCTCCAATTCCAATTTATTTTTTACACTACCAATTCCAAATTCATTTACTTTTTGTGCTAGCAACCATCAAATTTGGAATTGAAGTTCTCAATTTCAATTCCACGGCTTAAATTCTGTATATCAGACGGGGCCTTAATGAGATATTTAAAAAGTAATTGTATGAAGAAGATTTATAAAAGTGAAATTTGCACTGAATAGAACAAAAACATAAGTCATTTTTCAATGTAGGACTTAAACTTTTTTATTCCTTAAATAAAACTTAATAATGACTAGTGAGAAGAATAATGTCCAAGTGATGCTGAACATTTAATTGAATAATGACCAATAATCCTACATTGGGAAATAAAAATATATGGTCCTATATTGAGAAAATCATTATGTTTTAGTCATATTTATGTAAATTACCCTTTATAAAAATGTAAAAAAAAATATTAACCATGTATTCTTTTTTTTGCTCAAATGGAATGTGCTTTTTTTGTGAACGGCTAAAAAAGAAAACCAATTCATAAATTTTTACATCAATAGAAAATTAAAATTAGATATTAAAAAACTACATCAAAAGTTCTATAAAATAAGAGCCGACAAGAATACTTTATTTTATGAAATAAGCAATGAAAATACACAAATAAATAAAAGTTATCAAAATGTGAGAGAAAAAAGATGTTAATCAAAATTGGAACAGAAGAAATATATAAACACATAGAGTAGGGGATGTTTGTTTGAGCAAAAAAATGTATTGTCACATCTTTGAGTGCTTCTATGGTGCACGTGGGATGCATATCATTTTTTGCAGACATTCTCATGTAAAAGTTTTTTTTTTAATTTTTTAAAATAGATGCTTATTTAAGTAGTAAGAAAATACTTATTTTACTCATATGTAGATCCACTATAGAATTTGCCTATTTCTTTATGCAAACTTGATGTAAAAAGAGTGAAAATAGAAACAAACCAATCATGTCTCTGGAGTAAAAAATTTGACTTCAAAGTCAATTAAACTTCGAAGATGCAATTGAAGAGGGTGAGACAGATGGTTCGGGGTGGGGTGGGGTGAGGGGATTTACCGGGGATTAGGAGAGATAGAAACTGTAAATTTTATGAACGGAGCATTGCACGACCTCCCACATCATCCAATGACATTGCTAAACAATGTCATGAAATCGACCCTAATAACTGTACGTGTTTAATTAAGTCAAATTTATGTTTTAAAAAAACTTCAAATGATAGGCGCATGAAACACCAAGTGACACGCAGATAAAATTTGTTTATAAATTACTCTCTCGGTCCTAAAATTTATTTCTGTTTTCTATTTCATAATTTTGATAAATCTTGTTTGTATGTTTTTTTATAAAAAATAAAATATTTTTGGGCATAGAGAGTATACATTTATACTTTGGTGTACACCTAATCTACAATGAGAATCACTCATTAGAAAAATGATTAGTGATGTGTGGGATTGAAATGCCAAGGGTTTGCTTAGTTATTCAAAAGATAGATGTCCCATCCCACGTTTCATGCCATTTGTGCCATGGAAATTAAAGTGACACAAATGAAGAATAAAGGATGATTTGGTCGGAGGCAACTTAAAGAATTAGCAATTCAAAATGACAGCAAAAAAGAAAGACCACAATCATCATATCCCACACACATACAACTTGGAACGTAACACGAGTGAAACAAAAAAACAACATTTTGAAATGTAGTATTCAAAAGACATTATTGTCTTATATAAAATTAATTAAAACATAGTTTATTCTGTTAAAGGGTAAAATTTAGCGATGAAAAGTATTTATCCAACTTTTGATCCATTAGATTCAATGTCAATGATGTTTACAACCACAGATCGTTAGCGAGTGACATTTTAAAACTGCACAAAGAGTAAAATAAATTTTACGACAACAACGTTATAAAAAAATTACAAAACAGAACTGTTGAACTATAGCAATAGCATGAAACATTGAATATTTCTAGACTCCAGGTAAATATGGTAGTGTCGTGTAAATGCTAATGTACCATAATAGTGATATTACCTTGTTCTTTATATTTTCTTTTATTCAATTATTTATATTTTAGATATCTTTTGTCATTTAATTAAAACATTTAGACGTGTTGGCATGAGATATTAGAAGAAGAAAATCAAATTTTGTTGGGATTTAGTTTAATATCTTTCCTAGTTTGCCTAGTTCTTGTTTTAGTAGGAATAGAATTATGGTAAAAATAAAAGTTTATTTATTTGCTTTTATCTCTTTCTATATAAAGAGGATTAGACTTTTGTAATCTTAAAGACAACTCAATATAGTAATATTTTTCCCTTATTGTTTTCTACATGGTATCGAAGCAAAGTTCTTGGTGACCTATAATATTCTGTCTTCGCTCCTGGGCTCTTGGCGGGCGGCACCACCATTAGCCGCTTGTTGGGCCATTGTTATTCCTCCAATCAAAATTTTTCTCCTACCACCAAACTGACAACACTTCAAACCTAAATCCTACTCATATTGAATCACAAGAATCACCTAAAAAGAGTAAACATTTATACCCATCCATAGAATATAACTTACCTTAAAGATGCATTATCCACCAAAAAAACTAATGGTTTGAATTTACAGGACCGGTCCAAAAATGAGAAAATTAAGAAAGAAAATATGTTTTGGGGTTTTTGCTTTATTTAGGGCACTTGTGAAGAATTTTTAATTAATATCTTTTTTAGGTAAAATTTTAATTGATATCTAGTTCTATTAATTTTCTAATCTTTTTTAAGAAGCCGAGCATTTAAAATAAAAAAAAATTGAAGTTTAACTCTACGATTTAAAAAATACGGAGTAAAAAACATATTGAACGCAGGCAAATTTCAGTTTCTTTTTCCTTTTTTTGGTTTGACCTCAATGGCTCCATCCTCGAAGACTAATGTGCCGTTACCGTCACCGTCATTGTCGATCTTTCGTCACCAATGATTTATAACGGCTCCATATTAAATAATGTTGACCGCCGGGTTCTCACCGCCGGCCGCCGGCACACAGTCCGTTTTGTGCCGTGACCGCCAATGCACGGCCTGGCAAGCACGAGAGCAGTAATTGACGGAGCCACACACGGAGCACCGACGGAACTCGTGCCGTCGTAACTCTGGTCGTCCGCAACCCGGATTGCAACAAACCCGAAGACCCGGACCCGGAACTCCGCCGGCGGGCTCAAACCATTCCGTCAAGAACTTATTCGCCGGGTGGGGCTCCGGCGCCGGAACGTCGCACCCGAAATCACTCAGTAATGGACAGCTGCCCGTCCCGCCGGCCGGCCGGTTCAAAGCCAGCCAAGAGTCACGGTCAAAACCCGAACTTGCGACGGCGGCGTAAAGGGCGGCCACTTCCCGGACGTTGGCCTGGACGAGGAGTCGCCGCCCTTCAAGAACGTTCCGCTTCACGCCGTATCCGTCTTGCAAACAATGGCCGAGCTCGCGAAGAGCGTCGATGTGGCCCACCGAAGCCGCCCGGGCGCAAAGCGCGACGCCGGCCCGGAGGTCCTTATCCGTCTTTGATCCGCCGCTGCCGTTGAACTGCACAATCGCCAGCGAGTAAAGCGCCGGCGCGTGTGAGGCCATCGCCGCCTTGGCCATCAGGGAGGTGCCACTTCCCCGATTTTGGAAGCAGTAAAATCGAATCTGTCATTAAAGAAAATAAAAAAGATCAATTTTTTTTTTTTTACATTGGAAGCCAAGAAAACGTCTTTACATATACCCTAAGAAAATTGAATAGAAAGAAACTGACCATGCCGAGAATATAGCAAGCTTCGACATTTCCGGCGTCGGAACAGAGCTTGATGAATCGGTGAGTCGACTCGGTCCAGTTCCGAGCTCTGACGGCCAGCATTTTCAGGGAAGCGGCGGAAACCACCGCGGGATGAAATCCCAGCCCGTAAAACCTCTTGCATCTGCAACCCAAATCCCAAAAATTAAAAACCAAAGAACAAATCTTTTCAAATCATTAACTAATGGGAATAAATCACGAACGAATAATCATACGTCATCAAGGAGTTAAAGAAATCTGCAGGGGAATCGGCGGCGGAGCAGAGTTTAGCGAGGACGGAGATGAGGATGTCGTCGGGCAAGCAATCGAAGTAGTCGATATTTCCGGGAGCTTCCGGGGACAACTTCTGCCTTTTCCGGCCAGTTTTACGATCACCGGCGCCGGCGGGATTGGTTTTCCTTTTTGGACTCATCTGTCCCTACGTGCGAGCTTGTGAATTGGTTCTGTCTCCAAATCCAAAGAGATGATGAAGAACACTGGCCAAGTGAAAGCGCCTTATATTTATTTATACGGTCATTTCACAAAAGCTAATTTTTTATACGGTGTACTTACAATATCCGCCTCACAATTATTTTAAGAAATTTATACTCCTCAATTCCTCATCATCATTCCCAAAATTATCTTCATTTTTACTCCTTTAGGTTTTTTATTTTTTTATACGTATATTTATTTCTATTGGTCATTTCATAAAATAAAATAAATAATTAATCATTCACTATTTATTTTATAAAACTTTTAATATATTACGTAGTTTTTAAACGTGTAAGTTATACGGTTTGATAAATTACGAATTTGTGAATAAAAATAGATGAAATATGAAAGGACATTAACGATCTTGAAACATGTCTTAATTCTAAAAATTTATTTCTCTCAACTATTTTCTTTTATAATTTGATAGGTTTAAAATAAGTTAGAACTTGTGTGATTGTGATATGTATACGCATAGTATAAAGTACAAGTAATATAAATGGTACACTCTTTGTCCCATTCTAGCTAGTATGTCTCTTTTAGTTTACGATATTTGATTAAATTATTTTCAGTTTAACTTGTATGAGAATTGAGGTTGAATCAAAAAATGAATTTTACATATTTAAAATTACATCAAAAGTCTTTCAAAAGAAATGATGACATGACTATATTTTTTCAAACAAATAATAAAAATCAATAAAAAAAAGTGAATAAAATTCAACTACATAAACTATTCCCTCCGTCCCAAAATATTTGCCATACTTGCTTTTTCAGCAGTCGCGAGAATTTTTGTTTATTTCTACATTTTCATTGGTTATTTAATAAAATAAAATATTCTTGACACCTCTTACTTCGAAAAACTTTTCATGTAGTTTTTTTATATATATATTTTGTTTTTATTTCTATACCAATATGTAAATAAAATGAATGGAAAAAATTTGATATTTTACTTCGGAAATACAAGTGTGACAAATACTTAGAAACGGAGGGAATAGTAATTATGTAGTTTAATTTGAAACGAAGGGGTATAAATATTTTTACATTAAAAGAGTAGAGAAAAGAAAAATTAGTGACAACTCAAAATCGTAAAAATAGAAAAAAAAAATAATGGGACGGAATTAAAATTGAACCAAAAACTAGATCCATGAATTCAAGTTCCAATGCAACCACGAAGGAAGTTCCAAATTACATCACATTTTTTTTATTAATGCATGTATGTTTTCACATCTAAACAAATATTATCACAAATTTTTACCCCGTCCCTATTTTGATTACAATTTTTTTTCTCTTCTATCGATAATTTTTGTTTATTTACGCTATTTCATTAAGTATTTGATAAAATAAAATATTCTTGTCACCTCTTAATTTTTAGAACTTTTGATGTAGTTTTTTAATATGTAATTTTTATAACTTATTGATATACCAATTTGTAAATAAAATAATTTCAAAAGGTGATAAATATTTACTCGTAACCCACAATTTGTAATCAGAGGAAGTATCAAAACACACAAGAATTTACTTCGGCCCCGTTTGGCATCAGCGTCAGAGATTAGCGTTAGCGTTTTCAGAAATAATCTGCACCGTTAAAATTTTATCCAAAACGCTAACGCTAATGGAAAACGCAATTATCAAACAAAGCCTTCATAATTCCGAAATTGTAATAAAATTTTGGTGGGACAGAATATAAAATTATTTATAAAGTTTAATTTCTAACAAATGAAATGTTTTCAGTAAAAAGAACCGTTAAACATTTCTCCGTATCTGACGGGTGGTCTACGAACAGCGCACCACAAGCTGTATATGAGTGAAACGAGTACGGTACATTATCCGTATACTATACGATACGGTGTCGTACGTGTTGACAGCTCGGGACATACATACATACTATGTTTGGGTACGTACGTTTTTTTTCTTGTACGGCAAACGTATGACTCAATCAATACCCTTACAACATGGCTTCGTTCGTTCGTTCGTTCACTGCTTCAGTTACACAATAATGTCATTCTCCTCCTCCCCCCCCCCCCCNCCAAATTCCCTCTTTTCTTCTCACATTTTTGTAATTTTTTGAACCTCTTAATTATTGACATTTATTTTTTTTAAAAAAAGTTATGCTCCCTCCATCCTCAATTTGATCACAAATTGAAATTTATGAGGAGAAATATCTCACTTTTTGAAATCATTTTATTTACGAATCAATATATTGATAAAAAATAAAAATTAAATATTAAAAAACTATATAAAAAATTTTACAAAATAATGAGTGACAAAAATATTTTATTTTATCAAATACTTAATGAAATCGCGTAAACAAATAAAATTTATCGAAAAGAGAGAGAGAAAAAAGTTATAATCAGATTGGGGACGAAGGCGAGTATCAAGAGTTCTTCGTACTGATGTTTATTGGCTTATTGCTGATATGCAGTTTTTTTAACGTGTAAGCTGCTTATAAGTTAAATGTTCTTTCGTGAGAGTAAATTGACTTAAATGATAGACTAGTCATTTGGAAATATTCATAAATGGTGAGGATTTCTATTGAAAACAATCTGGTCAACACACAGTTTCGAAAAAACTGAGTTAAAAATAAATAAGTAAGACTTACTTAATATTTTGTCCTTATAAGTTATTTATAAGTTAGCATATAAATATAGAAAAATATGTCATAAGCTGACTTATGACATTGAACCTTTTTTCATGGTTAAAACGGTGGGGTTCTAGTGACACCCACTTTTGGTGACACTAATGGTGCCACTGTCATTTTAGAGCACTTCCGGTGCTTCGTTCGTAAAATTGACGGTTCTTACCCCCCTAACCCACCCCCTAACCCCCCACTCTACCCCGCCCCTGCACCCCGCCGCCGTAAGTCTTCCCACAAAATGTGTGGTTATTATGCATTGCATAATAACCACACATTATGTGGGGGTTTACAGCTGGGTGGGAGTGGGGGTGCAGGGGCGGGGTAGAGCAGAGGATTTAGGGAGTGGGTTAGGGGGGTATGAACCGTCAATTTTACGAACGGAGCACCGAAAGTGTCCCAAAATGACAGTAGCACTGGAGTGTCACCGTACTCCGGTGTTACTAGAACACCACCGTGGTTAAAATGATACTCTCTTCGTCCGGAAATGTCCTTCCCATTTGATTTTTTACGGTCTCCAAGATTGTACTTTGACCACTAATATCTTTATTTATAGATCGATATATTTTATAAAAAATTGATATTTGAAAACTATATTTCAAAATGAATATATTCATATTAAAGTTATATCGTAATATAATGTATTTTTTCCATATATCATAGTCAAAGTTTACAAATTTGAACCAAGAAAAGTCAAATGAGAAGAATATTTTCGAACGGAGGGAGTATTTATGTTGAAATTTCCGTTGATTAAGATATGTCGTGCGTAGTATTTGGGTTGTATTTCATGGACCGAGGCCAATGGGCTGGTAATTAGGTTGTCTAAGTGCTATTATGCATCGCGGGTTAATCAAATTAATCAAGTTCAATTCTATTAAATTTTTTATAGTTTCATTATATGATTTTATTTGGACTTTTTTTATATATTCAAATAAAAATTAATACTCCGTAATATATACGCTCTTCATCTCAAATTTTTATTTTTTATTTATTTTTCAAAACATTTGTTTGGATAAGGTTACAAAAGAAAATAAAAAATAGAAAAATGAAATGAAATACTATGTACAAAATAAAAGCAAAAATAAAAGGTAATTTTTTCCTTTTTCGTTGTTTCGTAACTTTTCTATTCCTTTTTCTTTTACTCCGTTCAAATTATTTTATTTCTTTTTTCTATTTCTCATTTTTCTTTTGTAATGTTTTCCAAAAAAATTGTTTGTCTTGGAAAATAATAAATAATTAAATTTAATTTGAGATGGAGAGTGAAAATATTATTTTATTTACTTCTATAAAAAAGAAAAATAAAAATAAAAGAGTGAAACTTCATGATTGAAGAAAATAATGACATAAATGTCATTTTTACTCTAAAAATAGGTTATGTAGCTTGTGTGCACCATTTAGAAATCATAAAAATTTTACAAATAACTTTTTAAAAGAGAGAGAATTTTGGTATCCCATTTGTAAACCAAGGGCACTTATGGTTTTAGCCATTTAATTTTTTCTTTCCAAACATTATTGTTGTTAAAACGGATAATAACATTCAAATTTCTTTTGAATTTCTATCCATTTCATACTCATTCTCGTATTAAAAAATAGAATATTTTGTTTACTACTCCCTCCGTCCCTGAAAACCTTTCTCCTTTCTTTTTTCATCCGTCCCAAAAAACACTTCTTATTTCTATTAAAAAGTCACTTTTACCCCTTACTTTTTCATATCATACCTATCACATCATATTTTTTACTAATAATCTATCCATCACATCAAAGGACATTTTTGCAAATTCAATACCAAAATACACTTTCCTTAAATCTCTTCAAAAAACAAAACATCCCATGTTTTATGGGACGGAGGGAGTATTTTTTTATGTATACTAATTTTGGCTTTTTATAAATAAACTACCATCATACACTTGTAATATTTATTACTTCTTATATTGAAAGTGATTTAAAGTAAATTTTTTAAATTATCCTTTATAACTGAGTGTTTTCAATATGTAGCCCATATTTATCAAATATCATGTTTGTAGTTATTATTGATTGAATATCATACGTTTAATCTTTGTCTAACTGAGACGGAAAAACAGACGGCAAACTAAAGATATAACGACATCCAATAAATAAGAGCTACAACATAATTTTTAATATATGTGAACTAAAAGATTTTATTCTTTTATCCCAAGTTATAAAAGATCATTTAAATATTTTATTCTTTTATCGATATTCAACAACGTCCAAACGGGTCCTAAGTGAAATGTTCAAAATAGGGGTTGGAAAAGTAAGGGCCCTATTGGTGAGTTTTGAACATATTATATGTATTTAAAATTTGAGAAAAAAGATACTCCATCCGTCCCAAAAAGTCTTTCCTGTTTACTATTACGGCCTCTCGATAACTCCAATTTGTTTGCGTGTTTTCATTGATCATTTGATAAAATAAAATATTCTTGTCGCCTCTTATTTTGTAGAGTTTTCGATGTAGTTTTTAAATATAATTTTTTTATGTGTTATTTCCTTACCAACTTTCAAATAAAATCATTTTAAAATCTACGGGGTTTTGCACGTTAATCAAAACAGGAAATTCTTTTTGGGACGGAGGGAGTACAATTTTTGAAATCTAAAGTGATTTTTTTGAAGGTATTTAAAACAATGATTTAATTAGTGCAATGCGGAGGTAGCCGACTTAATGAATGTTTGGTAGCTGGTGGCGAGGGGTTTGGGCAGTTGTGGGAGATATCAAATCTCATATTGATATTTCCCTAATTCGGTAGATTTCAAATCATCCATTTAAAAGATTTGAGATTGATGAGTTTATATACCCAAGCCCAGAGTATAGGTAAAGAGTAATCGAACAAGCCGATTATGAGTATGCTCTTGATTATAGTATTGATTACAGTAAAGGATTCTAATACCTCCACTTGAAGTGGAGGGGGGTTTATATACGAGTTACATATCTCCACATGTTAGTCACGCAACCATTGTCTACGACAAGGCCCATGTCAGGCCCATTTCGTACGGGGTCCATGACGGGGTATAAGGAATATATGTTCTAACTTCTAATACAGACATTGACATATTGTACGTGTGCATTATTCATTGAGATGTCCCTATGTGGGCCCACGAATGTAGGAATCCAAAGCAGCTCGTGATTTCGTGCCTAAGTCATGTGACGTCAGAGACCGATTGTGAGTCCAGCAGAGGCCGAGTGCGGGTTTTGCTTACACTTGAGCCCGCTTTGTCAGGGCGGAGTGATAAGGCCGAGTCCAGGCAGAGGCTGAGCGTGGCCACATGGTGGACCCTATTCCTTAGATCTGTAGTATCCACAGGATCTACGTCTCAGGCCGAGATCGATTCATGCTCAAACCCGTATTGAAATTTCGTGTTGGACATGTTAATAGACTAGGCCGGATATCTCTAATCTAGGGTATCCATTAGAGATATCTAAAGATATTGAATTTGAAACTCTTTTTTTATGTCTCACCAACAAGTAAAAAAGAAATCTGTTATCTAAACTATCTCCTAAACTCACTGGACCTGCCCTAAAAGATTTGGGGAAGTTATGAAGAACACCACCCCCCCACATCTGCAGCAAGGCAAAACAGATGGCGTCTATCCCTACAACCCTGCTGAGAACCATCTTCTTATTCACAAAGCCATGGCGACCCTCCTTCTCCCCTTCATTCTTCTCATCCCGAAATCCATGCTCGCCCGGCGGCTGTAAAATCTTCAAGGCCCGAAACCATCATCGTCTACTGCTATCGAGAAAGACCCACAACTTCAATTACTCCGACGAAGAAGCCGCCGCTCCGTCTTCGTCTCCAGATGACTGCGAACCAGATCCAGATCCTCCGCAGGAAGCTGTTCTTAAGGCAATTTCAGGTTTCTTTAATTCTGCTCCTCTGTCTTCATTTATCTCCCGCTTTCTGGTTTAATTCAATCTGTTCATGGATATCGATTGCGCAATAAAGAGCAAAGACCCGACCTTTATTTATATATTTAATTTTATCTATAGATTTAGTTCGTTGAAAATGATTATAGTTAAGTAATTGGATAGACCTTTTAGTCTCGTCCTTTGGTACACGAATTGACGGAATTGAAATTGAATTGAATCTAAAATTCTATAGAATTGAATTCTACAACTCCAATTCATTTTTTTGCACTACTAATTCCAAATACACATGTTTTTGTTCTACCAAACAGTAGTACCCTAGTAATACTAATACGCTTGCATATGAATGATATGAGTTTGAATAATACTTACACTCTGGTTGGTTAACAAATAAAGAATATCGGAAGGAAAAGAAAATGATTAGCAATTTTGGTTAGAAAGGAAAAAGAAAATGGAGTGAAAAGGCAAGAAAATGTAATGTAAAAAACAGAAATGTGATTTTTCTTCTTCTTTTTTTTTGAGCTAAGGGAGACTTAGTATTAAAGTAGTTGGATAGACGTTTAGGTCTTAATTTGTAATTTTAGCTTGTGAGTTTTTTTTGCCTTAGTCTATAGTTTGTGAATGTATTCTTTATGTGCTTTGGATCTAGTTGCTAGTGTGTATATGCGTGATTTCGTTCGTGCCTTTGCTAGTAAAGACTTGACTATTGTGGGGTTGCAGAATTGTCAAAGGCAGAAGGAAGGGTGGGACAAACCACAAATGTAGTCATTGGAGGCACTACTACTCATGACGATTCTACTAACGAGTGGCTCGTTTTGGATAAAAAGGTAATCTTTACTATAAATAATGCTCCCAATTTTTATAGGCTTAGAAGGCTGGGAACCTACCTTAAATGGCAAAGAAGGGTGGCAAAAGGGCACAACCCTCGGGTTTGACTTTTTGTAATGACGATGTGGGATAGACTCTAACAGTTTCACTTGGCGTTTTTTTCTTTCTTTCTTTTTTGGTACATTTTTGTGGCATTCAAAATATAACCATAATGTGTAGGTGAATTCCTACCCGACCGAAAGGGTGTTTACGGCAATTGGAACCGGAGGTGATGAATTTGTGCAGGCTATGGTTGTTGCAGTAGAATCAGTCATTCAAGAATCTATCATTCAGGTAGTAATAATCCTATTACACTTGCTACTATATCTACTCTGTCTCAATATTAAAGTCTCAATTTGATTTCCCACGTTTTACAGGGGCAGGTGAAGAAGAAGGATTCCTCCGGAGGCAAGTACGTGTCCGTGAACATTGGACCTATTCTTGTCATTAATAGCGAACAGGTTCTCTATCTCTTTCTCTCTCTCTCTCTCTCTTGCATGTGTGCGTGAATGTATACACAAAGGACTTGTTCTCTCCACCTGATTTGAATGATTATGATCTCATTAGAATAAGTAATGATCTGGTATGATGTGATCTAGATGTAGTTGTATTTAAAGTTGTTTCTGATTTGAACCGAATTGATTCCAATAAAATGTCAAATTGAGTATCTTGTTTGAGAGCCACACACACTAACACTATGTTTGGTTCCAGGGATTTGGAAGAAAAAAGAAAAGAGAATGGTTTTCTCTCTTTTTTCCTTACCAAAATGGTGGGAAGAATTTGGTTTCCCCTTTTCTTTGAATATTTTGTCTTCTCGGTTTCTTTTACTCTCAAACGGAACATAAAAAGTTATTTTTGCTCTCATTTTTTCCCTTTTCTCTTTCGCTTTCCTTGGACCAAACATATTGTTTTTCCTCTCGTTTTTTTTTTTCATTTTTTGTTTCAAATTCCTGGAACCAAACCTAGTGTAAGGGTTATTGCCAACTCGTACACCATTGCCCTACACTCAGAAACACCATTTTTGTGATTTTGTTTTTTATTACTTTCAGGTTCGAGCTGTATATAACGCAATGAGAAGAGATGAGCGAGTGAAATACTTTCTCTAGATTATTACAGTTTGTAACGTAGTGTGAAGCACTCTAACACTAAATGTTTTGTTTCATCCTAACATGTTTTCACTGAGAAGTGTTAAATTCACAAATAGATAAATCACAAAATATACAAACTTTTGGTTTATGGATGTAATTTCCTCCATTTTCACCCTTGTTTTTTTACGCAATACTGTTCCTTATGCGTACATCCGACCCCCCTTACCCCGCAATGGGCGGGAGCCATTGCGGCATTGTGGTAATGTTGTTGTTGTTAATGTTGCTTATGTGAGCTTTTTTTCTTAACAATTTTTTCAACACGTCGACCGTCTTTTTATTTGAATTTATTGTGTTTTAGACGTAAAGGTCGTTAAAAGAATAACAACAGAGAGTAGGGCCCGGGAAGGCGTGTGTATGCAGACTTTGTTCTTATTTGAAAGTAGAGAGAGTGTTTTTAAGAGACCTTTGTTCAAACAGCACAAATACTATAAGTGTATAGAAGGAAGAAAAAAAACATATATCACGGAAAAAGGAGAAAGCACACAACTAAAGAACAAATGAATGTGAATGAAAATGAAGAAAAGCACGGCAAGCAAAAGTACCCAATCACACAAACAAGTGTCATAACACAAGATGCCTGCTCAATTCCTTGTTAAGGGCATGAAGTCCTACATCTTATGTAATCACTTATTTATTAATGAAATAAATAAGGTAATCAATAGAAATAAAATAAATATATATAGTGGTAAGTTTTAACATGTTACAAACTATACAAAGTCTTGATGTACTATTCATTTTTTGAGAGATTAGGTCAGTCGGTAAAGTTTGAATTATTCTAGATTATTTTTTGTCTAAAAAATAAGAAGTGATACATTTATACTTTATATAGTGCGTAAAATATTAAACCCACCACTCTGAAATAAATAAGGTAATCAATAGAAATAAAATAAATATATATAGTGGTAAGTTTTAACATGTTATGCACTATACAAAGTCTTGATGTACTACTCATTTTCTTATTTTATTTCTTACCGGTTTCAAGTTAGTTTCCATTGATTACATTATTTATTTTATTAATTTTGTATTGTTTTAGTTATTTATCTTATTTTTTATATCTACACTTCGTACCTCTTTCAAATGAGTTGAACATAGTTACAAGTTGATAAACGAATCCTCCTAAACTAAGAGATAGTGCTTGACTTACATATGTTCTTTCCTACAAGACGATAGTACCTTGGACTGAGAGAGACTTTTTAGGCCATAAGCGCTAGGGCCAGCCAATTGTGCTAGATATTCAATTGCTCAAGGAAGAGAGAAAACGAATGAAAACCTTACCTCATGACCAATCCCAGGTCCAATAGAAGCAAGTCCTATGGCAAGGCCAACAGCTATCACAGAAGCAGCAGAAATAATTGGATTCATAATAAATTCGTGGTAAATAATAAAGTCGTTAGTGATTTTTTTTATTTTTTAAAAGTAAGCCTAATCAATAAAAAAAGAAAAAGAAATGATGGAGGTAGAAAATATTTTTAGAAAATTTAATGAAAATTTCAAATAAAATTTAAAAAAAAAAATTAAATTATAAGTAGTAATCTCAATTTTCATTTTGTTGCGCAAAATAGGTGGTTTCTGTTAACTTGCCGTTAACAACTTAACGGTGACTCAAAATTCACAAATTTCAGTAAAGTTGAAATTATTATGCAGATATTAAAAGGTGAGGTTATTTTTGAAACATCGAGTAAAGTTGAGATTATTTTGGATAATTTTTTTTAAAATTTAAAATATTGCAAAAAATTTTCGTTAAAGAAAGGCGAGAAGGGTCATTTAAATTTTAGGATGGTGAAAAAGACAAGCATGTTTAATTTTGTGAGAGAGTGCAAAAGATGTTTGATTTCTGAGTAGCACTTTCCGACATGGCGCGTGGGAACATTTGCCCTTCTACATCCGTATTTTCGGTCATGTGGAAAACCATACGTGAAGACGCTCTATGATTGGTCAGTAACGAACCATCTGCGTGGCGGCAATTCACTATTTCCTATCCCCCACTCTCACCCCCCGCGCGTTCAATCGCACTCGCGATCGCCAACAAGATATCCCGTATTTGCTTCACGTCTCAACTCTCAACTCGATCTCACAAACTCAAGCTCTAGAGAGAGAGAGAGAGAGAGAGGATGAGGCTGGTGGCGGCGATTGCGGTGGCGGTGTTAGCTGCGGCGGCGCTACTCACCGGAGAAGCAGTGTGGCTGGACTTGCCGGGGGAGGGGACCAAGTGCGTGGCGGAGGACATCCGGAGTAACGTGGTGGTTATGGCGGACTACTACGTCATCCACGAGGAGGAGCACGTCGCCGGCAACGCCGCACTCCCCGCCATCTCCGTCAAGGTAAACGCTTCTTTGTCGGAGATTAATTAAAAATCAAAGTGCGTGAGTGTTTATATATGATTATATGCAAATCACAATAAATAAAAAACAATGTTTATAAAATCCGATTTAATTCTCGGCCATTCAATTTGGGGACGGTGTTTGTAATTAATGGACTTAATTTCAACGTTTGCCATATTTTTAATTTGAATGGTGCAAATAAATTTTCAAATTAAATTGCCTATACTCTATTCAAATGTTTAATTTAATATATTTTCTTTACTCATCTTTATTATTCATTTAATAAAATAATATACTAATGTCACTTCTTATTAAATATTTAAATTTTATTTTTCAATACTTTTTCGTTCGTCATAAATTGGAACGGAGGGAGTAGTATCATATACTTATCAAATATAGCAATTTTTTTTTAATTTATACGTTGTTTGAATAAGTAAATTCATCATATTTGTCTCTAAAAATGCATCATAACTTTTTTGAGAATTTTTTAAAATTTATTTGTATGGTACCGTAGTAGTTTGGTGTGGTTCAAAAATTCATCATAAATTTTAAATTTTTTTGTAATTGTAATTTATTCGAAAAGTAAAAGAAGTTTAATTTCCTAAAAGTTAAAAAGGAAATGTCACCATAATCCAATGAAGTCACCACCTGAAACAACCACACATAGATATTTAATTTATTGTCTGTGAAAAATTATTGTGTGTGAAACACTCACACAATCAACTTTGATGTCATTTGTGGTATGATTGTAACATGATTCAAGTTAAAATGATAAAGTTTTATTTGTGTGTGTGTGTAAGGTGACATCACCATTTGGAAACAATCTCCACCATGAAGAGAAGGTGACACATGGTCAATTTGCATTCACCACAACTGAGTCTGGTGACCACTTGGTCTGCTTTTGGATGGCCACTCCCACCACCACCACTACTAACAACAAGGCTGCAACTGTGGGCATTGATATCAAAGTTGGGATTGCAGCCAAGGATTGGGACTCCATTGCAAAGAAAGAAAAAACTCAAGTAATTTATTAACAAACTGCACAATGTGAATGAGTGACGTAACGTGACAGACATTAATTGGTCGGCCTCAACCGCAACTAAATGTCGAAATAGTTACCAATCAATGACTGTCACGTCTGATCACTTCTCACCCTGAAGTCATTGACTTGCTCAATATGGTATTTGTGTGTTTTCCTGTATGAGTCGTCATATATATGTTTGCCTGAAGCCATTGACTTTCTTTTGTAGGGGCTTGAACTTGAGTTGATGAAGCTTGAAGGTCTCGTGCAGGCCATACATGAGAATTTGGCTTATCTGAAAATTCGGTAAGTTTCATGTATGAATGCATATTGTGCAACGTTTAATTTTCACGTCTCACTCCCATTTTAATCACACGCATTAGTTTATACACTTAAATATTAATTAATCCACATCACTTCTTTATGCAACTTTATAAGGTTTGTATACTAAAATATCACAGTACTTTTTAAATATTTTTAGCACATGATACATCTTATTCGAGGATAAAGTAGGACTATGTGGTTTCCCAAACAGCTTTGTCCTGTTTTTATAAATTGCGACCGGGACGACTAGAAACCTGAACCGTCCCGACCTGTATAATTTCTCTTAGACTAGCATGTATAATTGTACACACACACTATGTGTGTGTGTGTGTAACTTCAATTGTATGGTGGTGCAGGGAAGCAGAGATGAGGGAGGTGAGTGAGAGGACGAATGAGAGAGTGGCATGGTTCAGCATATTGTCTATTGCTCTCTGCATTCTCATTTCCCTTCTCCAAACATGCCATATTAAGGGCTTCTTCCGCAACAAAAAACTCTTATAATAATTAGCTTTACATCGGAATTGTTTCTACCATTACAATTTATGTGTTATTAGATTTTTCTAATTATTATCAGAAGTTTTTGTTAATGTTTTTTTAAATATTATGGAGTAATTCATTTACTTCCTCACTTGTTATAGTTGTGATATAATATTACTAGATCATTTCTCATATGTATGATGAAAATGTGACACTGATTCTGTTAGAGTGCATCCTACATCGAAAGTTCAAGAGTAAAATAATCGGTATTTAAGCTCTTGAGTTGAAATAACTAATCGATTGGATTCAATCTTTTAATCTAGTTCAACCCAAGTGTCTTATTACCCAATCTAGTTGTCCATACCCCATCCTAAATTCTATCATGGCATCACCTCATTTGTCAAGTTGTCCGTCTAGACGTTCATTCCTAGCGGCCCGTTAGTCTTTAGCCCAGTTGTCCATATGGAGTATGTACCCAACGGCCTATGGCCCGCAAATTTGTCTTCTCTTTTCTTATATGTTACACTCTAAAGATGAAGGCAAATGAAGATGTGAAATACTTTCTTTCAATATAAAGAGGTGTCAATACCTTCTCAAAATTGAAAAAGTAAAAGAAAAAAAAGAGGGAAAAGCATTATAACTTCTAAATTTTCCTTTCGTATAATTTTTGCATTTCAATGGTAAAGGTAAATGGAAAAGCAACAAATTTTCCAATATGAAGAGATACCAATACCATTTTAAATTTGTCTTTTGAAATTTACCTTTTACTCATTGGAGTTAATCACTTATGAGGAATGCAAAAACCACTTTCCGAGGAGGTTAATGAAAAAATACCACCTCATTTCGTCTTCCTCCATTGGAGTTGCTCTCAGTTCACCCCCTTGTGGGCGTTTTCGTCATTTGGTGTCCACGTTAGCATGACCAATTTTCACAAAATGTTATAATGGTTTACCCCCTTTCACCCCCTTCTATAATTACTTAATCATTTTTTAACACGTTGATCAACTAATTGTGGAGTAAATAATGTAGAATTAGGTGAGCATTGTAGTGTGGATCTGACCACGAAGACTGGGTAGAGAGTAAGTTTCATGAGTAAAAGATTGGTAAAACGACATGTTATTTTCGATCTTAGGGCAATAATCATCATTTTCCATGAAATGAGATGATTAGTTCTCAAAGATGAAAATAAACATTACATTTTGATTTTTATAATTAAATTGTAGCACAAAATTGGTTGGGCAAAAAATGGAGTATAGTATTTGGTTGGGCAAAAAATGCAATTTAGTGTATCGTCGGCGCCATAGTTGTAGAAAGAAAGAAAGAAAAAAAAACACGGAGGCCACGAGAATGCAGAAACCGCCATATCAAATCTTCGCAGTGAAGTTTTAAAATCTGCTCCGTATCTATCTATCTTCTTCTTCTTCTTCTTCTTCTTCTTCCTCCTTTCAATCAACTCATCAATTCCGGACAGATAGAGATACAGGGGATCAGATCGGAATGGACGGGCCGCCGGAGAACGATATCTGCTCAATATGCCATGGCACCTTCCACATTCCTTGCCAAGCCAATTGCTCCCACTGGTTTTGCGGTACCTCTCTCTCTCTCTATGTATGAATTTCACTCATAATTGTTAGGACGGTAAGATATTTGGATCTTATTGGGATCGAATTGTTGCACCTAATTTTATTCTGCCGGAGTTAATAGCCTATGGCGGCCGGTTGCTGCAATAACGTAGGCGACAAACCCAGGCTTGACATACACAAATACTATGGTCCGCCGGGGTTGCGATGTTGAAATTATAGGCCCGCCGCCGGCCGCCACCATCTCTGTTTGTTAATATTACTATTAGGACCAATTGTTCACATTTGTTCTCTCCTGTTTTCGTCCTCCTCGCCCATCTAAACATTGCAACGCACTAACTAGATTAAAATTGCGGTTTAAAGGTGATCATAGTTAAAAGAATTCTACCGAAATATGACTAAAACATGGAACTTATACCAAATTAAGTCGTATGTGTGTTGGCACTTTTGTGATCCTTCTTTATGCGCACACACCCTCCCCAGACCCTACTTTCGTGGAATTCAACTGAGTTGTTTGTGTGTTGGCATTTTAGAGTGTTTTTTGGCATTATAAGTTTTTTAAACCATATATTGATATAAAAATATTGAAGGTCCTTTTTAATAGATGGATCATGTTTTTGTTCTTGTTAGGTATTTCTCACCATAATTAATCGTTGTCACAAATTGTACTGAGTATAATATACCTCAGTCAGATTCGGTTATTAGCTCAAGTGGTTGAACAATGAGTTCTGATTTCACGATGTGGAATGGGATATCTAGGTAGCTAATCGCTTGCTGTGTTATCCCTATTCCCTAAGTAGAAGTTATT
Source organism: Cuscuta campestris (assembly GCA_900332095.2). Taxonomy (NCBI): domain Eukaryota; kingdom Viridiplantae; phylum Streptophyta; class Magnoliopsida; order Solanales; family Convolvulaceae; genus Cuscuta; species Cuscuta campestris. Next base: position 452,416 of record OOIL02002239.1, read on the forward strand.
GAACCTTTTATGTAGCGAGGGAGGCATGGAGTATGCTGAGAAGTCAAAGCAGCGGTTCTTGCATTTTGAAGCATTGGCAATTTAAACTCTATTTTTTCTGCAATGTATTGCTTCACCTTTTCCCCCGGCTGTAGGTAAGTGCATTTTACAAGTCTGGGACCATGGGCCAGCCTTCCAGCCGTGCAAATGTCCGCTGTGTCGTCGCCAGATCACTCTGTTGGTTCCTTCAGATAATTTATCAAGGCAGCGTCGAGCTCCTGATGACTCTGATGTTTTTACAAAAATTCAAAGATATAATGGTTTGTTTGGCCGGCAGACCAATGGACTTAGTCAGGTAATTACTACTTTGTTTGTCCTTGTCCTTAAACTTCTGTATAGATTTTTGTGAATTGCCATGTTCTTACTACTTTGTTTGTCCTCCTTATGGCTTCGTTTGCCTTTATTGCTTTAGTTCAAGTCGCCAAGATGGACATCAGTATAGCACGGGAAATAAACGGAATATGATACATTTTTAAAGTAACCTAAAAATATGTCATGGCTTGAGTATGAGCCTCAACTTTAACAATGCATCTTATATGAAGGGCACTTTTTCTAGGAAAAGCACTAACTGCTGCCACTTTTGCTTCTGGAACATCAGAAATCTGCAGTTTTTTAATAACAACAAAAAGATGGTCCTCCTACCTTAAAATCATTTTCCTGTTTTCCTGCCAAACACGGTTTTTTAGGAGTAAAAATACTTCATTTGATTTAGCAGTAACACTTGTTGCTTGAAAGTCATCCTTAACTTACTCTATGAATGCAATATGTAGGAGTTTGTATTTTCACATCACATGTTTTTTTGTGAAACTGTTTTATCATTTTCATTGTATTTAGAATAGAGGTCTTTCTGCCTCAAAAAAAAAAAGAAAAAAAAAAGAATAGAGGTCTTTCTCTTTTGTAGTTGTTTTAGACTTTTTCGGTGAAGAGAGCATGACTAAGATGCTTCGTTGTAATGTACATATTTAAACTTTACAACAAATTGCAATACCGTATCGTACATCAGATGTATGTGCATCTGGTGATATTTTTTGTAATTCTTATGACGGCATCTTTCCTCTAAAGAGTATTCATCTAAAGAATGCTCATCTCCTTTTATCTTTTCACATTTATGCATTTTCTACTCATTTTTTTCTTAAGGATGTGAATTTGTTGAACATTCATTTTTCTTTTGAAGAATGCTTATTATATGCATGTGTTGAATGTACGGATATCATATTACATTCGGATCCATAATATACTCCCTCCGTCCCCAATTTGATTACAATTTTTTTTCTCTCTCCTCTCGATAACTTTTGTTTGTTTACGCGATTTCATCAAGTATTTGATAAAATAAAATATTCTTGTCACCTCTTATTTTGTAGAACTTTTGACGTAGTTTTTTAATATGTAATTTTTATAACTTATTGATATACCAATTTGTAAATAAAATGATTTCAAAAAGTAGGAAATTTTACTCCGTAACCCGCAATTTGTAATCAAATTGGGGACGGAGGGAGTATATTATGGATCCGAATGTAATATGATATCCGTACATTCAACACATGCATATAATAAGCATTCTTCAAAAGAAAAATGA
>OOIL02002239.1:456505-514983 GCA_900332095.2 Cuscuta campestris
CATCATCATCATCATAGTTTCATCATAATTATAGGTTCCATATTCTCTTCCAGCTTCAAATCAACTAGGGAAGCAACTGAAATTCAGAAGGATGGTAGGGAGCGGGGTGGGGGTGGGGGTGGGGGGGGGAGGAAGAGGATGAAGCAAAGCTCTTTGTAATATCCGATTATTCGTCATTTCGTCTTATGATTTACTGCAGTATTCCCTTCCCTCTCCAAACGCAACTTTTTCGATTTTATATTATTTTATTTATAGTTAAAGTCCGTACCCAATAAATGAATTTTCTGGATTCACCACTAGACTATATATGTTATAGCCCGACCAATTTTGACACCGAAGTTTGACTCTATGTATTTCATAGATATACTACTCCTTTCGTTCCTTTAAAACTTTCCATTTTTTACTTTTGGCAAAAATAAAGAAAGTGTAATTTTGGTTGACTTTCCAATTTTGCCCCTGATGTGATGGGTAAAAGTAAGATGTAATAGTTTGGTTATTAGTGAAAAAAAATGATGTGATAGGTAGGGAATGAAAAAGTAAGGATAAAAGTGATTTTTTAATAGAAAGGGGAAGTGTTTTAGGGAATTCAAAAAAAATGAAAGGGGAAGGGTTTTGTGGAACGGAAGGAGTAGTATTTTAACCCGTGCGACGCACGGGTTGAATGAAGTTTTTGTCACTTCTGTAATTTATTTTCAATGTAACATTTTTAAACGATTTTATGAAAATATATTTAATGCATTCTTTAACACTATGGACATTAAAATCAATGTAAAATAAATAGTTTAGCATTTAATATTTGGTAATGAAAATTTTTATATATAAATTTAAAAGTGAACACCTTTAAGTCTTTTTAAATCTATATTTTTGGAAAGACTTCAGAGTATATAATGTTTTTGGTATGGTTGCAAAGGTTTTCAATATCATCTAGAATTAATAATTTTAACCTTATCATTGCTTTCCCTCGTGAAATAGCAACATAAAGTTAATCATGAGTAAATATTAATTTGGTTAAAAATGAACCAGCAAATAACAATGTTTGACCTTGACTTTTATTAATAATCATAGCAAAATATAAAACTATTGAGAGTTGTCTTTTCTGGAACTCCAAAGATAGTCTTAGATCAGATAGTACCAAATTTATTTTAGATATATAAATCTTTTCGCTCACTCAATTTCCCAAAACGACAATTGCACTGATAACGTTAGTTCGTAGCTCTTCAACGATTAATCTTGTCTCATTACATAATCAAAATGTTTGGTCAATGTTCCTCAATTGCATAATGAGTACCCATTTTTCCAAGATTATTTTGTTGTTTGACATTCTTGAACATTTGATTTCATTCAAAAACTGAACAACTATGAATCGCCATCAACACCTATATCTGTATATATTTTGCATGAAAGATCATAACTCAAGCACTCTTTTTCATCACCGGGAATGGGCAGGACATTCATTTATCATTTCAACTACTTCGAGAGTTTGTCCTAATAGTGTCATATCCTCAAAAAGAGAATAATAATTGTTTATATTCTCTAATATATTCAGATAAGTGAAGTCCACATACTATACTCTTAATAGAAGAACTTGTGTCAAAAATCAAGAATTTGGTAGAATCTCAACATCACTTACTCCATCAATCACCTTACCCAGCTTTCCATCAATTAACTAACCTGACTTTGGTTATCTAATCAGAAAAACCTCATGCCTTCGTATCTGTGCAAGAGGATGTAGATGAATGCAGTCTCATGTTTTTATCAACGTATAAACTTTACCATACGACCACAATTTTAAAAAAAATTGATCGTAGCACATAAAATTTTCTCCCTCGAAGCTCTGAATAAAACTGGAAGGATCTCACAAAAGTCACCTTCGAGTACAACTATTTTCTTTCAGAATGGTTCATTTTTTGAAGTTACTATTAAAGAACTCTGTGATATCTCTCATTGTACGATCTAATGCCTCAAAAGTAAATATATTCATCATACATGACAAATCCTACTTGTTGGAATAATTCTGCTTTCGGGCTTCCTCATTTGATGGCACATGTTGAGCACTCAGTTAGCGCCAAAGGGATTGAGAATCTCAATTGTGTTATCCTTTCACCACGCAATAGCAATGCTAAAATTCCATTGGATGCAACATCGAAAATAACCTTCGCTTATACGAAAGACAATGAGACATAATTATACGAATATATGCTCTCCGCTTAAACTTATTAGTTCTGATATGAATATATTACTCCCTCCGTCCACAATTAATCTTCCCGCTTTGACCGGACAGACAGATTTAAGTAAATTGAAAATGTAGTTGACTTTCCCAAATTACCCTCTCTCATCCCTCACTCAACCAGCCTCCCTGCCACCAAACACCTCTCTCGACCGACCTCCATACCTAAATTCTCGTTTGTCTTTCTTCAGCTCATCACCGGCAGCACCAGAAATCAATGGTCAGGACCTTGAGTTAGTCTTCTTCCTCTACGAATTTATTTTTTTTATTGGGTTGGGCCCTCCTCCTAAGAAGTCCGGTCCACAAGACAAGGATCAAAGAAACACCCGCCAGGTATTCTGCCTCCGCCGCCGCCGCCGCCGCCGAACTGGCTTCTCAGACGACATCGTGGTCCGGACCACCTGGCGTTGATATTGGACCAGGTGCTGCTGACCCATTCATTTCCGGGCTAAATCGCCATTCGAGCGAAGGTTTGCCTCTTTACCTCCATTCGATTGCCTCGTTCAATTCTGTATGATATCAAGTTGCTCTTCATGATCTTTAACTTCATGAACAATATCCATTTGATTCAGCAACTTGGAGTCGTCAACGTAGGCATGATTTTTTGCTATCCTTTTTCCTCTTTTCTGTAGAATGGATTGGCTATGTCCAAATGGTCCAACTCACTAAGATGGGCATAGATTTGTTAGCTCAAGAATGCGTTATACTTGAAATGTTGTCAAACTACCTCTTTTAATGACTTAAATAATGCCCTATCCTATTATTGTCAATTGTATCAGGGTAAATTACCACGAAGTTGTTAACCCGGGCCTTCGTGTGAATGATCTCATTGCACATATAGAGGGTGTTTGGCACTGCGATGTTTTTCAGAATTTAGCTTCTGCTTTAAGTGATAATCATTTTATTTTGTTTGGCATACCAACTTCTGCTTTTCTTTACCATCTCTTTGTACATAGAACACCATTTCAGGGAAGCAGGTGTATGGTGCTTCTGCTTTCAGCTTTTGTAAATCATTTTACCCACAAGTTCATCACTCCCAAACACCTTCATAGTACTTGATAGGGTATGATGGCACCATTTGATCTATGTAGCCGATCCCACTTAGTGGAGGTGGGATAAGACTTAGTTGTTGTTGTTAAGTTATAATTACTCTTTTAAAAGATTTTTATTTATTTAACATTTTTTTTATATAGTTACTAAAAAATTATATAACAAATTTATTATAACGAAATACATTGAATAAAATAAATATTGCTTCATTCAGTAAAAAAGTAATTTAAAATATTTATGAAAGCAAAAATGACTAAATGTGGGGAGCTTGCTTGAATTTTTTTTTTTCAAATATTGCAAGTTTTTTTCTTTTAAATGGTGAGTGCTTCTTTGGTGCACCTTGGATGCATATCAATTTTGTGGACCTTCTTACATTATTTTTTTTTAATTTTTTTATTTAAAAAAACAAATACTTATTTAAGTAGTACAGTTAATCACACTATGAAAACTTGTGTATTTCCTTCCCATTTCCCTTCGTCGGTTACCTTTTTATTCATCTTTCTTTATTTTTTCTGAGGTCCAAGGGCAAATGTTGGGTAGAGGTAGGTTAGGGAAAGCGACACAGGGCAGTTTTAGAGTAGATGATTAATGACAGATGATAGATCTCTCCCATCTCTACCCACCATGGTTGAATTTTCTCTGCACCAAAAGTTTCCAAGAAACCCGGCATGCATCCAAGTCTATGCACAATCTGCAGTTCAGCCATGGCCATGGCAGCTAATGATGAAGAAGAAGAAGAAGAAGAAGAAGAAGAAGAAGAAGAAGAAGAAGAAGAAGACAAAGTTACTTATACTACCAATATTTGCTACTACTAACTACTCAGATGTATGCTTTTCAAGAACTATTGCTTCTACCTGAAGATACCAATAAGAAGAGAACTGGTAACTTTTCTTGATTTTATTCAGCATAGGTATTGATAAAGATGACGCCTTTTTTCAGTTTTCTTGAACCAAATTGCCAGTCACCGTCCTAAACTAGTAAAATCTTTTCTTTTCCCTGCAAAGAAGACAAATTTTTTGTAAAAAATTAATTAATTTGGATGTGGCTGAGAATGGAAGACTTTGTGCAGGTGGCGCAGTGAGTCTTCTTGCTCTCACCAGAAGAAGAATTTCAGATGCCATGGCCGAGAAAACAGGGAATGAATGGTCAGCTTTGGCGCATATAATAACAGCAGTGATAGGGTCAGGTGTTCTTTCCTTGGCATGGAGCATGTCAAAGCTGGGATGGATCGCCGGTCCGATAAAAATGCTGTGTTTTGCTGCGGTCACTCTCACCAGTGCTCTTCTTCTCTCCAATTGCCACCGACCCAGTGATTCTGACCTCCACACCCATGGCTCTTACCTTGATGCTGTCCGCTCCGTCCTAGGTAAAAACACAGACTTTTGCAAAACCATTAGATCCCATTTCGTAAAATGTTGCTTTGGTTCTGTAGTTTATCGCATTTCTTGATGATTTCAGATTCTTCTTTGTGCTTGCTTGGACGGATTGTTCTTTTTTTAAGTAATCTGAATGAATATTTAGAGAATTTGTTCATTTGTTGAACGAATGAAAGATTTTACTGGGGTTGTTGTTCGTTTCGTATGTGGGGCAGGAAATAGAAGCGCCTGGTTTTGCGGCATCATTGTTGGGATCAATTTCATCAAGCTTGGAATTGTGTACACAATCACTTCTGCTATTAGCATCAGCTCTGTAAACAACTGAGAATGATTCTTCACCCTTGGACTATTATATATTCTTCCATTGGATGAAGAGCTTCTTGATTGCAGAGCAATTCAGAAAGCAAACTGCTTTCATTATGAAGGCCATGAGGCTACTTGTGGGTATTCAAACATGAAATATATGATTATATTTGGATCAATCCAAGCAGTAGTGTCTCAAATTCCAGACTTTCACAACACGCAATGGCTCTCCATTGTTGCTGCAGTCATGTCTTTCACATATTCATTCATTGGATCAGGACTCAGCTTAGCTAAAGTAATAGGTAGTAATTAACCGCAATTCGGAATACTTTATTGTTGATGGAGTTGATCCAACATACCCTAAGAATCCACTTCCTGAAATGGAATTTGCAGGTAATGGAGAAATAAAGGGTAGCATTGGAGGGTTGCCTTCTCCTAATCTAGGCAAAAAACTATGGTCGGTTTCAGAAGCACTTGGAAACATTGCCTTTGCCTTCCCATTCTCTGTCATTTTTCTAGAGATACAGGTGCAGCAAGGGTTCACATTCAAAGATATAGCGAATGAAATGTGGCAATCTAATAAAAGTTTGAACTTTTATGAAGGATACGTTGAAAGAGCCTTCAGAAAAGGCGACCATGAAGAAGGCCTCAATAATGGCAGTCTTCACCACCACATTTTTCTACCTGTGTTGCGGAGGATTGGGTTATGCAGCATTTGGCAATGCAACGCCCGGGAACCTCTTAACGGGATTTGGTTTTTACGAGCCTTATTGGCTCGTCGACTTTGCTAATGCATGTGTTGCTCTTCACCTTGTTGGAGGATATCAGGTACTAAGGTGAAAGTTTGGTAAATGGTAAGTCACAATCAACGTATATCTAATGAAACCCGGTAAAATCCCACACAAAATAAGGTCTGGGGAGGGTGAGTATACACAAAACTTAACCCTACTTAGAGGTAGAGAGGCCGTTTCCAAGAGAACCCCGATTCAAATACAAAAGTACAGGCGAGCAAAGCCACAATAGCACTATTGAAATATAAGTATACATACCGAATCAAACAACAAGACCCAAAGCCACAAAGACACACCAACCAAAAAAATAACATAAGACTCCTAGGTCCACCCATTTACTCTGATACTATACCTCTCTCGGCATTCCTATCTAAGGTCATATCCTCGGTGACATCATGGAGTTGTAAATCTTGTCTAAACAACCTCATCCAACACTTCCTAGGTTTACCTCTACCCATCTGCACTCTACCAAAATACAACTACAATCTTACATTCCCACCATCATTACACAGGTTCGGAAGATATTTAGATCTGATCGGAATGATGATATTCGCAGGTGTTCAGCCAGCCATTGTATGCAAATGTGGAGAGATGGCTCGGGAAGAAATACCCAGAGATTCAATTTGTACAGAGGAACTATGTTCTAAAACTAAACTACTTTCCAGCATTGCAGTTTAACTTCATGAGAGTGGTTTTCAGAACTGCATATGTTGCTGCAATAACTGGGATTGCGATACTGTTCCCTTACTTCAACCAGGTTGTGGGGGTAGCAGGAGCGGTCAACTTTTGGCCTATAGTCGTGTACTTCCCTGTTGAGATGTACCTAAAGCAGAAAGAGATTGAATTTTGGACATGCAAGAAGACCGCTCTTCGTATATACACATACCTATGCTTGGTTATCATCCTATTTGCCTTTGTTGGTTCCATCCGAGGATTGATTCTTGCCAGGTTCAGCTAGGAGGTCACTACTTGGTCACATCTACTTCCTAGTAAGAGTAAAGTTTGCATACACACATCCTCTTACCGTATTTTTGTGGAATTTTACTGGGTTTGTTGTTATTATAGTTACACATTTACGCTTTTCATTGTGCGACAATGTGTTGACTATAAATGTAATACATAGTTTTTTTAACGTGGAATTCCGATTTTGCTTTCGTTGAACATACATAGTATGAGTTTTTTTTCTTTGATGAACTGCTGTAACATATAATTGGCTGAAAACTCATATTACATTTTATAATACATTGTATGAGGTTGTGTAACTTTTGGCTAGGCCATTGGACTGAAATTGCAATGTTCTTATGATTATTGTTGTGTTTTTTTTTTTTTTTAGGAAATTAAGGTTGGTGGCAGATGTGAAGAGAGTGTTGCTCAAAAGGGTGAGTAAAATTCAAGCCTGACAGTCTTCGAGGAAAATTGCGTAATGCAGATTGAATAACATTTGTTTTTTAAGAGGCTCTAACGTCACTCCAACCTAACATACCCCATTCACATTTAACTCACATTACTTTTGTGATAAATTAAAAGTCAAATGAATGTAGATATGATGTATGTCTCTATTCATTCAACTTTTTTTTTTAGGACTTTATATAATTTATCAGCAAGAACAAAGAGTCAATGTTTTTGAACATATGACCTCCTGTTTGGAAGAGCTACGGGCGCACAGTGATACCACTAAACCACAAGACCTCTCGCATTCAACTTTTGATATAACACAAAAGTCGGATGTAGTAGAGTACCTACCTCGTTTTGAAATCATCTTCTAACTCGGATGTCTCAAAATAAAATTTTCATTCTTTTTTAGGATAAAAATTATTCTCGAGATAACTTGGACTTACTTTATAGAAACTAAACTATATGTTAGAAACAATTTCTGTTACCTGCCTCTTTCAAACAAAGGTAAGGTCCCAAACCAGTCTTGTAGGGTATGTTCTGTACGGTTTGGTCCCATAAGAACTACTACTACCATTATAAATTTATAATGACAATGATGGTGTGAGATCCACTCGTGCAAGAACCTTAACAGTCGAAACCCAGCACAAAGACCACATTGGTCAGCCACCCTTTCTCTCTGTAAACTGCAAATAGTCAAAGTATAAACACACACACACACATGAGAGAGAGAGAGAGAGAGAGATTGACCAGGGGTGTCTTGTGAGTGAGCTACCAAACCAATTTCACACGCCCAAATAGAGTTTGAATTTTATAATGTATTCATGCAGAAGTGATGCTTGTTGTGCCTCTACACTCTGTTCTTGGAAACCGGTAATTCTCCGATGCAGAAGAACAAACTATCGTCACTCTACACTCTGTTCTTGGAAACCGGTAATTCTTACTTCCCGAATGAAATTTTGAAGCATGTGAATTTTCAAAGTATTAAAACAACAAACTTGAACTTTTGATAACTCCATTCTTTGACATAAAATGTGAGCAAACAAATATTCATTTTTTCTTTTAAAAAGAATGCTCACTCGTAGAGATACTCTCACTTTTGTTTCCACTAAAAAGTGCATACCTTGTTATAGATGGTCGGTGATAGCGGCACAGCTGCCGGGGCGAACAGACAACGATGTGAAGAATCACTGGAACACGAAGCTGAGAAAGAAGCTGTAGGGGATGGGAGCCGGCCTCGAATTACAAGCCTTGGGATCTCGCCGGCGGCGAGACTTCCGCCACGATGCCGGAGGCCGGCGGTGGTTTTCTGGCGACCGCCGATCATCAACACGGGGGGATTTGACCAGTACGGCGGCCTTCTCATGCAAGACGCCGAGGAGGGGTCGCCGTGGAACCAGAGCATGTGCACGGGAAGCACGTGCACGCCGGGGGAACATCATATGCGGCTGCCGGAGAAAGCCGTGGACGATGAAAACGGAGCGTGTTCGGATGGCGGAAAGGGGGCGGCAACAGAAGCGCCGCCGCCGCCTGGAATTTTCCACTCTGACTGTGTGTTGTGGGATATTTCTTCTGAAGATCTCATGAACCCGATCGATGGTTTGAAGAGTGGGATCAGATCAGAAAACAAGCCATTCTTGTAGCAATTTATTTGCATTACTTCATAAATATCATGGCTTTGTTTGGTAACATCGTTTTCAATTAGCGTTAGCGTTTTGGATATAATTTTAATGGTGCAGATTAATTCTAAAAACTCTAACGCTAAAAGCTACCGTCAGATAGCTTTTTCAAAACGCTAACTCTAATTTCTGACGCTGATGCCAAATGGGGCCATATTTTCAAATGCTCACTCAATAAATATAAGTCATCAAATGGATGGAGAAATATATATGTCCTTACCTTCACGAGCATCATATTTTCCAAATAAAACATATTTGGTGTCAATAGGATTGTTGTGATTATGTATTTATCCCGACTAAAATGGAGATGTGTTTCATTTTAAAAAAAATGTGGATATTTCCAGTTTTAGATTTTCAGAAAATGCAAAGGTTCTTTTTAAGGCTCTTGATGCTTTACTTTGGTTCATGCGGGTGTGAGAACAGAACTATATTGCCTCATAAGTCATGTCCTTAGTCCTTAGGACTCCTTACATAGAGAAATGGTACTAAGATAATAAAGACTGGTTACCATTTGCTTTAAAAGGAAAATGGTCTATTAAACTTCTCTTATGAATTTTATATGGACACGATTTTTTTGACACTCGCCAACGGTGACACTAGCAGTGCTACTGTGTTTTTCGAACACTTTCTATGTTCTAATCGAAAAATTAACCAATTTCTTAAACCTCCACCCCTACCCCCACCCAAACCCCGCCCTAAGCTTCTTCCAAAATGTGTAACTATTATGCAATGCAAGTTTATTGTAAGTTCGGATCAGACGAAGAGAACACGACCTAATTATAAATTTATTGTACTCCGTAGTATTTATAGTTTCTCTTTTTCAATTTATTTTTAGTTCAATTGAATTTAATTTAAATATGTTGAGTTAATCACTTATCAATTAAAAAATTTACTCCGGTTTCGAAATAGATTGTATGGAGCCAAAACAAGGTAAAACTACAACATTTTTCAATTTATTTTAATTTAAAAATTAGTGTAAAAAAACAAAACTTATATATTTAAAAATTATATCAATATAGTGTAGAATAAAATATGATAAGAATACTTTATTTTATTAAATAATTAATAAAACCCACAAATAAATAAAAATTATAATGATTTTGGAATAATGTACTGTATAATCAATTTAGAAATGGAGGAACCATTGGATTAGTGCATGATTAATCCATTATGATATTAGAAGCGGCCCTATGATATTAGAAGCGGCCCAAGTACATGAAACTGGGCCAAGGTCCAATTTAGTCATCCTCTCCATCTTCCCGCTCATTTGGCGCCAACACCACCGTAAAAAAGTAAAAACCCTTTCGCTGTAACTACCAGAACGATTCCGATACTAAACCAGCGCCATGGAAGCTGAAACGGAGCTTCAATCCACGGAAGAGGACGTGGAAATGGAAGTAGAAGAAGGACCGGTCCCGCCTTCGAAATCCAAGGAACCGCCGCAGATTCACCGCCTGGACGAGTCTGTGGTGAACCGAATCGCCGCAGGAGAGGTCATACAGCGACCGGTATCCGCCGTGAAAGAGCTTGTAGAGAATAGCCTCGACGCCGGTTCCACCTCAGTATCCGTCGTTGTCAAGGACGGCGGCCTCAAACTCATCCAAGTTTCCGATGACGGCCATGGCATTCGTGTATATATCCTAGCCTTCCCTGAAATATGGAATTGCATCTTATGTTACTTAGGCCTTTTTTCGGGAACATTATTTTTCAATAACCCTTACTTTTTCGGATAATTTTTTAGTTTTTTTAGTAGCAGTAACTCAATTAAGCTAAAGCTAAATTTTTAAATCGTTTGAATTTTTTTCAAGTACTATTAACCCTATCATGCTAAAGCTAAAAATATTTTTTTATTTTTTAGTTATCTGATAATGGTGTGGATTAATTTTGAAAATGCTTAAGCTATTTTTTTTTTTTTGAATTTTTGGATAATTTTCAATTGTCGCTATTAGCTAGATTTTTCAAAATGCTAAAACTAAACAATGAAACTGCTGCGAAACATGTCCTTAATAGTGAAACCTGTAATCCATTTGAAAGAAGTTTGAGTTTTGGAGATATAGTTACTTTTGGGTTCAGCATCTCTAGTGTGTAATTAAAAGCTTAGCTTCCTAAGAAAATAATGTAAAGAAATGTGTTGCTTCTATAAGTTTATGAAAATGACCAGATTTCCCATTTCTGATTATTTAATTTAATGCCTAGTTATTTCTTGTGTCTCTAGAAAGAGGATTTGCCAATATTATGTGAAAGGCATACAACATCCAAATTAAGCAGCTTTGAGGACTTGCAAAAAATTAAGTCTATGGGTTTCAGAGGGGAGGCCTTGGCTAGCATGACATATGTAGGTCATGTAACAGTCACCACCATCACTAAGGGTCAATATCACGGTTACAGGTACTAATGATGCCCATTGCAAATATCTCTAGTTAAGTAACCAGCTAAAGGTTGTATTCAGTAGATACTTGCTTAAATACCTGATTTTGTTGCTGGAGTCACATTTGTATCTGGAAAGTGTTCTCTTCAAGAATCTGTTGTAAGGACTGCAGCAAGATAGAATCTGGATTTTACCGCAAGTGTTCTTCTTACCTGTCCACTGATCTCAGTGATGACTAAAGAACCTTCAGTTCTAATGACAGTAAACAAGCTGTTGTAGCTTTCTCTCTTTTAGCTTTTGCGGTATGCATTATTCATCCACTTATGTAATTTAGCTGACTTCTAGGGCAACTTATAGAGACGGCATAATGGAAGATGAACCAAAAGCATGCGCAGCGGTAAAGGGTACTCAAATAATGGTACGATTTTGACATTCCCCTCCCAATTTCTCTATTGGAGTTCAAGTATTGATGACTGACTAGAATTTAGTACTTTAAAGCCTTGTGAATCAATTTTACGGGTTGTATAGATTTGAAGACCTTATGTGCATGTGTGTGTGTCTATACACACACCCACATATACATATACATATACATATACATATACATATACATATACATATACATATACATATACATATACATATACATATACATATGCATATGCATATGCATATGCATATGCATATGCATATGCATATGCATATGCATATGCATATGCATATACATATACATATACATATACATATACATATACATATACATATACATATACATATACATATACATATACATATACCTACACACATATATGATATATCTACATACATCCACACACACATGAGAACTCATCCTAAAATGGCTAAAAGACTAGTCAGTTAGGTGAGAGAGTCCATTTGGTCTATAAACCCCTCATTTATTGGCCATACAACCGACGTGGGACAAGCCCCATACCTTGTAACTGGTTTCAGGCCATAACATTTGATCCTCCTCAAGGGCCAAAGTCCTCGTTGGTCATGGGTGGTTCCACCAGGCCACCACTCCAAGTTGGATCTGATTCCATTTGGTCATATCGTGGAAGGTCCGCCCTTACCCTCAGCCTTGGTCCAACCCTAATGGAATTCCATAGTATGTTGCATTATACATAAATATTTTATATATGCATTTTCATTGTCCTGAATTTTGTTTTGCCTTCAGATTGAAAACTTATTTTATAATATGGCTGCTCGGAGGAAAACTCTTCAGAACTCTGCTGATGACTATCCAAAAATTGTGGACCTCATCAGTAGGTTTGCCATTCATCACACTAGTGTGAGCTTCTCGTGTAGGAAGGTTTGTGTTTTCTTTTGGGGAATTATTGCTGTTATACATTTATTTGATCCCAGCCTGTCTTTTATTGTCTAAGCTTGACCATACATCTCCTTGATGCAGCATGGAGCTGCTAGAGCTGATGTTCACTCATCTGCAACACCCTCAAGGCTTGACGCAATACGATCAGTTTATGGTGTATCAGTTTCTCGAAATCTGATCAAAATTAATGTTTCTGATAATGACCCATCAAGTTCAGTCTTTGAGATGGAAGGATTAATCTCCAATGCTAATTATATTGCAAAGAAGATAACTATGGTGCTTTTCATCAATGGTATGCCTGCTAACCTAAGATGGCAGAATATGTAGCTTTTGACTTGCTTATTTGGCTGAAATGGTAGGTACCAAACACTTTATCTTTCAAAAAGTTAAGTTGAAGTATCAATTACACCCAATTAATCCTTACCAAACAGGCCATGAGTATAAAATGTCGATTTAAGCTCGCCCCAACCCCCCTAAGGTTAATTTCAAAAGGTTTGCCCCCAAAATATTCATGCACGTGTCTTAGAATGGTTTATGGAGATAATATCAAAACAGCTGTTCAAAATCTCAATATGAGCATTTCAAGAATCAGCGAAGTTCTTATTCTAGTAAACAGACCGAAAACAAGCTCATTCAAACTGGTCTAGGAAATTCTCACCTTCTATACAATTGCTGCTTTGATGGTTTTCTATAGGTAGGTACTCATATTGCTTAGCTGAAAACCCCATCTCATGTTAGTATGTACTACTATCTTCTTTTTAAACTAAACAATGTGAAGATTTATAGCCAAAAAGTTTGCATTTTCTTCACATGTTATCTTTGAATTGTTAATTTTCTTTTCCAGACAGACTGGTAGAATGTGGTGCTCTCAAGAGGGCAATTGAAATAGTCTATTCTGCAACATTGCCTAAAGCTTCGAAACCATTTGTATATATGTCGGTCACTCTTCCATCAGAGCATGTTGATGTGAATGTACACCCCACAAAAAGAGAGGTATTTGTGATTATCATCATTATACACTTAATTTCCACCAAGTAAGGACAAAGAGAAGGTCTTGGCATCATTGTGTTTTTGTGTGTTAGTATCAGCGTGGGCATGTGCAGGATATCCATCATTATCACAATCTTCTGTAACTTCTAGTGGAATAAACATATAATGTCATTCAATTACATTTCCTTTTTAGTTTTTATTGCGTTCATGGGATTGATTTTGCATTATCAATTCCATATAGAACACGGCTACAATTAATATATGACTACGTTATCGTTTTATGATATTTAGCATGCAAATGGAAATAGCATATGCTGATCATGCTTTCAAATTTCGTCTCAGTATTCCTATGTAAGAAGGCTTCAGCATGAAGGACTTCCTACAACCTGTGTGAAGATATGCCAATATTTTTTGTTTTTTTGCATGATTTTAGTGTTAACTAAAGAAATTGACACTATAAATTTCATGTCATTGACCTCAACAAGATTAAGGTCTTAGTGATGGTGAGGATATAATGAAGAGAGATGTACGAACTCTGCAAATAGTGCCAAACATCATTTTGTTTTCATTGTGCTGACAGCACATTAATAATTTAGTATGCACGCTCATTTTTGTTTTTTAAAAACATTAGAAAAAGAAGAGTTAGCATATACTTCTTGTCTTGGCCATGTTCCGTGATTTACAAGTTGATTTTACAATATCAATCATGTAATGGAACTGACAATAACAGATATCTCAATTCTTTTGTTGTCTCTCATGACATTTTTCCAAAACGAGCCATACGTCGTGTTTCATAAAACATAGTTATTTTGTAAGTAATTTTCCAAAAAAATTGCACACATTACAACAACAGCAACCCAAAGAATCCCATGATAGTACCCCTACTTAAAAGTAGAGAGGGTGTTTCCAAAAAAAATTGCACACATGCTCAATATAAATAGGATCCCGCGACTTTGAAAAGTTGTACCTTGCCAAAAATTAAAAAAATGTACATTGACTAAACATGTCTCTTCTTTGGGATGGAGAGTACAAAATAAAATTGCATTCTTTTGGTAAATAAATTACGTGCCAATATCAGGACAAAGAACAAACAAAGAGATTAACAAGAAGAAAGTTTTAGAATCAACAGAGAAGTCGAAGCTTCTGTCAATTTTCTTTCAGATATAGTAATTGCTATGACATGTTAATACACAGGTTAGCCTTTTAAACCAAGAGGTTATTATTGAGAAGATACAATCTGTGGTAGAACTCAAATTGAGAAGTTCCAATGAGTCAAGGACTTTCCAAGAGCAGGTATTCTTAGTAAGAAGTAACATTCTATATACTCATATTGATATTAGTCCATTATCTTGAATGTATTGTTACTATGCTGCCTACCGTTTAGGACTACTGTGCTACTTGGCTTACTGTGCTCTATGTGCCATACACAATTTAAAGTAAAATATCAATGTAATTAAAACATTTGTTTCGCCAATCTGAACACAACTTTCTGTTAACATTAGGACATTTTAACTGAACATATTATTTTTTCATACAAGAATTGTATGTAAAACAGTAGTTTACCGAAAGTGAAATACCAACTCATTCAAAATAAAGTTTATGGTGACATGGATAGTCCAGTTTGTCAGGTTGTGTGGCAGTTTTCAACTTCCTTTAGTGGACATCACCTTTCTGAGACCATAGTTAGAATAATTCTTTTTTCTGTTTGATATTCTATCATACGTTGAATTAAATTTAAATTCTGGCATGCTTCATAATGAGCTAGATTCCACATCTCACTCTGTTCTTTTTCTAACTGTATGTGAATTTTACAGACAAGTGATCCCTCTTCACCTAGTGTGTTGGCAACAAGGCAATACTCACAAAAAGATTTATCCAAACCTGGTATGGTGGATGTATTCCCAATTTATCATCGAATAATGAGGAAATGTAACATGATATAGTGTGTAGATTAGTTTTGACTTTTAAGATTCTGTTTATTAATAATCCATTCTCCAATCTTCGCTGTTGCAGAGATAAAATCACAAAAAACTCCAGTAAATAAAATTGTAAGGACTGACACACTGGATCCTGCCGGAAGGCTGGATGCGTACTTGAAATTCACGCCTTCTAATAATCCAGAAAGAAGTACTTGCTTGACCAATGTGAGGTAAATTCATCTCCTTCTTGTGTATGTAAATGCATAATACACCCTGACATTAAAAGTAAATTTCGGGGTGGACTTTTCAGTGAATTATGGGACTGACAAATCAATGCTCAAACTGTTTATAGATAATGGATTCTCAGGACAATCAAGTATGAAATAAATGAATCCCATTCTCCCTTAAAATATTGGGTCTGTTCAGTTCAGCTGTTAGTCACATAGTTATTTCTATTGGAGCTGAACAAGTCTATTAACAGCTCCATATTGGAGCTTTTCATTCTAACTATTTGACTAGCTCTTCATATTCTCAAACTCAACCTCTTAAACGAACACCTCTTACACCTACTAACTTTTTTCCTTCCACCTCTCATCCAAAAAGTCTTCCCCTTTCTTGTCATTCCTCCGATGATGGCTCTAGTCTGCTTGAGTGCTTGCTGTTCATCTAATATGCCCTTATACAACTAATGCCAAGTTGACAGACCTCCCAAGTGACTAGTCTCTTACTGTCATACTTCTGTAAACTTTCTCTCATCTCCTAGAGTCCTAGATACATAATACATTGTTTCCCAACTAACTGTATGTATTTGTTTCCCATATGTGGATATGCAAGTACTCCCCCCATCCTGAAAATGAGTCATGCGTTAAGAACTTGTACATGTCCTAAAATAAGAGTGGTTCTAAAAATCATCATTTTAAAATAAAATTTACGTGAAACTAATCAGCAAGTGGTTTTAATTAGTTGCTCCAAACAATCTTTAAAACAACTTTAGGGCTATACCCCTACAAATAAGAGAGAATAAATGATTTGTGAATTTTTACAATTTGATTTTGTTGACTAAAATTTCAAAAGGTGGTACTTAACTCAAACATCACTCTTTATTCTTCCGGACTTCCGGGCCAGATGGAGTATTGCAGGACTAAGTTTTAAGTAATGTCATTCAAACAACAAACAAACAACAACAACCCAGTTGAATCCCACTACAGTAGGGTCTTGGGAGGGTGTGTGTACGCAGACCTTGCCCCTACTCGGAAGTAGGGAGGCTGTTTGGATTTGATACTATCCCTAAGGGAAGATATACACAATTTATTTAAATCCAGGTCAACATAATTGGTCTTGTTGGACACATGAGGGCATTCAACTTGTCTTGCAAGAATTCTGCACATCCTTTTCTTTGAGCTATATGCTGTGTTTAGTGACTTGTGCGATTGAGTATGTTATAAGTGATGTGTAAGTATAACATGTAGTTTTGATTTAATACATGATTGCTTTGGAAAAATGTGCACAAGTTATTTAAGTCTAGGTCTACTTAATCAATCTTTTGGGATTCAGGAAGGCATAAAATTTCTCTCACAAGATATATGCTCATCCTTGTATTCTTGAGTTATCTGATGTGTTCAGTGGCTTGTGCCTCTATTTCATTTGTTCCCTCTCTCTTATGAGGCGAGAACACTACAGGAGTATAGGTGTTTGAATAGGCTAAGAAATTTTCATCCCTATGTTTAACACTGTCGTATTCTTATGTGAAGAACTGATATTTTAGATCTTCCATAAGACAAAGGAGAAACCCTAAAGAGACTGCTGACCTTACTAGCCTTCAAGAGCTTATTAATGAGATTGAATCTACATCTCATTCCGGTATGTGCTTATATATTGCACCATACCTATGACCGGATCTGCCTTTGTTTTTTTTTCTAATTCCGAATTTCATAGGTTTGCTGGAGATTGTGAGGCACAGCACATACATTGGAATGGCTGATGATGTGTTTGCTCTGCTTCAACACCAAACTCACCTTTATCTTGCAAATGTAGTTAACCTAAGGTAGTACTTTTAGTCAAATCAACTAAAAACTGCTTTTATTTGTGGTGCAAGTATGAGACCAAATACAGAAGATTTAGATTTTATTTGGCCTAAAATGATTTTCTCTCAGTTTTTATCTCTCCTCCATGCTATTTTCTTTCCCTGGTAGTTTTTGAGTTCTAAATGTAAAGAAAAACTAAATTCCCTTTCTTGGTCCACATTATTTCTGGACTTATTGCAATTACATGGATTTTTTAACACACACAAACAAAGTGCAGTACTATTACCTACCAAAGGCATCTGTATAACACAATGCCGTTAGTGTTTACTAATACTAATATGAAGCTACCTTCCTTTAAACATTCTGCTCTTGTATACTTTAGATATTGTAACACATTGAGTCTACAAATTAGACTTTATTTTCCTTGTTTTTTGTTCCTTAGGATTTAAATCCATATTTCGTTGAAAATTTAACCTTCCATTGAATGTTTCACAGCAAAGAGCTCATGTACCAGCAAGTTTTGCGACGGTTTGCCCATTTCAATGCCATTCAACTAAGTGAGCCAGCCCCATTACAAGAGTTGCTGATGCTTGCTCTTAGAGAAGAAGACGAGGCCAGCGAAATCGATGGAGATGATAACCTGAAAGAAAAGATTTCTGAAGTACTTTTCATCCCTGCTTATCCTCCCTTCAAGAAAATACTCCCTCTATCTGCATATAGTTGTCCATTTTCTTGTATTCGTTTTTTCCAGAATTAGTTGTCCACTTTCTAAAATATCTCATTTAAAAAATAATGAGTTTAAAATGTCAATAAGTCCTCCAAATGAGTGTCACTCATTCATGTTAACAATGGTCATGCCCTATTGTAATAAGTAGTTTTTTTATGTGGTAAATAATGAATTTATTTGCCCCTGAAACATTGAAAAGTCGTCCAGGGCAACCAGGTGCATATCTCCCTCGGTTGATTTTATATCAAATGCACCTCTTTCGTAACACAAATGAACACATGTTTTGCTTCATCCAATTTAGCTATTTATTTAGGAGCAGGTTATTCTACTTTGTTTTGTTAGTTCTTGTGTTTGTTTATAAGTACCTACTTTTTTGTTATGATGAATTTTCCAATGAATCTATGATGCAGTCCTTACTGTTGCCTTCCTTTCCTGTTCTCAGATGAATAAAGATCTTCTCAAGCAAAAGGCTGAAATGCTTGATGAATTCTTTAGCATCTATATCGACTCAAATGGTAATTTGTCCAGACTTCCTGTCATACTGGATCAGTATACGCCTGACATGGACCGTGTCCCAGAGTTTGTGCTTTGTTTGGGAAATGATGTGGGTTTGCTTTCTATTCTTGTTTATATTGAATTTGTTTATACCATGCAATACCCATGCATGCTATTAGTATCCAAATGTCTTGTAAGTTCTTCCGTATTATCTTTGATTTTCTATCAATTTTGGTAGATCAACTGGGACGACGAAAAGGACTGCATCCAATCAATATCTGCTGCTCTTGCCAACTTCTATGCCATACATACTCCTTTGTTACCCAATCCGTCAGGTGATGGCTTGCAATTCTACAAGAAGAAGAAAAGTTCAAGCAGTGTTAATGAACAAGAAAATCCCCCAAAACCCACTGGTATGTGTTCTTTGTATTGGCAAAAAATTCACTGATACTGAAGGGGACTCAAAGTACGAATAAAGCAAAGATAAGCATTGAATTATTCAAATGTTTATGCCTTGCATGCTACTCTCCCCATTAAAAAAAGTCAATTTTGAACATTAATATAATAAAAAAATAACATTTGAACCAAATTAGCTAATTTCCATTATTTAAACATATCATTTTAAAAAAGATGCCGAACAGATGTATAAAATTTTAAATATAGTTGAAATTGATGGTTTTGAAAAGTTGTGTCGAGCCAAAAAAAATAAACTAGTTATTTGTACAATTTTTACATTGTCTTCTTCACCAAGTTCGCACACATACAAAAACTTTTATTCTAACCAACATATTGTTGTGTACTGTGAAGAAAATGTAATGTTGGAGTGCAAGAATAATAATGGGGTACAAAAAGCTAAGTTGCACAGATACTCAAACAGGGATGGGGTGGGAACGGGGAACGGGGGAAGCACCAACTTTTCTAGATTTTACAAAGGATTTGGGTGTCGGGATGTTCCGAAGTAACCGAACGGTGGTGTTTCGGAGACGGGAAGTGTGACTTGAGGAATCCGTGAAACATAGAAAACCGGCCCCCAACCACCTTCTCTCAACAACCATCCCAGTAAAATCCCACAAAAAAGTAGGGTCTGGGGAGGGTGTGTGCTTACGCAGACCTTACCCCTGTTTGGAAGTAGAGAGGCTGCTTCCAAACTAACATATCCCTCACATTCAGAAATTCCAAAGAGCCACAAAGATAGCTTCAGAAGGAACTGAAACTTGTTTTGTTTTCTGTTAATATTTCAGGGAATGACGTGACGGAGGATGAGTATGAGATTGATTTACTTTCAGCGGCTGAAAACGCATGGGCACAGCGAGAATGGTTGATTCAGCATGTTTTGTTTCCATCTCTCAGGCTTTTCTTCAAGCCCCCTAAATCAATGGCTACAAATGGTACTTTTGTTCAGGTACTTGAACTATATAAATACTGTACATAGTATTTTTCTAGGCCTTACTGAACAAGATCTTAGATACTTAGATGCCCTATGAGTGCTCTAAAAAGCGCTCAAAGGTCAGGAAAAAAACTACCAATCTGCACATTGTCAAAGTGCAAATCTACTTCCGTCCCTAAAGCAGTGCCGATTGCGTTTTCTTTTCTTATAGGTCACTTCACTGGAGAAGCTTTACAGAATTTTCGAAAGATGTTAGGATGTGCAGAATTAGACAATTGATTGATGGTTAAATCTGCGAACTGCAGTTTTCGGATGCTGGATTATGATATAACAATAGGAATGTGTGTAGGTTTCTGATTCATGAATCATGATCTGATATTTCTGATTACATACATGGAGAATAAGAATAACAACAAATCCAGTAACGTTTCACAAGAAGTACGGTGGGAAGGGTCAATTTGTTATTGTTCTTCTCCGTATATGTAATCAGAAATTTCATATCATAAATCATAATGAATAAGAATCCTACACATTCCTATTGTACTATATGGAGTCATTTTTGTTTCCTGTGTATGATAACAATGATACTCTGTACAATGTATGAATGCAAATGAAATAAATATCTTTTTACTATTACCATTTTTTCAACTTCTTGCCCCTCTTGTTACCAATTGTGCACTTTTAAGAACATTTCAATGTTGTTTTATATCTTATAAGTGCAAGTGACTGAGTGAGAGTTGTGCACTATCACAGTTTTACCTTGAGATTAAAAAATTGTACTTAATAATATTTGGAATGTGCTATACATTTGTGAAGGAAAACCCAAGAAAATAAAAATTCACTCCCATGTGGCAGAATATCGTTCAATTTCTAATTGTATCAACGCAAGACAATGAATTTCTAAGGTTTTTGCAATGTTAATAATGAAGTGCAATTTTGAGAGTACCTCTTGTGGCCCTGTTTTAATTTATGATATTCGATTGAGGTAATTTTTCAATTTAATTTACTTTTAAATATTGGTGTAAAATTTAAAAAATAATTTAAATATTGGTGCATTCACTTATCTTTGAATAAACTTTATGCATTATTTTTTGTTCTCGAAATGATTTTGTACTTCTATAATTTTTCTTTTAGGAAAATAAGTGTGGACAACTTTGTTTCTCATTCTTTCTAATACTGCTATTGTATTAGATTAAGTTATCTACTCTGTATTTGTTATTCACATGGTTAAGTTTTATTAATTTTCTTTTCATATTTTCATTACTAATTTAATTAAATAATATATATATGACTCCACTGCATCGTTGTTTGGCTCCTCCACTATCTCCAATTAGAGATTTCTAAGTTAACTAGTATCACACCCGTGCGTTGCACGGGTCATTTTTATGTTATTAAATTCAGATCATTTTTCAATGATAAAAAATGAGTTGCAATAGAATATATAGATTATATCATTCCAAAGTACAAAACATTAAGGAAAATGCTAGAGTCACAAACTTAAAGTTCACAAACTTTCCTTTTGTGGAATTAAAATTAAAATATTTTTTTAATATTTGAGTGCATCTTATTTCTAGGAAAGTGCTAAAAAGGCAAGTTTGTGAATTTTGTGAACTGTTTGTTTGTGACTCTAGCATTACTCAAACATTAATGTTTTACAAATTTCGAAAGACTTCTTTATATACTACATTATGTGTAGTCTTTGTGAGAGTATTGTCTTCATTGCATATCAGAATCTTCAATCCACTACGATTAGTTACTCTTGAAACTGCAATATAGAGCTGTCCATGACTAAACACAGGTTTCCGTAACAGAAGTCCAACATGTTTCAGAGATTGTCCCTGGCTCTTGTTAATCGTCATTGCGTACGAAGTAACCACAGTGAATTGTCTTCTTTGAAACTTGAAGGGAATTCTTGTATCGGACGGTGTTAATGATAGTCTTAAAATAACAACTTCTTCACCCATTGCATGTGGCTTCGTGATAATATTTTTCCTTGTATAGAGTGATTAGCCAACCGGGTTACTATCAACTGTGTACCATTACATAAACCCATTGAATGCTCAATATTTCTCAACAACATAATAGGCGTGCCTACCTTTAGAGATAATTCGTGATTTGGTACACATGAAGCACGAATCTTATTTAAGAATTCGGGAGAGTGTAGGTCACCAAAAAAACTTGAACTGCAATCCGAGTTCTCAACTTTATCAGAACTAAGGTATGTTCGAGTCTCGCTGCTTGGATTCATCGCTGTCATATATTCGTTTATGGAATCGACGACATCCAGTGTAGGAGCCAAAATTGCGCGCTCCTGCAAGTAGCTCAGTTCATTGGCTATTTTTTGAAAGTCTGGATAAGTTGAATTCACTATAGTGGCTATTGGATCTTCAGAAGACGGAAGTAACATGTCATCAGGAATAATCACCTCAGCATAACCGTCATGATCATCACCTGCGTTCCCGTCACCAATACTCTCAATCCATTTGCTGAATTCAAATGATTGATAATTACCACTATCATGAATCATATGGTAATTACTAAATGGTAATTAATGGATCATTAAAATAACCGTGTATAAATAACCGTGGTAATTTAATTTAGTTAAGGTAGTAAAACTTTGTAATTTTATTTCGTATAAATGTTTTATTTCATACGTTTTTATATAAAAAAATATAGAAGCTAAATTAAATAAAATTTCCATTCGTACCTTTTTTAAACACGTTTATATTAAATTACCATTACCATTCCTTACCATTTTAATTACACGGTTATATTAAATTACCATTTTTAGTTGAGCATTCGTTACCTTTTTTATACACGGTTTTTATACCTTTTTTATACACGGTTATTTTAAATTACACGGTTATATGTTGATCACAATTACACTAATTTTACATTCACGGTAAAATTAATTGAGTAATACCATATTACAGTAACTAAATCAAATTAAATTTCCATTCGTTACCTTTTTTACACATGTTTATATTAAATTAACATTCGTTACCATTTTAATTACACGGTTATATTAAATTACCATTTTTAATTGAGCATTCGTTATCTTTTTTATACACAGTTTTTATAACTTAAGTTTACTATGCATTTTATTCAAAGTTTATTATTTATTAAATTTCCATTCGTTACCTTTTTTATACCATTCCTTTCTCCGGATTTTTAAGTAAATATAACTAAACTTTATTATGGTAATTACATCTTTAAATACCTTTTCTGTTATACGTCATCAAAGTTTTGAATATTTAATTTTGAATATTTTCCAAAAATAAACTCTAGACAAACACCTTTTCTATATTAGACAAACATCATAATTAGACAAATTACCATTTCTATATTCAATACTTACCTTTTGTACCTCACAACCATGGGTGGGAAAACCTTTTGTACCTTTTGTACCTCACAACCTTTTGTACCTTTCTATATTAGAAATTCCCCTTGTTTTAAATATAGTATAGATATAGATTTCTTGTATTAATATTTCTAGTATTAATATCGTGTATATTATTCAATAGTAAAAATTTGTGTTGCCTTTTCATTATTCAAGAGGGTAGAGCAACACCATATATACCTAATTCATGAAAGTTTTTATTTAATATATTTTAAAATTTTAAAATAACAGCACGGTGCCATGCTATTAAATAATAATAAAATTACAAAGTTTTATTACCTTAACTAAATTAAATTACCACTGTTATTTATACACGGTTATTTTAATGATCCATTAATTATCATTTAGTAATTACCATATGGAGTGAAAAATTACCATATTTTAAAATTTTAAAATAGCAGCATGGTGCCATGCTATTAAATAATAATAAAAGTACAAAGTTTTACTACCTTAACTAAATTAAATTACCACGGTTATTTATACACGGTTATTTTAATAATCCATTAATTGCCATTTAGTAATTACCATATGGAGTGAAGAATTACCATATTTTAAAATTTTAAAATAGCAGCACGGTGCCATGCTATTAAATAATAATAAAAGTACAAAGTTTTACTACCTTAACTAAATTAAATTACCACGGTTATTTATACACGGTTATTTTAATGATCTATTAATTACCATTTAGTAATTACCATATGGAGTGAAGATTTACCATATTCTCCACACCATGAAATGGGCGGGAAAAGACCAATGGAAATCCATGGCTTTTTAAATAATAGATAGATATATGGTTATACGCTCTATGTGTTTGAAGAAATGTCAAAAAGAGTTGTTCTTATCACGTTAAAGATTTGCCTTTGAAAACTACTGGAGGAGCAGAGCCGCACCGTTCTTTCGCATCTCCCATCCACCAGTTTGAAGACAAGTGACTTGAGCATTCTTTTTCGGAAAATTTTGCCAAGATCATGAACGAGAAAGGAAAAAATATGGATCTCTACATTTCAAGGAAGTGCTCCGCCACAAACAGGTTGATCACTTATAAGGACCATGCTTCTGTTCAAATCAATATTTGGCCATTTAAATGAGCAAGGTCTGTATGTTGGAGGCCAGACGGCCCAGACCACCTAAGCCTTATGTGGATGGATCTGTATGAAAATAATTTTTTTTTTTTTTTAAAACTAATTTAGTTGAAGGTCCGGTTCTAGTGCCACTGGAGAACGAACGGTGCCACTCCGGTGTCACTGCGTTTTTGGAGCACCTCCGGTGCTCCGTTCGTAAAATTGACAGTTCCCACCCCCGCTAACCCACTCCCTAAACCCACCCCCTATGCAATGCATAATAGCCACACATTTTGTGGGGGCTTACGGCGGGGTTGGAGTGGGGTACAGGGGTGGGGGATTTAGGGGATGGGTTAGGGGGTAGGAACTGTTAATTTTACGAAAGAAGCACCGGAGATGCCCCAAAAACGCAGTGGCACCGCTAGTGGCACCGTTCTACAGTGGCACTAGAACCTTACTTGATGCTACAATAATGTATACACTATACATCCATAAAATAATTCATATCTATGTATAAGTAGTATATGGATTATAGCATTCAAAAAAAAAAGTATATGGATTATAAATAACTAGACATAATCCTATAAAATTCTACTGATAAATTACATTAAAATCTACCAAAATTTGCGTAGATTTAAAATAATTTATTGATTTTACATAATTCACACTTTAAATAATCTATCAAAATCACTGAATATACCCCACTCCCGTTTCTACACTCTACCGACTGAACTCGCCGGTCTCCGGCAATTGAAAAAAGCCCTCTTCTCTGAACCCTATCCCGGCGTGCCATCGTCATTGCTTTGCCCCAACCTCCGGCTGTCTAATCAGGTCCCTTTCTGCCTTAAAACGTGTTCATCTCTCTATCCAATCGATGCTAAAACCAATTCATCTTGTAGGATACTTTCCAGATTATAGGAATTGGGTCGATTCGTTAGGGTTTCTGCCCACTATTGGCTTCATAAGATCTGGAAATCTATGATATTCTTACCATGTCTTCTTGCTTCGATCTTATATTTAGTTCTGCTTTCCAGAATCTGTTAATTCAAGGCATTTACTGTTGTTTCATCACTTAAAAGCTTTGTCTTTTCTTCTTCCTTTTTTTAACAGGAGACATGCATTATGAATTCATAGTTACATAGACCTAATTGCTGCCTATTTGCCTTCCTCTTACAGTTTAATCGAGTTTCTTCTTCAGAATTCAATGCGATCGGACAGAAATTTCTGAGAAGCAAAAATGTATATATGGCGTACAGATTTGTGAGGTTCTCATTTTTCTCATTTAAGTCCCACCCAAACAGAGCAAATGGGAGTGATGGTTGCGACAGATGTGTGGGTCCCAAATCCTGCACTGTACATCTTCCTCTTTGCTTCATGTCTGATGTTGATATGTTGTTTCCCAGCCAACTCTAATGGCAGAACATCCAATGTATTTGACCATTCACACTCGCCCTCCTTCTCTAGCTCCAAAAGAAGCTTCCTGTTCCTGTTTTCACTGACTTCAGGTAGAATTTGCAGTTTACTCGGTCGTCATTTGTATAAATGAGAGAGCTTTTTATGCGGGTACTTCTTACTTCAAGAGAAGGCATTTGGTAGGAAAATGGAAGAATTGTTTCTAGCAGTAAAAACACTTCTCATGTTACTCCATAGTCCGTATTATTTAAGAATACTTTTGAAAAAAACACTTAGACCATGAGTTATCCCATACAGGCTATTAATGTGGGGTGGAATACTTGTATTCTCTAGAAACTATTGCTGTTCATTTTAAGCTTGGTTCATTTTTTTCACTTTTATTGAAAAAATGAAGTTTTTTTTTACAGTGATTGAAGGCTTGTGGTCAGTGTTTGGTGAGAATGAATTGATATACTATGGAATTAGAAAGGACGGGATGGTGTTGTGGTTGTGTCTTGGATGTGCAGCTGCTGTCTTTCTTGGCTCCTTTTTGGGGGTACTGTCAGATTTGATGTAATAAACCTAGTAATTCTCAATTTAAACCTTACTAGACTGTTTTCCTTAGGCTATGTTTGGATCCTGGGAAATACTAGAGCATGGGAAAAAATGGTTAGGAAAGTTATTCTCTTTTATTTGATTTTACCTTGCGAAATGAAGACAAAAATAAATATGACTGATTTTTTGAATATTTTTACACATAATTTTCTTAGTTAGATAATAGAAATAAATAAACAACATAATTTTTTAACAAATACCTGAGTATCATAAATAAACTTATTGAGCTTGAAGTTTTTGCACATTTATTTAGTTTTTTCCCTGAATTTTCTTTCTATCTAGTTTTACTCCATGTTCTCTTACAGTAGTATTTTCTCGATTCCAAACGGGCCCTGAATGAAATTCAACCTTTTGAAGTTCATAGATATTGTGGGTTTTTAAAGTTATTAATGACCAATTTCTTTAAACAAAATGTGTTTGATGTTTTCTTGCAGTTGTTTTTAATTTTTATGGTTGTGTTTGCAGTGGTCAAAGGAGGTTGTGTCTGTTATTTTTCATGCTGCACCTCTTTGTAGTTATTTGGAGGAAAGTTATTGCAAATCCTAGCATTTGGATATCCAGTATCTGCCTATCTCTCGCATCTTCAATATTTTACTTCAATTTCGAAACACAGATGGTAGTTGAGCTTGAAAAGGTTTGTGTCAATACATATGCCAGTTGTTAGTGCATTGTACAATTTCAGGCTCCATTTTGTAGCCATACTCAAATTATTCAGCTTATTCTACTTATGAGCTAAACAAATAGATTAAGCAAAATAAGATCATGTTTGGTAATAATTAAAATGACTGAATCTGTTAAACTTGTGGTTAAAATGGCTGAATCAGTTGAATCTGTTAAATGATCTAAAATATTGTTTAAGAATACATTTATCAAATAATTCTAAGAAAACATTGTCTATAAGTGAAGGTAGAATAGCCATTTGCTTTAATTTTATCTATTTCAAGTTAAAAGTATTTAATTAACTACTTTTTTTCTATTAGTCATGACTCAACAAGCAAGGGGATAAGTCAAAAATGGGTTTACCAAACAGGCTCTAAGGAGCTTTTACTTGTTTTGCTGAAATAGATGTTGATTGTTGCCAAACCCTTTTCCTTTGTGAAAATGCAGCAGCTTCAGTCATTTCTGTCAAACAAACAAGTACCAAATGTATCCCTAATGTTTATCATTTATATTGCTTTTTGATGCTTTAATAGAAGCTAATGACAAACTAATCATGCTTACTTGTAGCAAGGTCTGAGGCGTGATGCATTAAATGACATGTTTTGGCTAATGTCCTTTTATGAATCTGCATCCTTCATTGTTAGCCAAGTGCTCGGGAATTGGCTCATTGGTGGTACTGAAGGGTCAACTGTTAACTTACTTCCCACTGCTGCTGCAATACTATCGTTGGTTGCTTTGATATATGCAAGTCAAAGGTTGAAAGAATTCCCAAGAGCTACCAAATTTGAAGATTATAAAATTAAATTCCATTCATATATCTTAATGGGTATGAGATATTTATTATTATTATTATTTTGATTTTTATCTTATTATTGTTATAATAATAATTTTTCTTTTACCTTTCTCTTGAAAAGCTCTAGTAACATACATTTAGCATGCAAGGGCCTGTTTAGTCACATACATTTCATCCAACTAAGAGCCCATTTGGTAAGGTCTAAAATGGCTGAAGTGACTCAACGTGAAGTTGTGGCTGAATTATCTTAGAAACTATTTCATATATGTTTCTTATATAAATTAAATAATAATCATATAATATAAAAAATTAAGGTAAATTTGATTGAGTTTTAGTCATTTCAGCAACAAAAGAGTGACTTCTGCACTACTTTTTCCAATAATGGCTCAGATAGTCAGCACAATGAAAATATGAATTAAGTTGGCATTTTCCGTTTGGGGGAAATGATAAGCCAAAAGAATGCTTATGAAATGGGCTCTAAGCATTTAAAAGCTACATATTTAGCTTTTTATGTTGCTAACAAAATAAACTGATTATCGCTACCAAACGGAGCCTAAGAAAACTACACCAAACCAAAGTAGGGTCTGGGTAGAGTCTGTTTCTATGAGGCCTAGGAAACTAAAAAAAAGTAGGATTTTAGGATGTTAAATTTTTTTTAGCAGCATTACTATTTTGAGTAATGAAAATCCTTGAACTACAATACCCCTACTTTCCCATCACTAATGTTTTTATTATTCTCTCCTTATCACTAAAGGGGAAAAATATCAATTGATTTCTTCCCTTATTTTTTTGTGCCAAAGCCTATGTTTCAACCTTTCAAGAACGGAGGAAGTATGAATCAACAAAAAAAGAACAATATCCACAATTTAAATTAAATAAACAGTAGGAGCATAGGAAGCACATTGCTCTTTATACTTCATAATTTATAAAAAGTCGACAAGATTTTATTAGTGATGAATTGTTTATGGCTTTATGGTCTGCTAGATAGAAGAATATGGTTGCTTTCATGGGTGCAAGCTTGTGTTCACTTCTCAAGTGTAGTCTTCTGGATTCTATGGGCTCCAACTATAGTGGTATACATTCAATAGAGCTGGGAATTGGGATTCTCTCGATTTGTTTCTTGACTTGCTAGTGAATTTATTGCTGTGATTAAAATAGGGTGATGGGAGGGAGATGGTGTTAGGTTTGGTGTACCCTTGTCTCCTTGGTGCAAAAATGCTTGGAAGCTCTGCATTTCCATGGTTCAACGGACCATTATCACTTCGAACCGAGGAATACTTGGTTTTCACTTTTATTCTTATGGGCTCTCTTATGTCAATCATAGCTTATGACTACCAGGTATCTTCATGTTTTCTTTCCTTGAATACCTCATATGTATTAATACTTGGCGTTCCATCCTAAAAAATCAACCTTAAACTCTAATGCATTATATGTTGGTTTATATTTTTATATTTGACCAATGTGGAATGGCTAACAACGCACACATACACCCACGAATGACCCCAAACTTGACATCCGTTGAAGTATCCTACAGGCTACATCTAAAAAGGGATCATGTTCCACCCACCATATAAAAGCTGTAGAATACGAGTGCCAGGACTCAGCCTAAAACTTAGGCAATAAGGTTGGGAAAATCACCATATTATATTGTGGTTGGGTGAACTATAAAAGGCCTGTAATGCTAGCTAGGGTGGAGTGGGGGACATCGGCACCCATCCAAGAATGTAATACTGTAATTTGAATAATGAATATGAAGTCCAACTATCAACTATAGCTTTTAATTGAAATGGAACAATTCCTTTAGCAGCATTCATACTTGTGATTTAATTGCAGGAAATTGAAATGCTTTTGATACTGTTCTGCTTATATCACGCCTGTTTGGGACTGGTTTTGCCTTCACTTGCCAGATTAAGAACAATGTAAGTGACATATCTATCTTCTTCTTCTTCTTTAACACTATTGGTCAAATCTCAAGGTATTGGACTGTTTTATGTTGTTTTTCTTTAGGTTATGTTTGGAAGTCAAAAAATGGTTAGATAAGAGAAAGAAGTGCAAATGAAAATTATTATTTTTTGGTTTGGTTTTACCTCGGAAAACATGAAGAAAAATGAAAGTTCATTAAAACATGTTTTTTCTCTTGTCTTGATTTTTTAATATTTTCCCCTCCTTTTATCCCCATCCAAATTCCCTCTTTTTCATTTCTATTTTCTTTCCTAGTATCATCTTTCGAGTTCCTAAAAGACCCTTGCAAGATTTGACCTTGATGCAGAATTCAATTTACTACTGCAGGTTTGTACCAAACGAACTTCGTGCAGGCATGATGAGTTTATCTCTGGCACCATCAAATGCCGCGCTCTTCTTCTTCCTTGTGCAAGTATGGATTGTTCAAAGGAAATTATCCATTTTACAAATCACAACTAAATTCCATTTTGGTTTCGTTTATCGTCACTAATCCATTTGTTTTGCAGCGAGGTTACTACCATAACATTGAAAACTCAACCGCTATAGCATTGGGGGCTCTTGGACTTTTCACCGCGGCTGGTTGCATGCATATGTTAAAGCGAGCCGGGAAGCAACCTCATCAAAGTTGGATTAAGTTATGATATTATGGGGTCACCAAATCTTCCAAGCCCTTGGTTTAGGTCATCAATGATCCTTAATGTCAGTATTTAGTGAGTATTAGAAACAATAATTTGGTATATCCTTGCTAGTTAGTTTACTAGGTTTCCATTGTTTCATGTGATCTTTGTGCTAATAATGGTTTCCATATCAGGTTAAAACCAACCAAATGTGCACTAATTTCTCTTGTTTCATGTGAATTTTGCTAGTATTGCTTTCCACTATTTTGGATTGAATTCTCAAACTATTCTCGAGTGGGTGAGGGAAAAAATTTGAAATTAGATATTTTTGATTTTTTTAATCTAAAAATATATTATCAAAGTTAATTTACTCCGTAATATATATTGGGAAAAGATTTTTAGTTAAATTATACTCGGTAGTGGAAGATTGAATTAAATAGGTTAAATATGAAATTGTATAAAATATAGTAAAATTTATTTAAAAAGATGAAAATTACAATGTTTAAATCTATATTAAAAGTTTTACAAAATAAGATGTGATGAAAATATTTTATTTTATCAAATGGTCAATGAAAACATGCATGTAAATATAAGTTATTGGGAGACCGTAATAATAAACAAGAAAAGAGATATGTGACAGAACTTATTTCCGCAGATGTTCTTTCCGTGCACTATTTACAAAGCTAAATTTTATTTACTTTGTTTTATTATTTTCACCAATTATTTCATAATATAAATATTCATGTCATCGCTTGTTTGGTAAAAATTGTTAATTATTACAAATACCTACTCCTGTTAAATTTTGGGCAATGTTAGTTACTTTTATCATAGCAACTTTTTTAGGCATGTGCAGATAGCACTATATTTATTACTCCATAGTTTATTTCATTAACAAAATTTTTAGGTTATTACTAAATTCACCTTATATGTAGTTATATCTACTTTTTTTGTATCTTTTTGTGTCAGATAGACAGGTTTATCTTTAATACTTGATACTTTCTGCCTCTAAAAAAGATTCCTAATTGGGTTAGACACAGAGTTTAAGAAATTTAAAATTGTATGATTAAAATTATACAGAAGAGAGAGAAAAATGATGAACCACACAACATTTGCAAAAAATGAAAAGAGAAATTTCTTTTTGTAACAGAAGCAGTGTGACGTATGAGAAAGGAGTACATAGTAAAATGACAAAAATGTCCATTTCTTATAAATAGAATGAATTTATTAGCATCATTCAATTTTTGAAAGAAAACAAAAAACTCAAACAATCAAATAAGAGTCCAAAAAATTAGCTAAAGAAAGGTAAGAGGCCAAGACAAATTCAGGCAGATCCAACCGAGGTAGACCCGACCCGTTTCAGCAAACCCCCCAAATCGGACCCCATCGGGGAGAGATTTCCAGAAGAATGCAAATTTCTTGAATTGGAAGGAGAAACAGAGATTATGCAGTTCAGAATTGTACATATTGGGAAAGAGGAAGGAATAGCACAGAATTAGAAATACAGTAACTGCAGGTGACCTCAGTCTAGGTCGTCGGGGTTCACTGCAGAGATGAACGGCGGCCCGTCTGGTTTCAGTACGTATTTCCCGATCTCCGTCGTGGCCGCTCGCCCCCCTGTTTTTACCCGATCGTTCCATTTCTCTAATCCATTTTCGTTCACTATGCGATATAGACAATGCGCCGGCGACGAGAGCTTTGGTGGTAGCTTGTGCCCTCTTCACGATAGCTTTTGGGATTCAAGGCCGTGCTAACAAGCTTGGATGGTCTTATCAGGTTTTTTTCCCCTGCTGTTCATTGATTTCTCCTCTCTGTATACAACCAGTCCTTTGAGAGATCATTTTGGTAGAATGCTTGCCTCGTTCTGCATTTGAGAAAATAAAACAATTGGATTTTTTTTAATGATGCACTGTTTTTTACATTCCCTGGTTTATTACTGTGTTTGAGCAGGTGTTACAGCCTCTCTGCTTCCGAGTAGGGAGGATAGGATGTACACAGACCTTACCTCTGGTTCTTTAGTTGTTAAGGGTGGAGACTAGAGAGACTATTTCTGATGGACCGCAATCTTTTAGAATCATACCATACTATTAGGATAGCCCCGAGGGCATTGGTTAGATAGCTAATTGTGATAAAGTTTTTATTGCGATTAATTTATGAGGGCATTGGCGAGAGCATTTTTCCAATACCCAAAAAATCCATATCACTTTTGGTTTGTTAACATAAAATGAAAATCTTCATGTTTTCACTTCTCGCCTTTTGTTTCTTATGTGACAGGACATCTTCAAGAAACTCCAACTTTGGAAGCTAGTTGTATCGGTGTTTTCCTTTTCATCTACCCCAGAACTAGTATTTGGAGCATACCTTCTCTATTACTTCCGTGTCTTTGAACGGCAAATTGGTTCAAATAAGTATTCTGTAAGTTTTACATGAGATTTTGACATCTTATCGATTCATAATTAGAATGCCGAAGCAGGAGCCTGTTATTTCATTTCATAACATATTCATTTTGTTGTTAACACAATCTAACTAAAACTTGTACTGAATGGGAAAAATATCAAAGAGAGCTATGGAGTACTTATTTAGCATATTGCTTTTAGAAGCTCATATTAAATGGACATACATAAATCTTCTATTAAATGGGTCTATCTGAATAACGTGATTAACGTGAAGTATATCAGAAATTTTTTCGAAGATAATTAACCTTTTGGGTAGTGGGCGGGTGTGGGGGGTCGGGTGGGAGTGGACATAATTCTTACCTGTGGCTTGATTTTTGGTTTCTAGTATTTCTATCTCTCTGTTATGTTTTGATAGGTATGTATATCTCTTTCTTGCAGATATTCATCCTGTTCTCTGTGGTAGTTTCTTTTCTGCTAGAGGTTGTTGGATTAAAAATTCTCAAGGGTATGCTTTGAGTTTTGTTCATCTTAAATTAACATAGTACTAATTCACTCCACTTCACACACATGTCTTGTGGACTTTTTCAATCTGGTGTTTTGCTCAAACAGTCACTCTCCCGGCTTATTTAGGCTATATGCTTCGAATGCAGAAAATGGTAGGGAGTGGAAAAACAAAAACTTTAAAGAATTTTTTTTTACTTTTTATGTTTGGTTCGAAAAATAAATTTTGGGTATATAAGTATATTTCTAAAAACTCAACATATACTTATATTTTACAAGTCTTTATTTCCTCCTAAATTTTATTTCTTATCAAATTTCTTATATACTCCGTATTTTACTACCCTAGCATTTTCATGTTCCAAGCAGGCCCTTAGTAATTTATGTTGATGTTGTCTTCCTTGATGTCCTTTATGTTCTTTGACAAAGTAACTTCTGTTGGGGTTAGTTTATGTAATATCACAATATATTTTAATGGTGCTCACTTGTTTTCTTTATTTATTTAAAATGAAGTCACAAGTTTTTGGCAGTAATGTACATATTGATTTTGCAGATCCTTCATTGAACGTACTTGCATCTGGGCCCTACGGTTTAATATTTTCATCATTTGTACCCTTTTATCTTGACATACCGGTTACGACACGCTTCCGTGTGTTTAACCTCCACTTCTCTGATAAGGTGTTTATTTATTTAGCCGGCCTTCAGGTAACTCTTTGTGCATCATTATTCTCTTTCTGAAACCTGTAGGAAACGTTTCCCGTTTGTTTTCTTGTAATGTTTGTCATTTGAACTGTTTTTTTGCAGCTTCTTTTTTCTTCCTGGAAAAGATCAATTCTACCTGGTGTGTGTGGAATTCTTGCTGGTTGCTTATATCGAATGAATGTTTTTCGCATTCGAGGGGTGAAGGTACTGCATAAAATAGCAGCTTTTAATCTAGTTTAGATCAGTTTTTTAGCCGGTGATTATTATCCAACCTTCATTACTCTTGATTTATTTCCAAGTAATAAGTGATATTTAGAGGTAGAAAAGCACGTTTAATAACATACAAAGCCCTTGGAAGGAAAAATTAGAATAGCTTGTAGCGATAATTAACAGTTAACACTTTTAATTCTTATTTTTAAAAGCAGCAGATTGGTTCTTTTTTGAGAAAAAAACATTTTGAGTGCTTGGATACCTTATGATAAAAGCACTTGAGCCAAATAAACACTTGAGCCATAAGTTATCCAAACAGGCTCTAAAACATGTGCTGCTGGCACTTGTGGGTTTTATGAATTGCTAGCATGAACCTATGTTCTGAATGCCCTCTTAGTATGTCATACACTCATACCTCTTTCCACGAGTTCCTATATTATACATCCGGATGTACGGTGTTTATTTGTTTATTGTACATTCGGATGCACATTTATAAGTTACCCATTATTCATTTTGCTTTTATTTCTTTGCATATACTTAATGCATGCATGTATGAAATTGATGTATGCACATTCAATAATTGTACATTTCTCATTTCGTTATTTTTTTTCATTCTGTCATAATAACACTTCAAATCCATATATGTAGATGAATTCGTGAAAATGAAATTGAAAACAAATGCACATTTATTTGTTTTTATACATATTCAGACCGTGCACAATACAACATTGGTGTATGCACATTTACGAGTTACATAATACTCATTGGATATACACGAAATTAGGTGCATCGGGGTGTACGGTATATTTTGCCTTTTTATACGAATCTAAACTGAATTTATTTGCTCAGTGCAAAATTTGGACTCTGCATTTCATATTTGGTGAAATATTTTCCTAAAATTTTTGTTAATGTAATCTGTATGCTTACTTAATATATTTTTATTGTGTTTTTCAGTACAAACACGGCCTCATATTCTTTATCTTTATTCTGTAATTTTGTTATTGCATTGCTTATGGTGAATATGTTTTTCTTCATACAGTTTCCAGATTTTCTTGCTTCCTTCTTCTCTCAACTCTCTTGGTCATCCATACGGAGTACACCATCAACAACACCAAGGAATGTTTCAGGACCCACACCACTATCCTTTGTTGGCCGCCAAATTGGGGTAAGCGTTAAAATAATAGCCTAATTNTACAATGCTGTCCAAATTTTGAAGTCATTTGTCTCTGTGCTCTTAATTTGTTTTTTTATATTTTTGGTGCTGTTGTGTTTATTTTGTTCATGCTACTGCATTTGTCCGTCTGTGTTTGAGCCGGGTGTCTCTTGGAAATAGTCTCTCTACTTTCGAGTGGGTCTAAGATGGGATTTTACACACCCTTCTCAAACCCTACTTTTTGTGAGATTTTACTAGGATTGTTGTTGTAAACTAAAAATTCTCTTGGAATATCGTTATTCTTGTAAAAATCTCAATTTTCTTGGAGTATTGACATGAACTTTTACATACAGAGTTTACATGAAATTTTCATCTTGTCCCACATTTCTTCACATCCAAATTTCCTTCCCAAGCCATCTTGGACTTCCAATAACTGATGAATTCTGCTCTTATTTCCCACCCCATCTGTCTTGTTGTTTTGGCTTCAGGGTAACCATCCTGCTCCTCCCCCTCCATCATCATCTTCTGGAGCGGAGCCACCGGAGGAATCCATAGCCACGCTCGTATCAATGGGCTTCGACAGAAACTCAGCAAGGCAGGCACTGATACGCGCCAGGAACGATGTCAATGCAGCCACGAACTTCCTTTTAGAATCGCATTGACCCAGCTGGAGGGTTCTAGAATTGCTCACTCCTTGTAATATTCTGTCAAGCAAAACAAAGGGTAAACTATTCTTCTTCTTTTCCCTTTTGCATTTCCCTGTGTAACCTCTCATCTTGGTTAGTGTTAGCAATGCCTGTCTAAAGACCAGCTTGAAGAAGAAGGGGTTAGAAACCAATACATACAGAGAGTATTAATATATGATCAACTTTGGAAGTTGGAGTAATTGTGTTTGTGTAATATTAGAGGTGAACTTATCTTAGCTCGAATGATTTTCAAGCTTCTAAGAGTGGACTCTGATACCATGTAGAATTGTGAGATTCGAACACAAAATCAATTGATAATGAGAGTAAATCATATTACTTTGTATTGCTCTTTTCGTTCCAAACTAAGTTGCATGTTTGCTATTCATATGGTCAAATTTCACATTTTTTTTATTTTCATGACTCATTTGATAAATTAATATAATCATCTCACCTCTTGTTTTGTAAAACTATTCATGTGATTTTTTTAATATGTAAATTTTATTTTTTTAATTTTATTCCAATTTTATTTTTTTAATTTTATTTTTTTAATTTTATTTTATTTTTTAATAACTTTTAGTGGAACATCGTAAATCAAAACAGATGATTTAAATTGGATCGAAGGGAGTATATGTTAGTGTTTTGTAGGTGAGTATTCTATGTGATGTTATATCTTCAACGCCCACATTGGTTATTAAGAAAAAACTATCTAAACAAGACTAAAACAAAGAACTTGTACCAAAATACGGGGTAAGGCTTATGTTTTATTCGTGTTAAATAAGAGTGTTGGCAATGTAAAAAGCTTTCAATTTTTCATCATGTGTTGGCATTTTACATTGTTCATTGGTGTAATTTCGCACTATAACTTGTTTTTCTCCGTAATAGTGCACCTTCTAATTCTAGCTAGATTTTCCTTTATTATTCCATAGATCGATCCAAACCTTCACTAGTGACAACGACAATGAAGAGCGACCATCTATAGCATGAAGCACAAACTTTGTTCCTTAATTGTCGGATTAAGATTATGATTTTACTTTCGAAAAAAAGAATTACTCCCTCGGTCCCAAATTATAATGTTTGTTCACTATTCATATGGTCAAATTTCATTCACTTTCTTTCTTTATTTTTGTTTACAATTTGATAAAATAAGGACTATTGTCACTACTAATTTTGTAGATCTTTTGATATAATATTTTAATATGTAATTTTTATTTTTTAAATCTGTATCATTTGTCATATAAAATGATTTGAAAATAATTTCAGTCAAACATCGTAAACCGAAACATGCACTATAAATTGGGACGGAGGGAGTATAACTTTGAGTTTGAGTTTGAGTATAACAATTTTACCTTTCTTTGAGTTTGAGATAACTATTGTCTATTTAACGTTCCAAAGAATCTTCGAGGTGATTTTTTTTCCTTTTCTTTTTCTAAACAATTCAGCTAATGGTTTCAACTTTCAATGGGTCTGCTTTAACTTTTTAGATATGCCAGATTTTCAACGTCTTTAAAATCATTGAAAAAAACAACCGAAACAGATTTTTTTTAAACGCCAGAAAAGCAATTTGAAACCCAACAAAATATGTTCCTACGTTAGATATCCTTAAAAAAAATTGGTCGCATAATTACGCCCAGAAACATAATCATAAAAGAAGCATATGCCATATGACGTTAACTTTTTCTTCTGCTTTTTTTTCCTTTTCGTCTCTATTATTCACCTTTTTGACTATTCTTTCTCAAAAGTTAATTACATTCTAGTACTTTGTATTTTACAAACTCAAAAGTTAATTACATTCTACTTTATATTTTACTGTGCATCTTTGATATATATTCCTTTCGTTATGGATAATATAAACTACTACGTAGTTAATATTATATCACAAACTTAAAGTTAATTATAGTCTCCTTTATACTAGTATTTTACTGTGTATATTTATCTCTTTGAAATATCTAGCTAGTTTAATGTAAAATTTATTTGTATTATTAAAAGGATGCTACAAACAGCTGCTCAATGAGAAATAGACAAATGGGGACATGAGAAATTGATACAATGAGAAAGAAATAGACAAAGGCTTAGAAATTTTTTTCTTCTGATCTTAACAAAGTAAAAAACTGTGTGGCCTTTAGAACAAAATAGTGAACCATTTTTAATTAATAATCATTTAATCCATCACCTCCTAAATGGATTTTCAACTTGTTTGTTTCTCTTAGAATATAAAGCACTTTGTGGACTTTCAACCATAAATTTAAAATTTTATTTGAGGTGATTTTTTAAATATGGCATTAAAGTTTTGTCGCCCAAAAAGTCACTAGTTCGAACCTCACCGTTATTTAATTTTTTTAAAAATTAGTTTCACTGTGAAGTTAGAAACGACCACAAAATTTGGTACTCTCGTATGCACGTGAGTCATGTTAAAATGTACTCCGTATTTAATATTTTCTGAGCTTGTAACCACAAACTTCTCTATACTTCGATATGGAGTAAAAAAAGGTGAGATAATAATCAGATAATTAAGGATCTAAAATCTAAGATATATAAAATTAGAGCCTAAACTATAGATACATATAACAAAAATAAAATGAAACATTATGTATTGTCAAGTGGCAACTACTATAGATTGTGAAATAAGTGCATCCAACGTAACGTAACATTATTGTGTTAAACTTATCCGATTAGTGAGTAAATGTTGATAAGGATAGACCAAATATGTTGAGCCAAAGTGCCAAACACACACACACACATATTCTCATCGTCCCCATTTTGATTTTGATTACAATTTTTTGATCTCCTCTCGATAACTTTTGTTTATTTACGTGATTTTATTAAATATTTGATAAAATAAAATATTTTTTTCACATCTTTTTTAAAGAATTTTAGACGTAATTTTTTAATATGTAATTTGTATTCATTATTAATATACCGATTTGTAAATAAAATAATTTTAAAAAATGAAATTTTTTTCTCGTAAAGTTTTATTTGTAATCAAATTGGGATGAAGGGATTATATGTATGTATGCATTATCCATATATATGATTAGTTGAAATGGCACATTGATGTAACGCCAAAAGCACATCCACATTATATTTGCGTGCATTCCCTTTTACTTCCTATATATTTATACAAAAATATGTGTATATCAAGTATTAATGTCATAGTCATACCAATTCATCCCACTTGTTGCCTAATTCATAATTTGTTTCCTTTTACAATTTCATAAATTTTACAAATGATCCCTATTTACAGGATTTAAAATTTAAAAATTATTTCAAAAATAGACATTTACGCCAAATGTGATTAAAATGACCGATTATAGAATAGTTTTCTAAATTTTAGGCTTTTTTTCTAATATCTTAAAATTGAAGATGAATAATAGAAAAACACATGTAATGCCTCCCATTGGGCATGACTCCTACATGTACACTCTTAAACTTGTGTCTCTCGCCAATCTACGATTAAAGTCTAATTTACCTTCTCTCAGTGAACGTCCGGCCGGGCCTGAGGGGCCATGAGGATGTGGCTCATCCTTTTTTAAACTTGTGCCTCCCTAGCTGTTTGTAGGTTGGGCTATGAGTCTAAATACAGAAATGCTCCCTAGATCTCTATACTTTTTGACCGGTGCATAAGTAATTCTTACAGTTTTTTTATCCCAATCTCCGACATAACATATACTCTCTCCGTCTCAGAGTATTTGTCCACTTTCATTTTTACACACTATCCAATACACTTCTTTAATCCATTTTATCTTGTAATTTGTATATTAAAAAATTATAGAAATTATATATTAATAATCTATATGTTAAGACAAATCAAACAAGATCACACATGACTATATTTAGGTTTACACATTGAGAGAATTTGATGAGTCAAAGTGCTTAGATGAACAGTTCCAAAAGTCAATAGTGGACGAATATAGCGGGACGTAGGTAGTATTTTTAAAGAACGATATTTCATCCATTTTCCATTTTTTGAAAAAATAGAAAATATAATTAGTTTGACTCAAGATGCATAGGGATCTAGGGAGCATTCTTGAAAAAATATTGAGATCTAATACGTGAAGGGCAAAAAAGAAATAAAAAAAGTTCATAA
Source organism: Cuscuta campestris (assembly GCA_900332095.2). Taxonomy (NCBI): domain Eukaryota; kingdom Viridiplantae; phylum Streptophyta; class Magnoliopsida; order Solanales; family Convolvulaceae; genus Cuscuta; species Cuscuta campestris. The sequence continues at coordinate 496,808 of OOIL02002239.1, forward strand.
AGAAAAATGGACGATATGCCGGAGTTTTGGCGGAAAGTCACCAAAGAGACTATATGTGCTCCCGTTAGAAAATATAGGGACCTGATGACAAACACTTAATATAATTTGGAGACTTTAAAGCACTTTTAAAAATATATCGGGACCTAGTAAAACTTTATCCCTACAAATAATAATATGGAGTAATAATAAGAAATAACAGTACCTTCATCCCTAAGAAGATTACACACTATGTTATATATTTCACATGTTGTTTGAAGAGAAAGAATGAATTTCTGAAGAATCTTTGCAAACCATATGAACACAGATTACTCTGATTAATTTGACTATACACTCTGATTAATTTTTTTCAAAACAATATGGTGCAGCACATGCAAACCATATGCAAACCAGTTTGAACACAAGGAAATAAACCATATGAAAAAAAAGGCATAAACTAGTATGAACCACACATGCTGCCAGACTGTTGTGCTGCTGCTTTATTTTTATTTTTGCCAATGGTTCCTAGTGTTAGTCATGCGTACATCAATTATACCATGACGAAGAGTATGTAAATCAAGTCACACTACTGGAATGCCGTGCGCGTTTGTGTGTGCTGAATACGTTATAAGGCTAAGGTATGTATTTCTTCTAACACCAGCTGGTTTTAAAAATTTTGGTGGCGTCTGATGTCCTATAAGTGGTATTGGAGTCAAGGTCACGAGTTTGATTTCCGTGGCAGAGGCTATAAGAACCAAGTCACACTTGAATGTCGTGGGTGCTTGTGTGTGCTGAATACACTATAAGGCAAGAGTATGTGTTTCTTTTAACACTAATTGATTTTAGAATGGTATTGGAGCCAAGGTCATGTGTGTACTACTTCTTTTAACATCAATTGGTTTTAAAAGTGTTGGTAACATCTCAAGTCCTTTACGTACTACTTTTTATTGGTTTTTCATTTTGGGTTGCAAATATACATCAGCAATTCAAAACAAATACTAATTTAATTTATGATGTTGTATGCTATCCATTAATTCTGTAGTTCATGCATTCACTGTTTTTCATTACTTTTTGAAATATTTTTCTTACAAAATCCTGAATATACAAAATTTTTGCAAAGCATCATTTACCAATGTTTAGGATCCAATCATCCATAGCACATTCTTTATAGTGCATAGCATATTCTTTATAGTGTAGTGTTATCTAATAATAATGTTCTTGCTCACTATTCACAGATCAAACTTTATTCATTAAAAATAAAATACTAATCAAATATCGCAAAGTGAATTATAGAATCTTTATTGAGATAAAGTAATCTTAATCCACTATGAAAAAATGTTTCAGAATAGTCAGAATAGAGGGAGTGACATAGCTTTTGCTTGTGTTGCCCCTGAACTACAAAACTGTGACATTTGGCCCAGACTTTCTTCTTTTTTTTTCTCTCTTTTTTTTAGGGAACATTTGACCAAGACTTGCCCACATAAAAAACAGCACCAAATGCAGGGATCTTTTTTCTGTAAAGGGAATTCTATGTTATATATTTTGAGATAAGTGTATATATTTTGAGATAAGTGTTACACTTTTCCACATTAACAAAAATAAATAAATATAAAATCTCACAAGGATAAAAAAACAGCAATGCCATATTTGATCAGCACAAGAAAAGATCCCCTTAAATATATATAATAACAAATGTTTGTCTTAATTCATAAACACATTCCACTGATTCCACAATATGTATTTTTTCCCATCCACAAACCAAAAACAACCCAAACATCATCCAAAACTCCTCTTAAAAGTAAAAAAAATGAAATAAATATCAAATGTAAAAAGAAGAAGAAGAAGAAGAAATTCTATGAACAAAACAGAACTTGAAGCACCAGGATAATAACCAACCAAACAGGGCACTAACAGTAGCAGTAGAAGTAATGGCATACTATTTTCTTTCATTCCAAAGGCTTGGTCTTGGACCTGTAGAGAAGCTTCTTCCTCTTTGAAGTCTGGTTGTTGAAGGTTAGCACAACCTTCCCTGTACTGTCTGCTTTGTAGGTTGTACCTATTATGGTCTCGTCCGCCGACCCGATCTTCCTCGGCTTCTCCAAGATGATGGTGTAGGCCCCTTCGTCCGCCGGAACGAACTCGGCTCCGTACGACACGTCCCACCCTATCACTCTTGCCTCCCAAGCTAGACTGCTATTCTGCAACACCCCCAAGCACATCACATTAAAAAAACTCCTAAATTTGTTTGCTCAAGCCTTACACGCGAGGGTAAAATGGTAAATTCATAGAACGGCACTAAGGGTAAAATGGTAAATTTGTTTCGTTACCTCATTGACGGGAAACTCGAGGGTGTGCTTGGAAGTAGGCTTGATGGTGTCTTCGGTTGCGGGGTCAGCAGTGGTGAACTCGTAATCGCCCTCCCGGCTAAGGCCACCGTATTGGACAGGAACTTGCTCAGGGGCAATGTACCTAAAAAAAATTCCACAAGTTAAAAAAGTTGTACCCTAGGCAACACAAATAAAAAATGAATAATAAATACAAAAGAGAGAAAAAAAGGAAGAAATAAATGATAAGAGGAGTTATTTACTTGAAGAGGGTCTCAGCAGATTTAGAAGGGCCTGCAAAGACAAACTTGCTTTTGGTCCTAGTGGTGAAAAGGGCATTGATCATCTTATAGTAGGATGGGTACCACCATGGAACATTGATGAACACCTTTTTACACATCAATAAATTGCACACACTTTAGAATTTTACCATCCTTAAACCACAGTGAGGGTAAAAAACCAAATACCTAGTAGTACATAGCAGCCATATTCACTGCAATGGTAGGTTAATACTTAATAGCATAGTAAGTTTATTCTTAGCAAGGTAAATTTCATATTTGCCTGAAAAAAGAGGCTAGATTCTACCCTTGTAAGGATTTGAAACTTAGGGCATGTTTGGATGGAGTACATCATGGTTATACAATGAATAGTATAGTGGTATATGGAGTAGTGGTTATGATTAGCACTAACCCTTCTAATGCTGATTACTTTTGAAAACGCTAAACATAAAGGATGGATATCCATAAATACTAAAGCTAATGCCAAACATAGTCAGAAAAAGATTGAAACTTTGTAGAAAAAAAGAATGAATGCAAATTAACATTGAAAACGTTAAAGCTATTGTAGTCATCTTTTTTTTTAAAACACAAACTAATGCGAAAATAAGCCTTAATTAATCATTGATAAAGATTAAAACTTTAGAATCAATGCATATTAACTTTGGAAATGCTAACGGTAAAAAAATTGATAACATTTTTCAAAAAGATAAAGCTAATAACAAACGAAGCCTCAATCAATGATAAAGATTGGAACTTTTGAAGAAAAAATCAAATGCAGATTAACTTTGAAAATGCTAACTATACACATGAATAACAATTTTCATAAAGCAAAAGCTAATACTATAAACAAAGCATTATCAATGATAAAGATTGAAACTTTAGAAGAAAAAATGAATTGTGATAAAGTTTTTTTTTTTGAATGAGTGATAAAGTTTAGATACCTGTTTGGCAACAAACTCTGGGTAATTGTCTTGGAGCAATTGGAGGGCTCTGTTAGTGGCCTGGCGAAGCTCCTTCTTGAAGAAGAAAAGCCCCGGCGAGTTCTTGAGATCAATCACCTGAACAAAGGTGCAAATCCCCTCCGGGCTGAAGTCAAGATTCCTGATTGACTTCTCCATGAACTGAATCCGCCATCTCAGGAATCTGTTGAGCTTCTCCTTGTCGGAGAAGGTGCTCTGGTACAGCTCTTTGTCCTGAAACTCTCCGAAAGAGTTGTAGCAGATCGGGTGCCCTTCCTTGTCGGAGCCGTTCATGTAGACAACTTTTTCCAGGCCTTGACCCAGATCGGATTCCGAGAGGAGATCTTCAATTCCGAAGTGTTTCCGCCACGCCACGACGTTTTTGAGCATCGTGAAGGCTTCTTTGACCCTGAAATCGCGTGCCCGGAGAAATTTCAGGAGGATCACGTCGCTCCGGTCGTCGGCGAGCAGCGGGATTCCCCAGATGGAGACCTGCTCCGGTTGGGTGTCCGGCAGTGCTGGGGATGTTGCGGATTCTACGATGGTCTCCTTGATTTCCTCCGCCGGTGCGACGGACTTCTCGTCGATCTTCTCCTCGGCCTCCGCCGTGGCTGGTTCTGGGATTGGTTCCTCAGTTTTATCTGCCTTCGGCGGCTCTTCCTCCGCCGCCGTCGCGGCCGGAGCCTCGGTAGCGGGTGGGACGGAATCCTCTGTTTCTTTCTTCTCCGGCGTTGGCTCCTCTTCGGCTGCCGCGGGCTTCTTCTCCTCCTCCTTCGCCGGCGGCGGCGGGGCGGTGAACTCGTGATTGTTCAGAGCCTCCTGAATCAACTGTTTGAACTCATCCAAAGCTTTCTTCTCCGGGTTCGGAAGCTCCTCCACCTTATTGCTCTCCTCCTTAAACGACGTCGACTCGGTGACGGGAGGCTTCCCCTTTTCTCCTTCCGCCGCGGCTTCCTCAGGCGCTTCCGTCTTCACAGCCGTCTCGGCTTCAGAACCCGGGGCCTCCGGCTTCTCCGCCACCGGAACATCGGAAACGGCCACGTCTTTAGCATCGCCGGCCGCTGGGGCCTCCGGAGCTGACGCTTTATCAGTTTCTACAGCCATATCAAATCGGAAATTCAAGAAAATATGAAAGGAAATTTAATAAAATCTGATGGGGGTTTCGAGAAAATCTGATCGGAAATTCAAGAAAACGATAAAACCTTAAAGAGAATCCAATGGAAATTTCAAATTCAAAAAGACGAAAGAATTGTGGGGGTGTGGGAACGTGGCGGAGAAGAAGGCTAAATATGGCCACCGGAGCAACGGGGGGGTAGGGGGGTGGGAGGGTGGGGTGGGGGTGGGGGTGGGGGAGGGACAGCTCAGTTTGCCAGCTTGTCTCTACAGTACAGTAACGGGGCCCACGTCTCCCTTTTTTTCAAAAACTTATAACGTTCACTCCTGCTCGTTCATTTCATAAATAATTGAACATGATTATCAATAAAAATGAAATTGTCTGATTATTTTATGGGAGAAGGAGAAATACATTTTTGAATTTTTATTAAAGAGAAAATGAATACCCAATTTGCCGATTTTTGATATTTTTATTTTATTATTTAAATATTCAAATTATACTCCAATATTACTTACATATTTTCATCAATTATTTTCATCTTTTGTCACGTTCGTTTTGATTATCTATATAATATTAAAATATAAAAAAATTTATTTTCAAATTTACATTATTATTTAAATAAATTCAATAAAATATCACGATCTACAATTTTAAATCATTTAATGAAAAATGAAGTAGACTAGTATATGTTTGTAGATTAAACTCTTTGAAAGAAATAAAACAAAGAGAATGAGCTGAGTCTCATCTCCCAGAGCCCCTCAGATTTGTAGTAAAATAAATTTTGATCGCAGATTGATTGCCTCTTAGGGCATTTGATTGGAATCAAACTCGGATCTTACTCCATTGACACTCGTTGTCTTGCCAATTGCGTAACGCCTACCGGCTCTGAATGAATTAATGTTATGTTTGGAAGCTTGGATTTGGATTTAAAATTCAAATTTGGTTCGAGTTTCATATTTGAAAAACTTAAAATTTTAAATTTAGATTTGAGTCAAAATCCTCTTATTGATAACAAAGCTTAATTTGAAATTCATACAACTCGCCTGATGATTTGAAATTCAAGAATTCAAATTTTGGAACTGAAATATACGAATTAAAATGAAATGTTAGTTTCTAAACACTACCTAAACAAGTTGCGGAAAGAGGTGGTTTTATTACTAATACTCCGTATATTGTTATTTTTTAAATTAGCAAAAAGTTTTTTTTTAATTTAAAGAAATAAAGCCTATTAAAAGTATTGAATGGGTAAAACAGTGGGCATGATATGAGCAACATGATGTCTGGTGTTGATTCCAAACAGTTGGAAAATGTTTTGGGGTTTTGACTTCTTCTTTCACATATGTTAATTTAATAATGCATTTTTCAACCTTTTAGGAAAACAAATTGAATAATTATGAAATCCCTTAAGGAGTATATTTGGCGTTGAAACTTTAATGAACCAAAATTTATTTTTAGAAAATTAGTCACTCAATTTTATCTCACCAAAAGACCACATTCGCCAAACATGTGTGTTATATATTACGGAGTACAAGCAAACATTATTCACTTAGGGTTTATTCTATTTATTCATTTTATAGTACTTATTGTTTGCACAAATAAATAATTTATATATGTAAATATTATTCAAATCGTGCATCGCACCGGTAAAATCTAGTTTCATAATATTAAAAAAATAATCATGTCCTTTACTATTTTTATCATCACACTCACGTATTAAACACGAAGTACTCAACAATAACAATACTCTCTTCATTTCTGAGTATTTGTGTACTTTTGATTTTTTGGCCAAAATTAGCGAACTTTGACCACATATTAAAAAGGTTATACTCCGTATTAGATATTGATGCAAAAATAAATGTATTAAATTCATTTCATAATGTAATTTAAAAAAATTATTTTATCTATTTAATACTCGTATATAATACATATTAAATTTCATTATATGTCAAAAGTTAAAAATAATTGACTATAAAAGCTCAAAATTAGACAAATAATCATGGACGGAAGTAGTACTTTGTAAAAAGTTTGTATTTCAAATGAAATAGTGTTAACATCACAATAATAAACTAAAGTAAGGCTGTGTTGTTTTCACTTGGTCTGAATGGTTCTGATCTAATTGAAATAAGTGTTGATCTAGTCTGATCTAATCTGAATGAAGTAATATTTAAATAAAATTCTGATTTGATTTATTTTGATCTAAACTGATTGCAATAAAAAAATAATTAATAAAAATAATTAATAAAAGAACATGACTTGAAGATGTCAAGATGTAATTTGGTTTTTAATCTTGTTGTATTATAATTTTATAAGAGAAATTTACCTGAATAGGACTAAAACATAATGACTTTCCTATATAGGACCATATGTTTTTATTTCCCAATGTAGAACTTTTGGTCATTATCAGGTAGTCATTATTCAAGTAAATGTTCATCATTACTGGACATTATTCCTCCACTAGGTCATTATTAAGTCCTATTTAGGGAATAAAAAAGTTTAAGTCCTACATTGGGAAAGTCATTATGTTTTAGTCCTATTTAGTACAAATTTTACATTTTATAACGCATGGATCTTATGTCTAAATAATGTTATCTCGATTACATATACTCCATATTTTTTTTTCTTTCAAATGTTGGCACATAATATAAAAATATAGTCTTATTTTATTACTCCGAATAAAAAGAATATTTTCTTATATGCCAACAATAACATCCATATAGTAGAATACAAGAGTGAAATATAATTTTTGTGAAAATCATATCTTTAAATTCGTGTTTAAACTCAATCAAAATTGTGTATTTAACTCATTTTTAAGGCTACATTTCCAAATTGGGTTGTGCAAAATGAGTTGGCTGTTTAGGAGTGGAGCCCAGCGTTGCCAAAATGTATCATCACTTCTTAATGAAAAGACATAATTTAAAAAAATTAAATTAATAGAAAAAACACGTTATATTTAAAAATAAAGTACATTTTATATTTTTCCTGAAGCATACTCCGTCTGTCCAAAAAAGATTTTCTCATTTCATTTTTTATGTATCATAAAATATTTTTATATAGTCTCAAATGTCAAAAAAAAAATTCAAAACAACTTCTACCAATGATAAAAGGTAAATGTGGTAAATTTTATGCATTTTAGATGTGAGTAGAAGTTTTTTTATGAGATGCGCAGAAAATAAAACGAGTAAATTTGTTTAGGAGGGAGAGAGTACATAAGTGCAATTTCAACTTTATCCTCTATGCCTAAATCTCCAAATTAAATGAAAATAAAAATAATCACTGCCGAGTCCAGCGGAAAATTGGTGGCATTACACTCATCACCAACTTTAAATTTGAATAATTAATTAAAGGAGAAAATCATATAAACAGATATAAAAACATGTAATTTTACCAAATAGTTACACTGTATAATATTAAATTTAAAATATAAATTTTTCAATGAAACATTTAATTCCGATATTACACCAGATCAACAAAAATACTTTACTTATTTTTGTCTAAATAAATAAAGTACTCCGTAATAAGATTTGTGTAAAGTATTCTGAGGTTTTGCGAAGTAATTAACATGTTTCTATAAATATTCACATTAATTTTTTCTCAACCAAATTAGAAAAATATATTTAAAAAAAGAATAATTACAAAAAATTAAAGGAAATAATTTAAAAAGTATCTAAACGCGGAGAGTGTAATTAAATTAATTAAATCAGCATCCTCATTATTGTGTCTACAAAACAAACAGGCTGTCAGAGATTAATCCAATTATTCCAAAATTCCAGCCAAGTTCTTCCTGAATTGGGATGCAAGTGCAACATCAATTACATCCAAAAACGTTCATTTCAATTCATTTTGGCTTGTCACATTCATTTTTTATTAAAAAAAATATTCCTATAATATTGTGATTTGTTTTCAATTTGAACATATAATTTTATTGTATAAAAATAGTATTTTTAAGTCATTATTAGAAGAAACGGAAAAGAGTAAAATGAGTTGGTAGAAATACAAACGAATTAGAAAAAATTTAAAATCAACTTTAATGGATTAGTATGGAAGTTCATATTCAAAGTTTGCGGCCTTGAGAACAAGATAAGGAGATAATCATTGGCATTGATTAAATGAAAGAAAGTTGTCCATCTCTTGGCCATTTGCAGTTTGCACCACTAATTATGTTTCTTATCAATTAATTATGCACTCCCATTTACAAGTTCTTATATTGATCTTATTTAGAAACAATGTTTTCAATTAAAGTTAGGATTTTGAATAAAATTTTAATGGGATATATTAATTTTAAAAATGCTAACGCTAATTAAATCTACCATCGTATAGTTCTTTCAAAATCTTAACGCTAATCTTTAACTTTCATGCCCAATGAGACCATTAACTACTCTGTATCCTTCGTGATTATATTTGGCGTTGTGATCTTTAAATTTACTTGTGAAATATAGACATTTTTTGTATATATTTTATATGATTTCTCTCACTATAGATAATTATTTCATATATTAAATTTATAAATTGAACATGAAAAAGAATTTGTCTCGCAACACACATATAGACTCGTATGTATCAAGTTTGCCTCTATGGAGATGTGTCTAGTACTCGTCCTAATTTATGTTGCTAGACTCATTGGGCAGATTTAAGAAAAGTGAAAACTAAACTACACACAAAGTATTACCCGGAGTAATAAATAAATATAAACTACATATTGAGTATTTATTTACTTTTTACTTTCTAATTCTTTAAAAAAAATAAAATTAAATGTTAAAATTTACAATACCAGAGTAAATGAAATTAATATATTCCCGTCCTAAAATTTAAAATTTAATGTTGAAGTGAAACATACTTCGTATGTATTTGTTCGGGAAAAAGGTTAAAGTAAGAATATGATATTGAAAATATAATAAAATAAAAGTTTCATGTTTTTTGTCGAAATATGAGTTAAAATAAATTTATAGTACTAATCATGATTATATACATCACCAAAAAAATATCATGAAACGATCATATAATGTCACATTATCACAAAGTGAACTCTATTTTGGAGATAAAAATATAAAATACTCCCTCCGTCCACAAATAAACTTTACGTTCACTATTCACAGGGTTAAACTTTATTCAATTTGTTGGCCTATTTTCGTCACCCATTTGATAAAATAATATAGTCATGTCACCTCTAGTTTTGTAGATCTTTTGATATAGTTTTTTAATATGTACTCCCTCCGTCCCACTGTCTTTGTCCACTTACCCTTTGGCACACTATCCAATGCACTTCTTTAATCCATTTAATCTTGTAATTTGTATATTAAGAAATTATAAAAATTATATATTAATAATCTATATGTTAAGACGAATCAAACAAGATCACACATGACTATTTTTAGGCTTACACATTGAGAGAATTTGATGAGTCAAAGTGCTTAGATGAACAGTTTCAAAAGTCAAAACTGGACAAAGACAATGGGACGGAGGTAGTAATTTTTATTTTTGAATTCTACACCATTTTTCATATAAAATGATTTGAAAATAACTTTAGTCAAACATCGTAACGCGCAATGTAAAGTTTATTTGTGGACGGAGGGAGTACTAATTTTGTTACGTTTTTCATATTTTACTCATATTTAAGATAATTTTTTTTGCATATTTAGTACTCCGTAAAAATGAATTTAGGGGTATGACAAATAATAAGTGTCTGTATTTGTTTGTGTTTGCATGGTGTAAAAATGAGATACTCCATTTTGATGTACGTCTAAGTTTATTCTTTCTGTATTTATGTTACTATTGTAACGGTTACTTTTAATTCTGATTGATGGCCCGAACCCCGATGTTACAGCAAAATCCCTTTTTACTTTGACACATCCTTTTACGGAGTATTCAATGTTTTTGTTTTCTAAATTTATTCTATTTAGAAATACGTATGAAAATTAAAAATACAACTTAAATACAATAAAGTTGAATATTGAAAGAAATTGGAAAAAGTTAAAAAAATTAAAAGAAGTTAGAAAAAATTAAAGATGTTAGAAAAAAATAAAGTGTTAAGAAAATCAGTCAATTACATAATCGTTCAAATGAACTTACTACAAGTTCATAATCTAAATTTATTCAGGGTATGTTCTTTAGGAATGAAAAAAGACAGCTTGTTGGAAAAAGCTGGAAAGAACGAAAAGAAATCGAGAAACCGAAAGAAACTAGAAAAAACTAAAAAAATTAGATAGACTTGGAAAAATTTTATAAAATTAGAAAATCTAAAAAGAATAAAAAATTTATTGAAGTTTATTTTTTTTGTTATTCTCATTCTAATTGTTGTTGTTATAATTTATTATTATTATTGTTATTATAATTATTATTATAATACTCATAAACAGGTTATCTTAATCAATGTCTTTAAGATAAAAATAATATTGTCATTTTTCATACACAAAAATATACTTTTACAAAAAAAAAATTGGAAATAAAGTTAGCATAAATATTAAAGTATTAAATTCTAAAAAGTTATTGTGGTTACGTTGCACCTCAATTTATTTATGCAGCATTTCATATAAAAAAATTATTTGTAATTACATTTATATATTCTAAGATTTTATTTTGAATATCAGAATGTCAAGTGATTAAATTTATTTTTTCTTTCATGATTGACATTGTAACTCTTATTTTGGGAATAAAAAATATAAAACTCATATTTGGTACATTTTTATACTTTACTCATAGTTTAGTAATTTTCTCTAAAATATTTTGACTTTCAAAATTTTTTATAAAAATTTGAAAAATGTTTTCCTCATATCAATTTAGAAGAGTGTGAATTATAAAAATAGTGATATGGAAAAAATAAAAAAATAAATATAAACTATAGTTATGAATATAATAGTTGTAATAATAACAATGAAGATAATACTACTCCGTAATTATTATTATTATGCTAATAATAATAATAATCACATTAAAAATACATCATTTTTAGAGTAATTGTTTGAGAGTAGAAAGAGTTTGAAGAAAAATGAGAATAGTTGGAAAAAAATGGAAAAACTGGAAGATCTAAATAAAACTGAAAGAAACTAGAAGTTACATTGTGCGTCTATAACTTACTCCCTTAATTCCATTTTAATAGAGTATTTGTTTAGTTTTGCATATGAAATATTTGTCTAATTATGTATACAAATATGCAATGATTTAAAATATAAAAGTTATTCCAATTTATTGGCATTGAAAAATACTTTTATTGTATTATTTTTAGTATTTTTTTGTTAATATATTGTAAAGATATTTTTGATCAAACATTATAGGCTCAAAAACATAATACTCCCTCCGTTCTTAAATGAATTATATATTACGTAAAACCAGGCAAAATCTTAAAAAAAATTCAATTCGTATTATTTAAAATTTGGTATAAAAATAAAAATAATAAAACTTGCATATTTTAAAAAAATACATCAAAAATCCTACACGCATGTCCCAATTTATATTGCATGTTCTGATTTACGATTTTGACTGGAATTATTTTCAAATCATTCTATATAAAACATGGTTTAGAATTAAAAAATAAAAATTACATATTAAAATAGCAAATTTAAAGATCTACAAAATAAGTAGCACATGACTATTTTATTTTTTTCAAATGACTATCGAAAAAAGAGAAAGAAAATGAATAAAGTTTGACCCATGTGAATAGTAAACAAACAATTTAATTTTGAATGGGGGGAGTACAAAAGAAGATGTGATAAGAATATTTTATTTTATCAAATAATTAATGAAAATATACAAAAACTCATGTGATTCTTTTGAGTAGTGAAGAGCAGAATTCATTGTGAGACTGTGGAAAGCTAAAATCGTACCCAGCAGCGGGTGCACTTGGCCATACAGTCTCCCTTGCAATCCACATTGAACCCAAGCACCTTTGGATTCCGACGAAGAAGCTTCCTCAGAGGTTTCCCTTTGATTCCCCAATCCCTCTCCAGGGCCTGCACATTGTTCTTCACTTCCCGTTCCAGGCTGCATCCCAGGACTTCCGGAAACTTCTTCAGTAACTTGCGCACGTCATCATCATCATCATCGTCGTCGTCGTCTGAGAGGGTTAGGCTCCTCAAGTACTCTAATATTTTCGTCACGCTTTCCACCTTTGGAACTTCCCTTTCCCGTTCTTCGCTCCAATAAGGGGAGTGGACAAGGCCAAATGCCTTCCCCAGGATCTCATCTTCCTCTTCGGCGCTGAATCTGAATGGACTGAGAGCTTCTCGGCATGCCTCCCAAGATTCGTTCTTGCGCGCGCTCAAGTTATAAGCTTGGGCAGCAAATGCGTGCATTCCCAGTCTTGTTGAAGATAACTTGCATTGCCAAGATTCCTGGTTACCGTGATAAACAAGACAATAACAACAACAATAAACCCAATAGAATACCACAAAAGTAGGTTTATTATGCATACATTTCCCCTACTAGGTTATAGAGAGGTTGTTTTTAGGAGACCCGCTGCTCAAACACAGACGCACAAACATACAAAGTAAAAGCAAGCACATTGCTACCTCAAAACTTCACTTGAACACATCCAAAAAAGGACATCCATATGAAGAGAGGGATCTTTTTTTTCTCTTCCTATTCTGTTCAACTTTCGCATTTGTGTGTAATCTTTCAGACATGACATTCGAGTTGTTTCCATAGAACTCCTTTGGTAATTTGGATGGTGTATACTAGATACTACTGCAAACACTGCCAATTTCTCCGAGAAAAAGTATGCACGTGATTGTCTCTGGCATTGTCAACTTTGGTGTCAACCACGATACTGAAGCATCATTTTTTCGATTTTGATTGTTTTCAATGAAATTGAAGCATCATTTTTTCGATTTTGATTGTTTTCAATGAAATGACCAAAATGCACTAAAGCGGCCATTGAAATCACTCCCAACCCTAGTCTCATTTCCAAGTTTCATGTTCGCCGTAGGGCATGTTAGTCTATGTTGCACGGATTCTCCTTTCCGCCCCCCATTGGTTATTTGGAGACTTCCAAACAACCAAATCCTCAATGACATGTTTGGAAATTTGGATTTTGTTTTCAAATTCAGATTCAACTCAAATTACATTTTTGGAAATCTAAAAAGAAATTTGAGTTTGGACCAAAATCTTCTCATTCCCAACAAAGCTCAATTGCAAATTCACAAGAATTCAAAATCAAGAATTAAAACACAAGAATTCAAATGAAATCTAAGTTCTCAAACACTACTTACTACAATTTTGAAAGGTTGGGTATAATCGGATCCCAATCGGGTCGAGCAAAAGCAACCCTAGAATAGCGTCGTCATCAATTCATGGAGGGAGGGGACTAATCGAAGGAGAATCAAATCACTTACAGTCGAAGAGGCGGGAAGAGGTACAGAGTGGTTCCGATTATACTGCAGCAGCAAGAAAGGAGTCGAAGCCAAAGGTTGCCCTCCCAAAATCATACCGTATCTGTCACAGTTCCTTCAAAATGTCGGCATCAATTCACCACTTTCTTCCCATGAGAAACTATGTATAAATTGGAATGAAAAATCGACGCTATAAATGAAGCATAGCTCCATGAATGATGAATGACTGACTAAGAAAAGTATTGAAAAAATATTACTTTCTCTATCTCCAATTAATCATTTATATGGATTAAATAGTTTAGGTTCAATTTTAACGGTTCATTTTGGTTTCTATTGCTCCTGTCCAATAATAAAGTTTCCGTTCGCTATTAATAGAGAAATATTTTATTCACTTTGTTGACATATTTTTGTGTTCTATTTGATAAAATAATTTAATCATGTTACATTGTAGATCTTTTTCATATAACTTTTAAATATGTAATTTTATTTTTTAATTTTATAAAAAATAATTTAAAAATAAATTCAGTCACACACAACAAGAATTTTATTTATAAATGGAGGAATATCTTTTTCTGAATAGGGTCTTAAAAAGGGAGAAAGACCAAAGTAGGACTAAAACATTGAATATATACCAAAACAGGACTTCCATGTTTTTATTTCTGAAATAGGACTTACATTACCAAACATGGTCATATACATTACCAAGAAAGTATAGTAATTTGCACATGTACACTGCCACATTACCACAATGCAAAGTCACATTACCACAATGCAAAGTCCTATTCCAGAAAAAAAAACATGAAAGTCCTATTTTGGTACTTTTCTCTTTATTTTAGTCCTATTTAGGATTAGGATGATATCTATCTTAAAAACGGCCTCCGGGTCAATTTCGGATTTGGATCAAATTTTGCCATTTGCGCCAAGAGATTGTTGCAGAGGATCACAAGCGAAGTCGATAGCAGTCTCTTGAGTGGTTCTTTCAGACATTTCGTCGAGCATAGTGCGCCCGCGGAAAGAAAACAAAACATTTGAAAGAAGTTTCAAAGATCAAATCTTTCGAGAGGTTTCAGCCATGGGACGCTCTCTTCTTTTCTCTCATCTCTTTACCCTCAACAATACTGCCCCCTGCTTTGCTTCTTCAGCGTAAACTCTCTGTTTAATTCTTTATTTTTACTCCTGTTTATGCCTGCTGCATTCAAAACCTTCTCCTTAACCATTTTATTTGTATGTTATCCATATATATTTATATATCTTTGTATCCTTGGAGCAGATTAAGAGGCCCAAGATTGATTCCCAGCATTCGCAACCAAAGTTTTAGGTGCATTTGCAACGTCCCCAAATCCGAGTCTTTGGGTTTCGAGAATCCTCCGATCGCTGTAAAGTAATGTCCTATTGAATTTCTACTGAAAATATATGAAGCTTAATGACAAATACTTCAACTAGATTTAGCAATATTGCCTCGTCAAGTTTGATGCCAAGAATTCGTGTCCATGTGTGAACCTGGATTGCTATACGCTTTGAGTGTATAGCAATCTACACCTTTGAGTGTATCCAGCTTGAGTTAATTTGATTTTTCATTATATAATGGGTTGCGGGTTGCCCATTTTATGCCATTTACGACAACAAAAATATGAACTTCACGTTTTCACCCCATTCAACACACAAATGACTATGGTGGTTCCATGACATTGCATATGGTCATTGAGATGGATACTTCATCAGTACATTTAAATAAATGAATACTTGTATCAAACATGTAATTGAAGTGAAACACATTGTCACTCATTGTTTTATCAAATGCAGTTATGAATATTCAAGAATGATATACTGTAATTAAATATCTTGATTAAGTAGTAATTGTAGTCATATTTTTCTAATTACAACAGGAAAAGAATAGTCTCTGGTGTGCAGCCAACAGGGTCTATTCATCTTGGGAATTATCTTGGTGCCATAAGAAATTGGATCCAGTTGCAGGTTTCACTGATTTCTCAAATGCACTCCACTTAATCGCATTCCTGTTCAGATTTTTCATTTTTGTGTGTCTGGTCCTACTAGGGCCACCGTTAGCTTGTCACTAGTGTTGAATTATCCTGTCTTTATGAGTACATGACAGTTAGATATACATAGCTGTTTCTTTTATTAGACACAATGTTTTAGCTTTGGGTGAATTTTAAATACGGAGTAATAAACTAAATCGCGATGGCACTTTAAAGTTTAAACTTCTACTCCTACTTACTTTCTATTATTCTATGAAGTTTTGGCCTTTTGGATAGTAGATGCATCAATGGACTGATGAAAACAACTTCTCTTTTTTACAAGAGTAAGGCTGTGTTACTAATATCATCAATAGGTGGTGACAAGTGCATTTAATATAAAGGAGGTGCATATAAAAGGATGATCTAATGGATTTGGAAATGCCTGCATATACAATATTTTGCATCTGCCACAAAATTTTAGTAGATAATTTATCTGGACAAAATTTTCAATTCATTGTATTTGGATTTTAGAACTCTGTGACTATTTTTTTTGCAAACATTTATAGTATAGCTAGCTGACCCTATTGTTTTGCAATTACTCTGTTTTGTTGCACTTATTTTTCAGTAAACTTTTGCCTATTGTTCATTGTTATTGATTCTCTCCAAGTCTCCCCTAATATCAAAATTTCCTATTTGCAGGATAAGCACGAGACATTCTTTTTCATTGTAGACCTTCATGCGGTAAGTTTAATTTAGTGTGAATGTTCTAGTTTTCGATGTTTATTACTTCATATTTCATTTCACGGCAAACATACATTTTCCATTTGGAGGGTATTAATTATATGGAACAATGAAGAGTTCTCCTTGTTGCCAAATGGAAACACATTCTGTGTGCCTTAACTAGGGTTTATGGGGGGGGGTGGGTGGGAGAATTTGTCAATCGTTTTTTTGTAAGAGAATCTCTCCTCGCTATTAATAATGCCACAAGTGGTACTAAGCTAAGATATCTTGCATTTGGTTTTTTATGACTTTGCAGATAACGTTGCCGTATGATGCATCCCAATTATTGAAAGCAACTAAGGACACAGCTGCTCTTTATTTAGCATGTGGTGTGGACCCTTCGAAGGTTGGGTATTCAGTTTTAAAGTTTGGAAGTTCATATTTTGTATAAGCCGGCTACCACAGTATTCAAATCCTTAGTTCTGACTTATTTTACACTGTGCTCAGGCCTCAGTCTTCGTACAGTCTCATGTTGCTGCTCATGTAGAGTTGATGTGGCTTTTGAGTGCTGCCACACCCATTGGGTGGCTCAATAAAATGATTCAATTTAAAGAGAAGTCACGGAAAGTGGTGCGTTGTTCTTGCTGTTGTATGCATCGGAAATATAATTTTTAAGTCTTATTAATCATCTCAATACTCTTGTGTCTTTGCATTTCATTTCAAGATGGGCTTGTTTGGGTATTCGCGGTGGACTACATCCAACCGTCCAGCTCAAAATTTCATTAAAAATATAGGGCTATGGGAGAGTTTGGGACAGTTAACCTTTTAACAGCCATTTAAAACCAATTACTTGCTGGTTTGAAAAAAACAGCCTCTTGTTATTATTAGGGGATTTTTTTTAAATAACAGGAAATGATATGTTTTTTTATATTTTATGCTACTGTTTACTGTCAGGTTTTCTTCTCACACGCATTTAAATTAACAGTCTAAGTTTTCTCCCCTAGAGCATGTTTGTGGTATGAACATATTGACATGTATCCCCTAATGTTTCTGCTGAATTTGAAGATTCATGCATCTGTGGCTAGGGGCATTGAACAGTAGTAAAGTTTCCCATTGGACCGGAGTCATCTTTCTCGCCTTTTGTGCCATGCAAGGAGGAGCTTGCAATGAGTTTTCTGCATGATTCCATGCATTTAGAATAGTTACTCTTACAATTCCATCCTTTGTGTACAGGGGGATGAAAATGTTGGCGTTGCCCTTCTAACTTATCCTGTGCTGATGGCTTCTGATATTCTTCTGTACCAGGTCATTTCCCTCAGCTTGCAACATGGTGGAATGTACATGTAATTCATATGAACTAATCCGATAGTTGATTCACCCTTTCCCTCTGATTGTCATGGAAATAATTATTGTGTTGCAAAAAATATCATTGCATCTTAACTTATATTTTGCATATATATATATATATATATATATATATATATATATATATATATATATATATATATA
>OOIL02002239.1:515884-518384 GCA_900332095.2 Cuscuta campestris
AATTTTAAGCAGCCTGATCTTGTTCCTGTTGGAGAGGATCAGAAGCAACATCTTGAATTGACACGAGAGCTTGCAGAACGCGTTAACTATTTATATGGAGGTAAAAAATGGAAGAAATTGGGAGGGTAAGTGAACATGATTTGCGCACTCTTGCACAAAAAATACTACTGTAAAATATAACCACTAAGCCAACCTAAAACTGAATATTTGGTATTTGAGCTCTATTTGACAAATATAAATGAGAGTTCTGCTTTGATAGGTGTGTCAGATATCTAGCAATATATGGCATTTTTGCATGCTTGCGGCTGGCCATGACTAGATATGGCTAAAATTTATGTTTTACAAATATTCTTTCCACACCCCGCACCACAAAAAAGACCCTTGTACATTTTTTGTCCCAACAATGAGTACTATTTCAATTACAAGTTAAATGTGATATTTATATAAGTAGGATTTCATGCATTATTATCATCGTAAATTTCCAAAACTAAATTGTTGTACCTTGACCAAAAATGACTTCTCTTGAGACAGGTAGTTTCATTTTTTTTTAATCATTTTAGTTCTCATTTTCTTCTTGAATTTATTTGAGAACTAATGGTTTTCCCCCCATGCAACAGGCGAAATGGTCCGTTATTCAAGGTCATTTTTTCTCATGCTTTTCTGTTATCCTAGAACATGTTCATAGTTGGCATGACATTCACAGGATCAGTTTCATCCATGTAGGTACCTGAACCCCTTATTCCACCTGCTGGAGCTCGAATAATGTCTCTTACTGATGGCCTATCAAAGGTTTAAAAATAAAATTAGTTTTTTTATCTACTATCTTAGCCATTTCCAGTTAGCATAACATGTATAACTAACTACCCATGAGCCAAATTCCCCTCGCCCCCTTTCTCCAAGTTCTAGTCTTTCCCTCCCCTTCCTTTGAACCAAACACACTCTAAGATGAAACTTATAGATTGTTGTCATAAACATTAACCAAGAACTGAACTTGTAAGTGGCGAGGTATCTCTTCAAGGACCTTAGTATATTGTTTTTTTCTTGGTGTGGCGTGGTTTTATGTTGCAACCTATCATTCATACCGTCCCCACCAAACAATATGTGATGTTTTATGTATCTTTACTATTCGAGTAAATATTCGTTTTTAGTGACAACGTTTATTTATGTACTGATCGATCTTTATTCTTAGATGTCAAAGTCAGCACCTTCTGACCAATCTCGTATCAACTTGCTTGATCCAAAAGAAGTGAGTTCACTGTTTTATTTTCATGATCGGCTTTTGTTTGTGAAGGTTTCAATGAATGCTGTTTTTAAGCTGCCATGTAAAGCTACGAGAATTCAGAACATATAAAACTAATTCAATTATTGTTTATATGCTCTTAGTTCAATGCTTCTTTTGTAGGCAATATCAAATAAGATAAAACGATGCAAGACTGACTCATTTATTGGGTTAGTATTCTTTATTTGATATGTTAAATTAATTCCACAAATTTTTTAATTAAAACTAAATTATTGTCTGCTATTACATGCTTTCAATTTTGTCTTAATCTACTGTTTGTTATCCTTTTTTATGTATATTGATCCAAGAAAGAATTGCACTATTTTTACTGATTATTATAATGTCTTTTGCCATTTACCTGTCTTACACATTTCAGCTTGGAATTTGACAATCCTGATAGACCGGAATGCAACAATCTTCTTTCTATTTATCAGCTTGTATCAGGCAAGACAAAGCAGGTAACAAGTCAAGCTTTTTATATTCATCTATTTTTTTCTGAAGTTTTAAATTCGACTACATCATATTATTTCAAGCATTCTCTCCTATTTTGGTCACTAGATTTTCTTTTCTTCTTCTTTTTTGCAATATCATCTTAATTGAGTCCCTTGCAGATTCATTGTTGTTAATTCAGCCCATTACAGATTCATTATTATCAATTCAGCCCCTTACATATTCATTCTAACTTCTTTTGTTACTTTTT
The DNA here is from genome assembly GCA_900332095.2 of Cuscuta campestris. Taxonomy (NCBI): domain Eukaryota; kingdom Viridiplantae; phylum Streptophyta; class Magnoliopsida; order Solanales; family Convolvulaceae; genus Cuscuta; species Cuscuta campestris. Next base: position 517,864 of record OOIL02002239.1, read on the forward strand.
ATGTTTTTTAGGGCTGTTGCTTTTCATTTTTAAAATGTAATCCATCAGATATAAAGTTGTTCACATTTACCTCTCATATGCATTCATTCCCATTTAGTTTCTCATTGAAACATTTTACACATTTACAGGTTCATCACTCACTTTAATTTCTTTTTCTTTAATTCGTTTAGAAATGAAAGTAATAAATTTGTAGCACATATAATTGTGATCATTATCATCAATAGCAACACCTTAAGCCAAACTACATTGAGGTAGGTGCCTTGGTGGCATGAAATTTAGTTTTAGTGCCCATTAAGTTTCTAACATAATTTTATTCTATTTTAACGCAAAAATTAGTGGCAAAGTTATAAGCTCAATGCTCTTGTTGTCACAACCTTCTAAAGAAAGAATAATGTAGTAGCATAACCTTGTCTACGCTTGCATGAAAAATATTATGAGACGACAACTAATTGAACAGCGCATATTTGAGAGGCCAAACTAGTAGTTTACACTTGAAATTTCAGGTGGGGCTGACTTGGGAA
>OOIL02002239.1:523384-637959 GCA_900332095.2 Cuscuta campestris
AAATATTTGAGATTTTACAAAAATGCTCCAAAATTACATAATTATCACCAACGACGCTTCTAGAAATTCAATAATTTTACAATAATACTCCAAGAGAATTTTTAGTTTACATGAATCCTTGTTTTTAATGTGTAACACTGATCAATATGCAATCTTACAGCATTATTATAAAAATATTGAATTTCTTGGAGCGCAGGAGAGAATTATGTAGCTTTGGAGTATTTTTGTAAAATCTCAAAAAGGGCTAGTTATTAAAAGACGTGTTATTTAAAAAGGGCTAGCGGCGCAACTTGTGGCACATTTTCCTTCCAAATTGATATATTAGACAATCACATTTTTAATGTCAAATGAATTTGCATCAATTTTTCATAGGAAATAACAACTACTGAGTATAATAGTACTACATGATGAGATGTACCTTGGCCATGCACCTATAGGACAATTCTGTGACACCAGCAACATGGGGTGTGACTATAACGTTTGGAAAATTTAGAATGGCGTTGTCGGGATCAAATGGTTCGGTCCAAGTGACATCCATGCCTAAACCTCCCAAGTGTCCGCTTTTCAAGTGATCAAAAACAGCATCATAATCCAACAGCCCGCCTCGTGCAATATTGACTAGCATAGCTCCCTGAAAAACAAATAGCATTTGTACTCCCTCTGTCCCAAAAAGATTATCGCAGTTACTATTTCGGCATTTCAATAACTTTTGTTTACTCGTTTTTCGGTGACCATTTGATAAAATAAAATATTCTTGTAGCATCTTGTTTTGTAAAACTTTTGATGTACTTTTGAATGGTGTAATTTGTATCTTTTATTTCTCTTCCAATTTGAAAATAAATGATTTCAAAAGAGATGAAATTTTACATATTATTCGAAATGTGATAAACATTTTGGGACGAATTAAGTAATATTTAATTGTACAATGAAAGCCCCCAAAGGTTCCTATATCAACAAAGTCAAGAACGTATGATAAAGTCCCTTCAACTATAATAATAATAATAATAATAATAACAACAACAACAATAATAAAAATAGTACTTCCTCCGTCCGGGAATGATGTTCCCGATAGTGTTGACTTTAGGAAGAAAATGTCTAAACTACCCTTCTTATTTTCTTTGATTAACGACTTGAACCACTGCCCCAACCCTAGCTCCCCTTAACCACCGCCCAGCCACCACTATCGACCCCCCCTTCTGCCCCAGACCCCACTGCTGACTGCCCATACTATCACCGTCAACCCTAACCACAATCGCCCAAGCCCCAGCATCTCCGCCAGACCCAACCACCATTACACCACCCCCCCACCACTAATCGCACCATCGTCCCCAGCTACCACCCTCGCTGGGAGATAGAGAAAGATCTCCGTAGATCCACTGCCATCCCAACCCCCACCACCACCTTTTGCTACAGCGTCGCCACCAGTCCCAAGATCTAGCACAGATCTAGAAGAAGACAAAGAAGAAGGGGAGAGAGAATAAAGGGAGTACATCTTTCAGGAGAAAAAAGAAAGGATGAGAGAGAAAGAAAGAAGAAGCAAAAGTAGAAGATGAAGGGGGTAACGCAAGAGCGAGAGAAAGAAAGAAGAAAAAGTAGGAGATGAAGGGGGATGGGAGAAATGCAAGAGCGAGAGAGAAGATCCAAGATGAAGTTGGCCGAAAAAAGAACAGAAAAAAACGAAGAAGAAAAGAAATTTATTGAGGGGTATTTTTGGAAGAATTGGAATAAAAAGGTAGAATGGGAAGATCATTTCCGGATGGATGGAGTAATAATACTCCGTAATACTCATCATCATCATCATATCATTTGGTAACAATGAGACAATGGTGTACAGTGGCCAGAGGATCGGGCGGTGACTGTGTTACCATATCAAAACCCTTATTTATCAACCCCAAAAGGCCAATTGTCATGCATAATTCACCAATTTTGGTTGTCTTCATTGGTGGGCTCCTTCTATATCCACTAACAATCGCATCAACGTGAGGGTTTCTCATCATCATCATAGGTTCAATAGAGATGACCTCGCAACTTATTGAACTCGTGCTCGAAAAGCAAAAGAAGTTCAATCTTCCTCCGGTTCGAGAATCATTTATGACAGCATAAATCATTTAGGCTGCCATAAATGATTCTCGAACTTAAGAGAGTTCAACTTCTTTTGTTTTTTGAGCACGAGTTCAATAAGTTGTAAGTCATCTCAATTAAATCTGATGATGAGAAACCCTCATGCTTATGCAAATAATGTGATTGCTAGCGAAATATGAAGGGAACCTGCCAACGAAGATATTATGGATGCCAATCGGCCTTAGGGGTTTGGTAATAAGGATCTTGATATGGCAACACAGTCATCACCCAATCCTCTGGCCATTGTACAACACTGTCTCATTGTTCCCGACGACGATGATAATTATAATTATACTCCCTCCATCCATTATTAAAGTTCCCGGTTTGACCGGGCACGGAGTTTAATAAAAGATGAAATTTGCTTTGACTTTACAAAAATACCCCCATCCCTTATCCCTTCTCTTCTCTTCTTGGCCACCGATTTTCTCTGTATGCAACGGGATGCCATCCTCGCTGCTTCTCCATTATCATTGACGGCCATGTCTACCACGTCAACTCTGACCGCCGCCACCACCACCGCCTTCAATTTCAAAAAAAAAAAGACGAAAAAGAAAGAAATCCGGGGTTCCTTTCCTCCGGTCCAACACACCATCATCAATCGATACCTAATCTCCGCCACCACCGTCGATTTCTTCAGATCTGACGGAGATGGACAAGAAAGAAGAGGAGGAGGAGGAAGAGGAGGAGATCGGACCGCCCTATCACCTCCGACCACCGCCACTGCCTCGTACCCGACCTTTAGCCGATCGCTGCTGCTCTCACTTTACAAGAAAAAACAGAAGTGGAAAAGAGAAGAAAGAACAAAAAGAAAAAGAAAGGAGAAGAAGATGATAAGGAAAGAGAGAAGAAGAAGAGAGAAAAGAGAGAAAAAGATGGGGTGGGAAAGAAATGGATGGGGAAAAGGAAAAGAAAAAGAAAATATAGGGATTGGGTGGGGAGGGTAATTTAGACTTTTAGGTACGAAAAACTTTCCAAAAATAGAAATGGGAAGATTATTTTTGGACGGATGAAAAAGGAAAGTGAGAACTTTATTTATGGACGGAGGGAGTATAATTTTAGTTATAATTTATAATTATAATGGCAATACCGTCTTCATTATTAAATCTGCTAAAAGTGGAGATATATATTCGTTGTGTGACAAATAAGCTTGAGAGTGCATGTGTTGATTGTTTTCGGACAGAAAGTAATGGCAATTAAAGCGATGACGAGAAGTTCCTCTTTCTCATTTTGGGCCATTCTCTTCTTCTCTTTCGCTTTTCATGCTCTCGAACTCTAGAAGAAACAAAAACAAATGCAGCTCTTCGATCACGCACACGATTTTTTTTACAAAGAAAGAAGGATAAATGCAACGGCTATTAGGCTCGTTCATAATTTTCTTTTGGAGAGAATGAGAAGGATAATGGACAACGAGGTCATGATCTATGACAATCGACCATCGATGATGAAGACTAGCGGTGGCACACGGTCATAAAAATGAGATGTTAGGTTTTTTTAGAAGAGAGACCTTAGCTCTGATATCATATTACATAATGAGATAATTGTTTTACTCAAGGGATAATGGAAGAGTATATATAAGAGGAAATTATAACCTCAACTAAGAATATGGATCAATAATAGAAGAAGTTAAAATACAAAGACAACTATAATTATTGTATTCTAGCAATTATAATTATACTTATTATTATTGTTATTGTTGTTGTTGTTGTTGTTGTTGTTATTCACGGTTCTTGTGACATTGGCTTGCAATGTTATAGCATGATCCGAACCTCCTACGAGGCTCCGTTGGTAAAATAGTTAGTTCTTACCCCCTACCCCCACCCTCCTTCGCCGAAGTGGTCATTGTAGCCAATCTACACAAAGGGGAGGGAGGGCTAAGGGGGTGCAGAGGGTAGAAGGGTTTGAGGGGTTAGGATGGTAGGAACCATCAATTTCACCAACGGAGTTTCGTAAGAGGCTCGGGTCCTGCTGTGACATTGGTCTCAATGTCACATGAACTGCGTGCCATATTATTATTCTTGATATTATTATAATTGAAGGGGTTCAAAGCTAAAGTATAATGTACCTTTCTCATTGAAGATAAGAAGTCGTTGTTCACTATCCCAGCCTGTTAACAGAACATTATTTCTTGTAGTGTTCCAAAGACAGCCTAACACTATGTTTGGTTCAAGGTCTTGAGAATGAAAGGAAAAGAAAATGAGAAGAAAAACATTTTTCTTCTTTGGTTAGAGAGGAAAAGACAAAAAAAAGTGGAAGGAAAAGAAAACAAAAAGGCAAAAGGTACAAAGACGAGAACCAATTCCTTCTATTTTATTTAGGAAAATGAAGGAAAATCTTTTTCTTTTCTTTTCCTTCCAAATTCCTTGAACCAAACAGAGTTTAAAGGTTTCTTGGAATATTATATGTTAAGGGAGAACAGAAAAATCTCACAGTTTGCATATTCATGGCTAAGCAACAGACAACAATGTTGGCTTTGCTGGTAAATTTCAAGATATCATCATGGCTGCCCTTTTCATCAACCAACCGGTCACTGTTCTCCATTTCTAATGCTAATTAAAGAAAAGTTACATACGAACCCACAATAAATAAAACCAAACAATGAGCTGTATTCTTTATTTTGATACCACCTTGAATGTCATATTAAGGCAGTGGCCATTTGAAGGCCCTACGATGCTCTGTTGAGCCCCAAATTGGATTATACCCCCTAATCCCCCTTACAAACTCCGAATTCTACATTAACAGTGCAGCATTTTGTCATTTTCATGGGGTTACTATAGCATTCGGCATTTCCTTGGGGACTGATGATTTGTAGGTGGGTTAGAACTTGGGAGGTAAGACCCACTTCGGAACCTAACGTAGCATCGAAACTCATAAGAGCCCAGAATCATATTATGACCCAGCCAAAACCAGTGTCAAAAGAAACATGGGGCCAACCTAATGAAGTAATTAATGAGGTGTTCTTACTGTGGGTTTCATTGATGGCCTGGTGCAAATCTGATGACCAACTTCGTTTAGTAGCAAGTATTCTCACATCAAACGGTCTCAAACGCTTTGCCAGTTGAATCCCGATATTCCCATATCCCATGATGTATACCTGAAATATAATGAATCAGACAGTTTTTGGATGGAAATTGGAGAGGGTGAGTGAAAAGGTTATTAAAAGGGAAAATTTTACGGCAATATTCTCAGAAATTTGAAATTTTGCCCGAATACTGCCAGATTACAAATATATCACTGGGGTTGTCCAGAATTTAAATATTTTTACATGAATACTCTAAGATTACAAGTTGATCTCACACAATCCCATGAAAGATGGAGGATTCATATACCAAAAAAATTTCCATTATTGTAAAAATATTTAAATCCTGAGAGCGCATGCATTAATTATATAATTAATCTTAGAGTATTCGTATAAAGTATAAGATTTATAGGAATATCGACAAGAATTTTTTCGCAAAAAAAAAGGTAGTAGTAAAAATGAAGAGGAAGGTTTACTGTTTTTCCTTGGAGGTTGTCACCAATTGGTTCTCCCAACTTTTTATTTTTTAAAGCACTTTCCATTTCGCGCTGCAACAAGCCAACAATAGGATATTTTGAGTCAGTTTATGCATGTAGGACTATATAACAAAAAATCAATAAAGGCCAATTTTGGATGCGCTTATAAACAAACTCAAAGTGCTTTTGCCAAGTAAAACAAACACTTAGAAGTGCTCTTTAGTATAACCACTTGTATCTTTCTTGTACTACTGATCTTGCATCAATGAGAAATAAGTAAACGAACCTGTTTACGCAAAAGACCCAAAATAAGATATATGGCCATTTCAGCACATGAAGTTGCATTTCCAGTAATATCCCCAGGGATTCTAGCAACCTTAATGCCATGGTCTTTAGCAGCATTAATGTCAATACCTTTAGCATAAGGGGACAACAACAATTGGACCAATCAGCATGAAAAATCAACATCTTTTGTAAAACACTTTTTAATGAGTTCAACAGAAGTTTCCACTTTTGGTCCCAAAAGTAATGTGTTATTCCCAATTTGGATACCCAACTTTCATTTCTCCCCACTTCGGGTGCACAGTTGTGGATCTCTTGCTACTTTTGGTCGTTTCTGGTTACTTATCCAGTCATCCAGCAAAGGATAGACTAGGAATTCAATGCAAAAGAGATTTGAAAGACAAAGTGTTTTGTGGTCTACTGGTCTTCAAGAATGAAAGTTGCAAAAAAAAAAACATAATTGTGCACAAATACAACAAAAACAACCCAACAAACCCCACAGTTGGGGCCTGGTCATCCTGGGGAGGTAGATGTACATAGACCTAACAAAAGGCACCAGAACCGAATGGACCGACATCAAATATCCAAAAGACCAAAATCATACTCGAAAGGACAGTCACCCGAAGTGAACCCGAACTAAAGATGATATGAACTGGAAAAACCAAACTTTTTTTACGAAAGTTTAGGAGAAGCTTACTACACCAAATATCACTCAAACCGAGCCCGAACTGCCTGAATCTTGCTGACCCAAAACCTAACCAAAACCAGAGTTAACCAGACCCAAACCCAAATCGAATGACTCAATTGCCATGTCTATATGCGCACAGACTTTATCCTTACCCGGAAGAGTAGAGAGGTTCTTTCTGCAAGACAAATGGTGAATAAAGATCAACCATTTGGACCAAGAGTGGGGATGACCTCATAGTCATGAGCCAAACATGCAAATTTTTTGGATGTTTAACAAACCTTCAGCAGGTTTATTGATTAAATGATGTTTCTAAACACTGAGATCTAATCTACTAACAAAAAGGAGAACTTACCTTCCAACCCAACTCCAAACTGCATTATAAGTTTCATCTTCTTTGCATTAGAGATGATATCAGAGTTCAGTTTCATGTTCTTAACAACACATATATCATAGTCTCCAATCACAGCAGGCACATTGTCAATTGGAATATCATCAACCTATAAAGGATAGCACATTGTTTTCTAGGGATGCTAAATCTTTGAAGTTTTGAACATAGCAATATAGTACAATAGTCACATATTCAAATGTTATGCATTAAATATTTTGAAATAACAATGAAATGAGAAAACACATTCACACCTTTATAAATGGATAGCCTCTCACATATTCTCTTGTATAATTGTGAGAGGCGGGAAAATGGGGCCCACAAAAGAGAACGCGGATAGTATGAGCAACACCATGATCACCCATTTTTAGAACCTTACTCAACATGCATGTATCACCTACAAAATTCTTAAATACAATAATAATGTGTTAAGTGTTAAAAGATGAAAATCCATATACAATGAAAATGTATGAGAATCCGAATTTTTTAAAAAAAGAGTTACTCTAAGCGTGTCTCTCTAATCTTGACCCCTAGACCACAATAGAGTAGGAATTATACTGGATTTGTTGTTGCCGCTTGATGTTGTATGACATAAATTGTCAAAATTATCCTAAAAACAGGGCATTAGCAATGTTGACACGAATGACTGAATGAGGGACTAACTCATTTGAAAGACTTATTTGACAATTTAAATTCATTTCTTAAAAAAGATGTTTTTTAGTTTACAACTAAATTAATGGATCAACCCATCCACAATATAGATTGGAGGGGTTTTCTCCCAATCACTCAAATCAGAGATAGAATCAACAACTCGTGCAAGGAAGTGAACTGTTTTTGTCTCACAAAAACATTAACAAGGTGTAATAGACTCCTTCCGCCTTATAAAAAATTTCATGTTTCTCAATCTATATTTTGTCCAAAAAAGAGACAACTTGTATTCAATGTTTTTTATATATAAAAAAAAGTATGTCAAACAACTAAACAAGCTAAACATTGTGCCAAAAACAAGTTAAATATGTTAGTCTAAGTTAAATAGAGAAATAGAATCTATAAAAAAACATTGTTTTATAATTTACTCCCTCCGTCCCTAAATGAATTACTCTTTACGCAAAATGAAGTAAAACTTCAAGTTTTTTCAATTCCGTTTATTTAAAGATTGGTAGAGAAATTAATAATAAAATTTTCATATTTTAAAAGTACGTCAAAAGTTCTACAAAATAAGAGGTGACAAGAATATACTCCCTCCGTCCCCAATTTGATTACAAATTGCGGGTTACGGAGTAAAATTTTCTACTTTTTGAAATCATTTTATTTACAAATTGGTATATCAATAAGTTATAAAAATTACATATTAAAAAACTACGTCAAAAGTTCTACAAAATAAGAGGTGACAAGAATATTTTATTTTATCAAATACTTAATGAAATCGCGTAAACAAACAAAAGTTATCGAGAGGGGAGAAAAAAAAATTGTAATCTATTTAGGGACGGAGGGAGTATTATTTTATCAAATAATAAATGAAAACACCCATTATGACACTCATAGCATTTCAATCATCTACATAAAATAAGTACACACCCATTACACATTATCATAAGGCCTATTGGGTTTAATTTGGGAAAGATTTTTTGATTTGACTTAATATTAAATTACACAAAAAGAGAATATTGTACGGTATTATTTTTTGGTAAACTCTTTTTTAATAAAAATTAAAGTTTTGCATGCCTTTAAAAATGATAAAGATTAAAGAATTAGACTAAATTTGCAACCAAAATGCCAAATTTCAATTAAAGGACTGGCAATTAACGCGGAAAAAATAAAGAATTTTTCTTAGCAATTAAGGCTGGAATTAAAAACAGTGAACAATTGAAGTAAAAAAAAATGCAGACTAAAGTTTCTTTCCTCGAAAAAAAATAATCTCAGTGAAACCTAACTAAGATTGCAGTGAAGAAAATAAAGAAAAAATGACAAAAAAAAAACTGAAAAGAAAAATAGAGAAGAGAAAGGATAGGCATACCGTTGAATGGGTGGAATGGAAATGAGGAGGAGAAAATTTCAATGGATGAAGAAAAAACCCTGGAGGCTGAAAGCCTGAAACCTGGAGAGGAAAACGGCAGAGATGGTTTTGGAAACAACTGCCCAGTTTGGTTAACAGAGTTTGTTTGAAATAACTTTCAGGTCCCTCTATTTTCAAGAAGACAGCAGAGGTTCTTATATTTTTTTGTAATGACTGGAAGGGGACATTTCATCTAATATTTCATCTATAAACGTTAATAAATGTATTTTTTCCCTATTCTTTTCTAAATGTTTTAATGTAGTAAATCTTAGCCCACCAAGGTAGTAAATTTTGTTACTATTTTTTAAAGTGTTATTTTAGAATTTCTTCTATAAAATCGTATAAAAATTCAAAATTGTTTGTATTATATTAAAACAAATGAAATAAAAAAAATTTAAAAAAAGAAAAAACAAGGTAATGGCAAAATAGGAAAAAAAGGTATTGGAAAAATAGGAAAAAAATACATTTATTAACACTTACGGATGATGTATTGGATGAAATGTCTCCTCCCAATCATTACAACAAAATATAAAGACCTCGGTTGTCGTTTTGAAAATAGAAGGACCTAAAAGTTATTCCGACAAAACTCGCGTCACCCGCGAGTAATTTTCTGCCAAAATATAACTATCAAATAAATACCAAAATACAACTTATTCCGTATATAGTTTTTAAGACTAGGTTCCGTTGATACTGGTTTCTAGTCAACGAATGACGCTCGTTTATCTAAAACCTTTATTAATCTCGGGAAAATTTACATATACATCATTGTAGAAGCTTGAGGCTATTAATAAAGCTCCAAGCTTAAAAGAAGAAGAAGGAAGAATAGTAATATGAGCAATTCGCCTCCTCCTCTCCGTAGCTTATTCTTATAGTAGGAGGAAGGAATGAGGTAGTGGGATACAAGAGATTATGCATGGGTCCTTCCAAATATATCCTTGGACCTTTGTCAATATTTATATATCTCATCAAATTATCTTCTTCCTCTGGCTTCTTCTTGAATAAAATATCAGATTTATATCTTGGGCCAGATAAATTTGAGCTTACTTATACTATTGAAATAATATTAGATTAGGTAAAATCACTACATTTATTAGGGGAGATAATAATGCATAAATTTGGTATAATGCTTACACAAGTTAAGTTTCTAGCAGGGACATAGATATTTTTTTATATTGTGTTAGAATCAATAACATTAAGAAAATTAAAATAAAAATTAGTTAGATGATCAGGATATGCTGCATTTGCCCTCAAACAAAATTCATGATTTGATTTTTAAAATTTTGGAAAAATATTAAAAAGAAATAGAAGTATGTTATTAAAATTTATTTCGGGGAGATAGAAAGTTTTGAGCCACATTTTTCATCATAATAATGCATAAATTTGCATAAATTCCGTGACGGGCTTTCTTCTGTTTCGGGTTTGGGTATTTCAATGTTATGGGCTTTGAACAAAGTGATCAAAATCCAAATCAGGCTGGATTCTCCTTTGACCCGACCCATTTTTCCAATCACTTCACTTGCAAAAATTTCTGAAATTCCGAGGAGTTGCCATCCTGTTCCTCCTCCAAATCCCCTTCTCTAGAGCCCTTTCTGGTCTTCTTCACACCAAAGATCACATTTTTTTTAAAAAAAAGGAGTAAATATTTCTTTTCCACTCAGAAGAAACGGTAAGCTCAGCCATGGCGGCTTCGTCTTCTTCATGCTGCCCGCAACTGGTGATGGGTCTTTCTCCAAACCACAGCAAACCCATCTTCGGTCTGCCCGTTCTGCCCAGAAAATCAGCTCACTCTATCGGAATTACAAGACCCAGAACTTCTTTTTCTACTATCGCCTTCTCTCAGGCTCCAAGAATTTCCAAATCTATTTGTAAGTCTTTTCTTATATCTCCGTTTTTATTAATAATTTTGGCATGAGTGTGTTTTTGGAATGTGAAGGAGTTAAAGACTATTTCAGGAATAGATTATGTCTACATTATTCTTGCTATCGATTATAATAAATTTTGTTTGAATTGAACAAAAAACTAAAGCCTTAATAAAAAGCTGAAAGGATTAGCAAGTTGTTGAAAAATAAGCTGAAATTGAAAAAAAAACCAACAATTTTTGTAAAATACCATAAAAAAGTAGCGGCGGTAAAGTGTGTAGCAGACCTTTCCCCTACTCGAAAGTAGAGAGTTTTTTCACAAGTACACAGTAGCACAAATAAAGTAGTAACACAAAGACAAGAAAGACACATAGTGACACTAGCAATTAGACCCCAAAGGATAGAAAGCACGCCTGCACAGGCTACAGATTAAGCTAAAAACCCACCAAGCATAAACTACAGAAGCTGAAATGAAAAATGTGTTATGGTATTGAAATTTCATGCAAGAATTTCTTTTTCCAAATCTGACACCATTCCGAACGTGATAATTTTTATATGTAGCTGAAATTTTACAAATACTCCGTATAAAATAAAAGTAATTGCACGGGTCCCAAACATGCCTGTAATGGCATTATGAAGTTCATGGGCTATGTGAGTTAAGGGCCTATCCATTTCAACTTTTAACTGTAGTTATCTAGACTCCACTCTTCATTCCTCAGATTTTAGCTTCCATACTCCGGGCTTAACACTCAAGACATTAGCTTCCAGGCTCTATATGTTAGTTAAAATCTTAAAATGAAAGTATTATCCAACTTCAAAAATTCGATCTCCAAACTATAGCTTTAAGACTTTAGCTTCGAGACTCCAGTCACATACACTCCCTAAAAAGAAAAACTTAGAAAAGTGCAGTTTGTTTTTATTATTGAATTTGGACATTTAATGCTAATGTGTTTACTTTACTTTACTTGACTCTATCTATGCTTTTTGTGTTGGGGGTCTCTTCGAAATAGTCTCTCTACTTCCAAGTAGTGGTAAGGTTTGCGTGCAAACACCCTCCCTAGACCCTACTTCTATGGGATACTAGTGTTGTTGTTGTTGAATCTAGAAAATTTGATACACCACAAGCTCATTTTCTCGTTCGTTGAATTGCTTCTATGAACTTTTACTTTTTAGTTTTGATTTTCATTTGCTTGGGTTTTCTGATATGTCATAGTGATGAAGCAATTTGGAAAGGATTGTTTTGCAAGCACTAGTTCAAGTAGCCAACAAACATCTTCAGTTGCTGTAGGCCCTCAATTTCCCGTTTCTTCGCCGTCATCAAATACTATGTAAATAGCTTCATACTCTCTTCTTTCTCTTTTAACTGCCATTTGATTGTTTGAACATATATCAAGAATATAACTGGAATTTCTAGAGTTGAATTAAAAATACCACAATATGACTAGAATACCCCTAGTAACATTTTAAAGTAATATGCAACATTTATGCATGGAGAAGGGAATAGTTGAAAATAGGATCAATGCTCTCTTGATTTTTAAAAGTGGCAGATATTTGAGAACAAAAGTTTGTTTTAAAAAAACAGAGTAACAAAGGAGTATGGAATATCCCTATCATTTTTAATGTAAATTAGGGGTATCTATATTTGGGGCTTTATTAACAAATTTCATTGATATTAGGTACTAAGCCTATTTTTCGAATCTCTTCATGAATTTTATGGAACTCTTTTTTTCATCTATTTATCCACACCACTGTCCCTAAATGATAATTATCACCCGTTTCCTTTGAAGTACAACAATAAGTGGTTCATATTATTTTAGAATTATGTTATTATTTGTCTATTCTTGTAGAGGGTCTCCTTTGTTTTGGATGGGAATTGGTGTTGCGCTTTCGGCACTATTTTCATGGGTAAGAATAGTGATTCAACTCATTGATCTCTTCACAGAATTTTTAGAATACATATTTGTTTCGTAGTTCGTACTAATTTTTTTTTTAAATTTCAATGTTTGGCAGGCAGCTAAGAGCCTAAAGGCAAGTGATTCTCTAACACTTGGGCACATACACCTCCCCTTACTCTACTTTTTGTGGGATTTTACCATGCTTGTTGTGCTTTCTTTTTGTCTTAAGTTCTCTTCCCCGGCCCGCTTCATTTCATTCCTTATGCTTGTGTTGTGTTCATGCAGAACTATGCAATGCAACAAGCTTTCAAGACAATGATGGGACAGATGAACACACAAAATGGTCAATTTAGTACTTCCCCTTTTATGCCCGGATCACCTTTCCCTTTCCCGCCACCTACCTCAGGTCCGGGTGGTGCATTTCCTTCACCCCCTAATACATTGAGCAACGCGACATCATCACCACCTTCATCTGCATCTCAGCCGGTGACCATGGATGTATCTGCCACCAAGTTGGATGATCCTCCTACCCCAGATGTCAAAGATGAAACAAGAGATGCTGAGGATGATGAGCCCCAGAAAACTGGTAGTCTTTCAATCCCTTTAGAGTTTTATAGGGTATGTCTAGAACTCAGAAAATGCCAAGGAAAGAAAATAGAGAGGAAAATACAGTTTTGAATGAAGTAAATGCTAGGGAAATGGAAATGAAATGCCAAGGGAAATAGTTTTTCAATGCTTGGTCTTAACTTGGAAAGTCAAATTTGACCAGATGTGTGTGTGTGTGTTTATATTTTAGAATTAGATAAATAAAATGATTTTAAGGATATATCTTAAATACTCAGCAGATCGTTAGCCATTAATTGTTTCATTTGCGGAACTGCCATAAATCTTGTTTCAGTTCATAAACTTTGATGCTTATTCTTTGTCTTGGAGATAAAGCACATGCATCTTCGTAGCTTTTGTATGTAAATGTTCATATCTAATTAACTCTCTTACTTTCTTGGGCAGCTTTTGTAGACGTGTCGCCTGAAGAGACAATAAAGAAGAATGCTTTTGAAAATTATAGGGACATATCCGTGACAAAACCATCAAACGCTAGCCGAGTGAGTTTTATTATCTTTAAATCTAATTATCTAAAACTAGTTTTTATAACAATAATTTCATAATCACTAAATTGTTTTGGCATCTTGAAAGGAATCTGAGAATCAAAACGCATCATCTTCGAGATTTGGGTCATCTCAAAGTTCTTCATCAGGTGGTAAGTTACACTCCCTTCATCCCATAGAAAGAGTTTATTTTTTGCCCAAAGCTCCTAGAAACAACTTATCTACTACCAAGTAGGTATATTGTCTGTGTACACATTCTCTCCAGACCCTAATTGTGGGATTTTACTGGATTTGTTGTACACAAAGGTACAAAATTTTAAATTTATTCGTTACAACAAAATTTAACACCATCAATTTGTGTAGGATACTTTGTGTATACAAAAGCATTAAATATAATGAAAATTAGCTTCTTCTTGTCAAAATAGAAGTATTGTTTTGAACAAAATGAGTTCTTAAACATCACTCCTTTTTGGGATGCTAGGAAACCACCTCTCTACTACCAAGTAGGGTTACCCGGGACTCTACTATTTGTGGAGTTTTTCTGGGGGTATTGTTGTACTCTTTTTGGGATAAATGTAGTAATTGTCTTCCATGCCTGTTTTTTTTCATATAAACATATACTTATTTTGTATTGTCTTTCTGACCAAAAGACTTGCATAAATTCATAAATGTGTCAGGAAAATCAAATCCTCTGTTTACTGTGGAAGCATTGGAGAAAATGATGGAAGACCCAAATTTGCAGAAGATGGTTTATCCGTAAGATAACACTTATTTTTCATTCTCTTTGTGTATCAAGGGTAAGTTTGGACTTTGGATTTTGGAAAATGCTAGGGGGAAGGAAGACAAGCCCTAAGGAAGTTGTTTTCCAAACAGACCCTAGTACACAGGTCAATCGATTTTAAATGTCTTGTTTTATTTTATTATTGTTTGCAGATACCTTCCAGAAGAGATGAGAAACCCCGACACCTTTAAATGTGAGTTGAAGTTTGCATTGAGTTGGGAAATATTAAGTTGATTTCTTCGTTTAATCAAATATCATTGATTGAATTCCGTTTTTCTTCAACAGGGATGCTGCAAAACCCGTTGTACCGTCAACAATTACAAGACATGTTGTATGTTTTCTATAATTCGCCAACTCTCCAACTTGTACATATTTCTTTTGTTTGAGGCTCATTCACAAACACATTTTTCGTTACTATGCTTCCTCTGTCCCACTTTAATATGTCGCATTTGACTTCTTGTAGACAAAGATTTCAACTTTGACCAATCATATCCAAACAAGTTTATATTTTGAGGTGGCGGGAGCTCAATTAGTTGGTTGGAGCACCAACTCATGTAGCTTCTCTCCCCACCCCCGGTTGTCGATCCAAAAAAAAAAACTATAAGTAATATATAAGATAGAAGTAATGTACAAATGCTCTTTTTAAAGAGTACTCATATTTAAAAAGCACACAATGTCACAATGTATAACTTGACTACCCGGTGTATAGTATATTCCCTTTGTATTTGTCATCATTTGTTTTGGCACATGGAGCAAGGAGACATCAAAAAGTGATGGGAATGATCATTAGTATTTTTGGGTGGGAGAGTTGGAATATTAGGTGAGGGCAAATAAGTCCATGTTATTTTATTCCTTTTCGTTGAATGGAAAATGAACGAATACATTTGGACAACCAAAAAAAGAATACTGAATAAACACAATGGGACACAGAAGGGCATTTTGTATAATTTTTTAAATGCACTTAGAGTGTTACCGCCATAAATACAAAATTTGTTCCACGAACCCCAAAATAGTTTGGATTATTGCGATGATGAAATGTAATCAACAGGTTTATTTGAAGTTGATTATTTTAAGTGTTTTTTGTCCTAAATTTTGAATTGTCTATCAGGAGTAACATGAGCGGAAGCCCGGGATGGGATACCCAAATGATGGATACATTGAAAAACTTTGATCTCAATAGTCCAGATGTCAAGCAGCAGTTTGGTAAGCTTGAATGTCTCTGTGTATTAAGGCATTAAATTTATTTTGCTTTTTGTTTTATTTTAATAGTAACTTTAGTGCCCCAATTTTTAGAACACTCTCATTGAAAGGTGTAATAGCATGACAAAGTTTTAGAGTTTTTTGTTTTCTATCTAAGGTTTTTTCTGTCCTTTTCATATACATTTCAGATGAAATAGGGATAACCCCGGAGGAAGTCATTTCTAAGATTATGGCGAATCCCGACGTCGCAATGGCATTCCAAAACCCGAGAATCCAAGCAGCTATTATGGATGTATGAACTATATGTGTGTGTGTGTGTGTGTATAAAATCTTTCCTTTATTTTCTTTCTTGTTCCACCATTAATCCCTGATTGTTTTGCAGGTTTCTCAGAATCCTTATAATATAGGCAAATATCAAAGTGACAAGGAGGTAAATATTACTCCGTACCGTTTATTCTTCCCGCGATCTCACTCCTTTTTTTGACACCCACCTTGAGTGTCATATTATGACACCGGCCATTCGAGGGCCCCATGGTGCTTCGTTGGGCCCCAAACTGGGTCCTACTGTAGCAAATCTGCAATTCTGGGGTTAGAGGGGGTAGGTCTCACTTTGAGGTCCAACAGAGCACTATAGGACCCCGGAGTCATAATATGACAATGACACCCGAAGCCTGGTGTCAAACGAACCATAGTGTATCCTATATCATAACAATAGAGATCACCCAAAAAAAATTCTAGATTGTCTCGTTGTTCAAGAAATGACCGAATTGTCCTCTAAGAAAGTAAATGAGTCTATGATAATAATTGCCCGAACGTTTATAATCCCTTTCGGGCATATTTCAGCACCATATTCTATTGAAACTACAATCACATTGCACTCTTTTTTTTTCCTCTCAGGTTATGGATGTTTTCAACAAGATATCAGAGCTTTTTCCTGGCGTTAAACCTTAGCTTTTGAGGGATATTGTCATTAATTTATTTATTTCAAGCTAAAGATGGAAACACACAAGAAGCATTTTTCAGTTGTTTCTTGTTGCTATGTTATCCTGTACAATTTTTTATTTGCAAGAACTAGTTTCTGAGTCCTTCATTTTTCAGTAAAATGTTTTTTTAATGCTTTGTATTAGATCTTTTTCTCACCTGATCCAAACTCTATTTTTGATTAATATTACTATCCCACAACTATTTTATAAAGTGCAATTTTTTGTGCACAAAAGAATTTATGAACATAACGGTGTAACCAGTTATAATGTTATGGTAATTATTTATATAATCTGTTTTTTACTCCCGGGCTCCCCGTGTCTCAAAATGATTTACTCCGTACTTTTTTATTATTATGATTTCTCGATAATTTTTGTTTGTTTAATGATTTTTATTGATTATTTGATAAAATAAAATATTATTGTAATCTCTTATTTTGTAGAGTTTTTTATGTAAATTTTAAATATGCAAATTTTATTTTTTTATTTCTAAACTAATTCGTGAACAAATCATTTTTAAAGTCATGAAATTTTACATGTTTGAATAAGGTAAAAAATTTTAGGAGGGAGGAGCTTTAATTTATTTATGCAAAAATATTCATGCATTTTTTAATTGCATCTAATGTGCACTGTATAAGCATTCTTTACAAAGATATACTCCTCATTTTTCTAATTTTCTGTATCAAAATTAGTCCTTTCTTAAAGAAACTGTTTTAGACCGTTTGGATATTGTTTTAAAAAAAAATTCACCAAATCCTAACTAGAAAAAAAAAAAACTTGGAAAAAACATACCTAAACACTTAAAAAATGAACAAAAACCTGCAAGATTTAACAAAGAAAAAAAATGCATACTACATTGATGATCAGATGAATACACTATGAATCTGGCTTAATAGAGAGTTTATAGACTACAAAAATGTATACTACATTAATTAATTAATTACTCATAATTCCTTCCCCTTTTCTTGCTCACTACCTCACAAAGCCTACATGGCAAAGTATCCAAACTCGCCGCCCGCGTTTTCCGGTAGTTCCCCAACACCCCGCACCTCCTCCACGCGTGGAACTCCGCGTAGGCCACCGGGTGGTTGGCAAGTGCCCTAACGTAGGACGCAAGTCCCTCCAAAGACTCGAACTTGCTCCCGTCAATGATCGAGTGCGGGGGCACCAAGTCTTGCACGTTAGGGGCACCGAAGTAGATGGGGACGGACCCCGCCTCTAGGGCGTAGAATAGCTTCTCCGTGACGTAACTCTCCGTCACGGTGTTCTCAATCGCGAGGGCAAACTTGTAATTTGACATCGCGCAGTGGAGGTGGTCCCACCACTTGGGGGTCTCGTTCGGGTCCTTGACGCAGTCCGGGTAAAGGAAAAGCGCCCGGTCGAGACCCCCAACGTTGTTGAGGCACTTCCCGAACGAGTGGTGCGGGAGTAGGCTAAGGAGGTGTTTGGCAAGCTTGTTTCTCTCGGGAAGACACCTAGACGATGACCAATACACTAGTGTGTCCTGCAATGTTGTTGAAAAAACAAACAAAACCAAGAAAGATGTTTTGCAAGTCTTGATATCATACACGACACAAACTACCCCTCCATCCCCCAAAAAAAAAAACAATTTTGCAGTTTGACTTCACGAAGTTTCAGAAAAGCGTAATAAAGAGAAAAGGTCTTTAGCGAAAATTTTGAAAGAAAAAATGAAAAGAGCCACATATTCATTTCCAAAAAAAAAAAAGAGAAAGAAAGAGTGTGAATGCTTCTTACATTTCTTTTGGAAGGGGAAAGATGATAATTTCTATCCTTGTGAAAGAGAGATCCAGCATAGGTGGATTGGACATCATCTTTGGCATGATAGCTGATAAAAACATCCTCGTACCCCGATCTCTTCCTCCCAGGTTCAAGATCCATGTACACACGCAATGGGTCGCCTCTCCGTCTCTGACAAAAAACACAAGGGTCAAATCATATGCTATCGCTTAATCAAATCATAATCCGTGGCGCTAAACGAGTCATTAGTGATAATGTTTTTGTTTTGGACATATAATCAACTATATCAAAATGGGACATTAAACTTCCCTTGGGAACTAAATGCATCTAGGGTCTAATGGAAACAACCATAGATCTTCATATTATTTTTCTTATTTAAGCTTGGCCTAACAAGCCTAAGCCCCAACTAATGCCATGTTTGGTGAGGGTTATTTGGCTGGAATGACACTGCTGAATTTACATTCATTACAATCGAAATAAGTACGTCAAAAGCTATTTGTACAAGTCATATTATGGCTACCAAACAAAGCATATGCCCCACAGCTTACCACTTGTTAGAACATTGGGTATACCTAAACTACAGTTTGAATATCCGAATCAACATGAACATATTACAACCCCAAATCAACAAACCTACTGCACTAAACAAAACAACAAACTCCGTAAAATCTCACAAAAAGTAAGGTCTTGGGAGGGTGAGTGTACACAGACTTCACCCATACTTGAAATTAAAGAGGCTGTTTCCAAGAGACCCCCGTTCAAGCACAGAAGTACTGACAAACAAACCACAGTAGCACTAATGAAGCACAAGTAAAATAAGTTGCACACACTGACTCAAACAACTAGGTCTCAAGCCCACAAGTACAAACTACCAAGGCATAGACACAAAAACCATCAAAAACTACAAACTAAAGCTCACACAACTACCCAATTACTCTAACCCTAGATCTTTGTGTGTTCCTATCTAAGGTCATATACCCTATGCTAAATATGAAGAAATTAACCAAAATGATTTGTTGTAAAAGTTGAAACTAGCTGAAATACCTAAAAACAAAGAAGTTACCTTGAGAGGAGGAGTACTAGACTCAAAAAACAAAGCATCAGGATTATCAGCCAAAATTGGCAATTTAGTCCACAAGCAGCTAAGCCCACATCTACAAGTGTAAAGATTATCCATATTATCAGGAATCCAAGTCCACCCTTTCACAAGAACACTCACATGGTTCATCCCCAAAACCCCACAATCCAATTCACCCTCGTCTACATCTTGCAAAGAACCAGAAGAGACCGAAGAAGAAGACCCATTCCTCATCAGCACCCCTCTGTGCTTCTCCCTGAACCTGGCGCACCCTACTTCAGAATCCCATCTCTTGAATGCCCCCAATAGGTCCTCGAACGGGTCGGGTCGGGAATCTGATGAGAGGGATGCTGCAAAAATCGAATCTTTGAGGGGTGTAGGGTTCGAAGAAGAAGATGATGCGGGGGGTAAATCAATAAATCTGGTGAAGAAGAGAGTGAAGAGACCGAAGCCCACCATGGACATAGCTGCGATCGAGTTCATGGATTTGAACGACATGGTTTAAAAGAAGGGAGGTTTCACAGAGAGGATTTCTTCTGTGTCGGAAAGGGATTTTTGACTCTCCATCTGCGTTAATTATGGATTAGGAAAACGACTCAACGTTGGGGAATTACTCCGTACATGAAGAGAAAAGGGAAGGTTCAACTGACATTGAAACTTGATGTCTTAAGATGATCCGGGGCGTTCCGGTGCTACAGTAAAAGAAAGAAAACGAAGGTTAAAAAAATTAAACTTTTAAATCTTGGTTAATAGATATGGAGTAAACAATAACAACAACCCAATTGCATCCCACAACAGTAGGGTCTTGGGAGGGTGTGTACGCAGACCTTGCCTCTACTCAGAAATATGAATGTTGTTTCCAAAAGATTCTTTACATAGTGTTCTGGGGAGAAATCACATATATATGTAACACATTATAGATAGTGGCAGATCCAGAAATTGAATGAGAGCGTCATTATATTGGTTGTGACAGATTTTTTTTATAAGCTATATGAAATGATAAAAAAAGAATGATTTTTATTTTAAATATTTATTGAATGAATAACATTTTTAATAGATAATTTGAAATTTTATTTCATAAATAATTAATTATATGCAATAAAATACTCTTTATTAAAAAATCAAACAAAAAATTTAATCTAGCCTAATTTGATGGGGTCACATTAATTTTTGTTGGGGGCATATAAACATAACATTTGAAATGTAAAAAATAATTTACCGAAATAGAAAAAATTAGTAGGGGACATATGCCCCCAATTCCTATTGATTGCAGATCTTATTCCTCATAGCAGAGCATTGGGTTTTTAATGGCTGTATCGAACTAAATTTCACTCTGAGCGCACCAAAGAGTGAAATAAGACCAAGTTAGTTGCGTTGAGTAGTTAGAAAAAATTGTACACTGATTATATTAACAACTTTTTTCTTATCGTAAAGTTGATTATTGTTGTTTTATTATTTGTTGTTGCTATGAAGTGAGAGGTTCATCAATTGAATATGAATAATGCAATTCAGATGGTGATCCCCGTGAAGATATCTTTATGAACTTACCACTTGGGTATTATATCGTATACTCATATATACTTCGCATGATTAAGTATGTCGTTATTGAAAGTCTTTTAAGTTTTAATGGTCTTCGATAATTTTCAAGAAACTAGTTTGCTAAATTGAGTATCGCCCCTTGTTATGAGTTTCACCAGCCCATGTTGTCCATACTTTAATAACAATTCTCTTTGTGCATCTTTTAAAAAGAATCTAGATAATTATTGTTATTGAAAGATATTGACTGTGTTTCATATATTTTTTAAGGATTGAATATGCACAATTAAAAGATGGCATGATGTTGAATCAACGAAAGTATATATAGTGTGGATATTTTAATTTACATGAAGTAGAATTGTAGAGTTGCAAGCATGTTGATACTTATATTCATGTGAATCACAATCTTACATGACTCCTTAATTAGTGTTGCAATAAATGATCCAACCAATTACAATATTGCAGGCCTGTGGGATTCCAATATTGTTTGTATTAATAGTGTAAGATTACCTCTTCTCTTTATATACAGTAGAGGTGTACACAATTTCTACACGATATACAAATTAAACAATGAAACAACTCTGGCCCATTTAACTTGCATTAATAAGTTTTGGTGCATGACAATATATAGAAACTGAACAGATGACCAAGCCAAGTAGAGCCTAGCCTTCTTGAATAAATTGACAATTTGAAGTCCCTTATGAGTTATGAATATCAGTTTCTTTGAACTGTTCATAAAACACGAGCTTTGATTAAGGAACTAAGGAATTATATACGCTTTAACACTGTACATTAAAAAAATGATTTTGTAAATCTTATTTTACACTACCAACAGTGTTTTACACTTTCACTTTTTTATACTCACTCCAACCATATCTTATATACTATACATTTTTATTATATTTTATTGCTTTAAAATCTACAAATTAATTTAGAATAGTTCATTATAAATATATTTGATTCATGATTAATTATGATCACATTTATTACATCTAGCCTATTCTCATTTTTCTTTGCCACACAACAGATTATGTATTTTGGGCTAAACATTAGACGAATAGATCGAAAGAAATACGAGCAAGAAAGTGTTGAAAGAGAAAGACAAAGAAGAACAAAGCAACATTACCTGAGGGAAGAGATGTAGAGAGCAACAACTTTGGACTCCATTGGAGTGCAAATACGGATGAAGATGAAAAAACAAGAGAAGGGGGAACAGAGAGGTCAACAGAAGGGAAGAGAAGATAAAATTAATTTTTTAATTGTTTCCACAATCTACAGTGATAGTGTAAATATAGACTATGGCTCAAGCTTAATTTGGTCAAAAATTTAACCTAAAAGTTAATAAATTTTAGGTTGTGCAATTGGAGGATCAGGTGTAGTGGTTCACTAGGGATGGGTCAGGCATGTGGTTTAGGAAATGTAGTAACCGTCAATTTTAGAATTAGAACATTACACTCATGAAAGCACTCAATGATATTTTCTTAGAAGTAATCTCCAGTAACTAGAATTTCATTTCGATTTTAAAATTTGTCTTTTTAACTTTTAAATTACAATGAAATTTTAAATTTTAAGTCCAAAATTTTATAATTCTTAGACATGAAATTTGATCTCGTCTAAATTTGAAATCCAAATTCAAATTAGCAAAGATACCATAAATGAATAGTGTTTTTATTTTAGGACAAGTTGACCTGTCACTGAAAAACAGTGAGACGTGCCTCCATGAATGTGTACCAGTGTACATACCACACATTATAATTAATGAAAATGATGAACACGTGTCCGTATTTATTTACTCCCTATTTCTTTTAAATCTGCGTATATACGGAGTGTATACACACACATATATATATATATATACTGTATAAGATACGCAACAACTGTATAACGGCCGACCACCTAACACAGACTAGAAAGTACAGTACCTATAACGTACTCCGTAGTCCGTAGTGCAGCTTAATTATACATGTACGGTAATAATTTTTCGGTAAAAAAGTTTCATGTTTCACTTAGTATAAATATAAAAAAAAAAGTAAATTAAATGGTTAAATATTACTCCCTCCGTCTCTAAATAGACCAAAAAAAAATTCTCTCCTTTCGATAATTTTTGTTTGTTTACACGTACGATTTCATTAAGTATTTGATAAAATAAAATATTATTGTCACCTCTTGTTTTGTAGAACTTTTGACGTAGTTTTTTAATCTGTAATTTTTATATCTTATTGATATACCAATTTGTAAATAAAATGATTTCAAAAAGTAGGAAATTTTACTCCGTAACCCGCAATTTGTAATCAAATTGGGGACGGAGGGAGTATAATTAAAAAAGAGAGAGAAATTAACCCTTGGTTCCCATGGCATTTGAAACCAATGTCATAGGATGACCTGGGGTGCTCTGATGCCCCCTTCGTAAAATTGACGATTCCCACCCTTCGTAACTAGCACACAAAAACTTTTTTAATAATGAAAAGTGATTTTTTTGGAACTAACGAACGAGGAAAAAGTGAAACCTTTTCATGAAAATAAGTACTAGTAAGTAATTATTCTCATTCCATTGGGTTTCATATGATTTGATATGATGTACAAAAAGGGAAATAAATATAAACGTCCGGATTATTCGATTCGTAACAAAAGTGATAAGAACGATCAATTATTTATAGCATCATGAGATCCTTAATTTTGTGCTAATGACCAATCTAAAATTAAAGCTCGATATGTATATTACTAAGTATCTTTCAGGCTACCGTTCTTGACATTCTATTAATTACTACTCCGTATTAATTACGGAGTATTAGGGAATAAGGGCGCTTTACAATGGAGTTCACCCGTTTTCAATTCACGTGGTTTGAATTGTCTCTTTTTTTATAGTAATTACGTAAAACTGTAAAAAAAATACTCCTTCGTTGATAATTTGATCAAATCATATACTTATGTCACATGCATA
Source organism: Cuscuta campestris (assembly GCA_900332095.2). Lineage (NCBI taxonomy): Eukaryota > Viridiplantae > Streptophyta > Magnoliopsida > Solanales > Convolvulaceae > Cuscuta > Cuscuta campestris. The sequence continues at coordinate 547,543 of OOIL02002239.1, forward strand.
TATACTCTATAGAAGTTTAGATTTAGCTTTTAAAGATATAAACTTTGTTTTTACGAAAATAGACTAGTACTCCGTACGTACTAATATTATTGATGTATTGGTCTGTTTTTTTTTTTTTTTGCGGTTATACATAGCTTTATGATTTTTGACCATAAACGAGTAGAGTTGAGCATTAATTAAAATGAACAAACATTCCCCTAGAAAATCATAAAAATTAAAACAGTGCTAACCAAACATTAGTACTTAATTAGCATTATATGTAAAATGACCATACTCTCTTTAATTGATCTATTCAACAAAAGCATTGCATAAGTTAAAGACACAATTGTCATATGGTATTTTGATCATGTCTTGATCACAATACATAAGTATATATATAATAGCTCTCTGCTTATATATATATACTTACGTTAAAACGTATCATTCTAATTAGAGTAAGAGTAGAGTGAGAAGAACTGAACTCTAGGGTTTCTTCATTCAGGGCGTCAGATTTTCTTGCCTGACGTCCATAATATATAATCATGCATGCATGCATGCAAACTAATGCGAGCAAGTGCTTGCATGTTCGCATGCACCAATGGAGGCGATGAGACGGCGAAAAGCCAGCTCATCGCAAGGAATAACAAGTTTACTACTGCGGCCGCTGTCAAACCCGTATTCCTCTGCAGCTTTATCGAGCAACTTTTGGAACACCTCGTTCTTCAGCACGCACATTGGGACTACGAACCGCGTGGCAGTTTCGTCATCCGGGCCCACGTACACCGCGAAATGCCCCTTTGGCGGCGCCTTTCTGTAGCCGCCGCCGCCACCGGACACCGCCGTTGTAACCCCAAAAATTCTATTTTTAGGCATGGAGGTAATTAAGATGGATTGGATTGGATAAAGATCAGAAGAATGGCCGGAGGGAGCTGAGACATGTTTCAAGTGAAAGAGATGTCAGGATATATATATATATATATATATATATATATATATATATATATATATATATATATATACATTTCATGGCTCATGCAAGTCGGTTCTATGTACTCTCTATTTTGTTTCTGAGTGTTTGTCTAATTTTTATTTTGTATACTCAACTAACAAAATAATTTAATAAAATTATTTTGTGTCGATATGTAATATCAGTTTTATTTAATTAGTGATCAAAGTTTGCTGATTTTGACTTTAAAGTAAAAAAAGACAAACATATGTGTTGGATCCATTACATAGGATCCAAAGCTAAGGAAGTGGAGGCCCATTTTTGGGAGCATGTGAGAGACCTGCGGCAGATAAGGTGCAGTACTGCACTCGTATATATTTTCCGCATCCAACAATAATGTTCTTGTTGCGTGTTATAATATTTAACTGAAATTATTTTTAAATAATTTTATATGAAAAATGGTATGGAATTTTAAAATAAAAATTAAATATTGAAGAACTATATGAAAAGATTTTCAAAACTAGAGGTGACATGACTATATTATTTTATCAGATGAGCAACGATAATACGCCAATAAAATGAATAAAGTGTGACCATGTGAATAGTGGATGTGAACATTATTGTTGGACGGAGGGAGTATATCATGTATATGCATGTATATACTATGCCATGTATAATGTATAGTATGTTATTGTATGTCAAAAAATCGTAAAGAATATAACAGTACAATATTATAAGTTCTTAAGTTAAACTGATTAATCGGTTAGCTTCAATCTTTTAATGAAATTCAACTCAAATATCATATGATCAAATTCGGTCACTTTTTCTCATCCTAATCTAATTCTGGCATAGTATCAGAACCAATTTTTCTGTGACTCATATAACCTAATTATTCGTGTAAAAGTCTATACCCAGTGATTCGCGTCCTTTAGCATATACATCATGCCTGGTATATATAATAATAAGCCTCCTAGACAAAGATAATATAAATGGGGTTAACGTGGAGGGTTAAAGACCACATTTTAAATGTATGTTCATGCAATGCAGATAAATTGGGTCGTGCATGGCGATCCCATGCAAATTCAATTCATTGTACGGCCCACTCTTTGCATTTAATTACACATACATACCTACTTACAAGTACATACTACCTCCGTTCTTGAGTATTAGTCCACATTTAACTTTTTTCAATTTGGTCAAAATTGATAAATTTTAATCTCAAAGTAACTAAAAATGACTTCAGATATTGATATAAAAATAATTTTATTAGATTTGTTATATTCAAAATTTTGTTTTGTCTAGAAAATTTGAATACTCCCTAAGAATTTAGGAATAATTAGAAGAAAAAAAATAAAGTGAACTAATTTTGGAACAGAGGGGATATGAACTTGCAATGATTGAAGCTTGGTAAGGGCCCAATATAGTGGTAGTTAATGTGTCCATATTACGAAATGTAGAAATAGTCCAGTGTTTGAATGGGCCCATGTGACTTTAATAGGATCCATTGTCATGTGTTCCATATAGGTCCCATGTGACTTTATTGAAATCTACTCCCTCTCTATTAAAAAAATGTTATACTCCCTTTGTTCCATAAAACTTCTCTAATTTGAGTGGAATTTTAGGAATTCGCAACACAAAAATTACAAATTCTTTAAATTTCACTCAATTGGAAAAATTTTATAGAACGAAGTGAGTATAATTTATATTCGCAAGCTTCCTCTGTAATATACTTTCTCCGTCCAAAATATTCTTTTTTCGACGAACATGCAAAATCTAATTTTTTTAAAAATATGTTTATTTATAAATTAATATAGAAATTAGAAGGATAACTTTCATATCTAAAAGCTACAAAAAAATTCTACAAAATTGGTCACATGACTATTTTATTTTATTAGATAATCAATAAAAATATACAAACATATATTTTATTTAAATAGAAGAAATACAAATATGTGTCACAAGTTTTTACAAAGTAAGAAAAAATGAATCATCTTAAGACAAGCAGAAAAAGATGGAAAACACATGTACAGAGGAAGTAGTTCCACTATTGAAAGTTGGAACAACATGTAAAATTTCGTGACTTTTAAATTTATTTTTTTATAGAATGGTATAGAAAAAACAATTACAACTTACATATTTACAAGTTAAATAAAAAATTCTATAAAACAATAGGTGATAAAATATTTTATTCTATAAAATAATCAATACAAAACATACAAACAAATACGGAGTAAAAATTATCGAGAAGCCGTAATAATAACGGTGCAAATCATTTTGGAATGGAGGGAGTAAGATATAGTGAACAAAATATAGTACTCCGTACTCCGTAGTTGGAAACTGTTTGGAGAGAAAAAAAGTAATACGAACTAAATTATTGTATATGGGTAGAAATGGAAACACCAATATCTAAATAAAATTGAAAACAATTTCTATCGAAATAAGTTTCCATAAAGTGACATCAAAATAAAATGCAAAAAACTCTATGAAATGTCATCACACAATACCAAGTTGTAACATTGCATAGTGCCTACGATCCTATCTAGAAAGTAAAACATAGAAAGTCTAATCTCGGTATATGTTTAATGTGTTAATCATATTCATGTAGAATCCTTTGTCTTAATTAGACTAATAAAAAAGAGGGTGCGATCCGTCCTTGACAAGTGCAAGGATGTCATGCTACACGTGGTCGTCCTTCATCACTGTCGACAGAAGTCAAACCCAAACAATTACAGAATTACCCATTTTACCCTTTTTTTAGACTGTTATTGACCAGCTAAATTACGTCCCGAACCTAAGATTTTTTTTATAAGGGGAAGGGGAGGGAAGAGAGCACATAAGAGAGAGTGCAGTAGAGAGCACATGGAAACATGTTTTTGATATGATAGATGGACATAAGAGAGAGTGCACTCCATCTGCTGCAAAATCAAAAATTTGCCATACCCCTCAAAGCTTCCCCACTTCATTCAATACCACAATCCACACCAGAGTTATATAGTTGTACATGTTTTTGGTACATGTTTTTGATATGATAGATGGACGTTGACATTAAGTTTAAAATTAATATATTTATATCATTAAAAAATAGTTCTAAATCAACTAATATATTGTTTATTTCTTAATTACGGAGTACTAAAGGCCTGTTTGGGAATAATGTTAGAAATTAGCGTTAGCGTTTTGGATAAAATTTCAACGGTGCAGATTATTTTGAAAACACTAACACTAAACGATGCCCGTAGATAGCCTTTTCAAAACGCTAACGCTAATCTTTAACGCTATTCTCAAATAGGCCCTAAGTTTAATACATTTATAGTTTCTCTTATCCTGTATTTGAGAATATCCAAAATAGATCTTCAGATTTGACTCTATTATGGAAAAATACAAGTCCAGAAAGAGGACTCTCTTTATGGGACACAAAAGTGATTAGTCCCTTTTTTATATAAAAAAGTAACCAGACCAGAATAAAATTTGCAAAGAATCAGTCCACATAAAAGAAAAAAAGAGCTAATATTGCTATTTTAGTCCTGCAAGTAGACTACATTGTCCTGCAAGTCACGTTTTATCTCCCAAAGAGAAATTATTACTGTCCACGATTTCTAGGAAAAAGGTGGCGACGCACGTATTATGTGCACAAAAGAGTTTGTAACCGGTGAAATACAAACTATAGAGACCTAATTTTAATTTATGAACAATGCCTTGGAAAATGTTAGATCAGCCATGTACTACTACCATTTGCCGTCACTCTCATATATTTGCATTTTGTCCAAAGTACCCATAGATGTGTTGCAATTGGGACTAGCTTTCGGCTAAAGGGTGTTTTAGACAAAATATAAACACATGGGAGTGGGAATAGGAAAGCACAACTAAGAAGAATGCATACAAAGAAGAGAAGGGGCAAACTGAAGTAGCAGATTAACCAGGTAAAGCACAACTAAGAAGAATGATTACTTTAATTTGGTCTTGACGACGAGGAAGAACAGGCTGGAGAGTATATGAATCAAAATGCAACTGATCGAATATATGAGAATATAAANGGGGGATGACACTTACCACCTGCACAGCAACTTTGATTTCCAAATCCCAATCTGAGAGCTGTTTGGAGCCGCAGCAGAGGTATCAGAAAACTGATCATGAAACCAAAATTGAATAGCTCTGCATTTACTATAAAGTATATATAAACATTTGCAGCATATAATTTCATCTTTTTTTTTGTATGTCTTTCACCCAATCCTTTTGACAATTATGGCTAAAGATGAATGTTTTCACGTTGTGAGTTCATCTAATATTGCACTATTAGATAGTTTTTTTTGCATTTGATCCCCCAGTCGACTTTCATTTGTTCCACATTTGGTGAATGATTATAGTCTAGATTTTTCGCCAATTTTGGTCCTTCCAATCTATTCTCCGTGAATAGTTTTTTGCCCATCAAGTGATCAGAATGACCTCGAAAGTGGCTAGAAATCCATAACCATGCACCATAAGTGAAATATATTCTATGTTTCAAAAATACCAAATTTTGGAGGAGTCTAGGTAATTCTTTGCAAACTTCACTAAACATCCTACCTTATTTGTTTTCACAAAGATTAAATTATACGTATTTCAATTACCTAACATGTAAGAGCTCCGTAAAACTCATCATTTTGTGAAAATTATCGTTCCATCCTGAATTTATCTTCTCCCTGGCCTGCTTGAACATACGTATAAGCAATTTCATCTTCAGTCTTCACTTCCTAAAGAGCCAGAACCGTGAAGACTCTTGAATTCCATCGGAGACTGTAGTGTAGATGCCTCAGATATGTCACTTGCCTCATTTAATTCATGATGATTATCAGCAAATTGATCAAAAGTTGAAAGTGAGTAATATCCCAAACAGATTTCTTGATTACTATGATGTCCATCCATTCTCCATTCTATTTTATGACATTAGCTCCAAATGGCCGGATTTCTAAACTGAGCTGCCATTGCTTCAGATAGAAATTTCACCAGCTTCTCTTTCTCAACTTCCTTTTCCTTCCTAAGTTCAAGATGTCGGACCTTAACGGATCCTTTTTGAGAAACACCCGTGTCGGTGATGAGGACAAGGCATTTGATGTCATGCTCACTTGCATATTCATATTGTTCAGTTAGGCTTGGATCACACAACGGTACAAATTCAGCCTTGATATTTTCCTCCCATAGCTCAGCCACTAGTTCCATCCTCTCTACCAATAACCCACCACCTCCTCTCGAACAAACAAGAACTTTTGTCCCCATATCATTTCTGTAGGGTAGAATGTCCGCAGAAACATGTTGCAAAATAGTCTCCAAAGCAACACTAGTCCCAACAGCGCCAGGATAATTTTTCAGTTTATTCTCTGAGTCCCCAATGTTATGGAACAGGTGGTCGTAGCGTCCTCCAATAGCAAGTAATGTTCCCTCCATCCCGGGGCTATTGTCTTCCCGTAAATATATCTGGTAATACAAATTCCTGTGATAACTCTCGGTTGGTGGCATCAGCACATCTACATAGACATGCTTCTCAATCTTCCAAACTCTTAAATAGTTAAAAAGATCAGAAATTTCATCAAGTGCCTTGTGTGTCAAATCATCAGCAGGAAGGGCACCTCTGAGTCGTGGAAGGGCCTGATCAGCAACCACACAGAATCTCAACCCAACAGTTTGTAGTCTATTCAGTACAGTTTCACCAAGATTAAGCTCCTGTCGGAGTTGCCTTCGTGTTTCAACCCATTTTCTCTTTCTTTCAGAAGACTGAGGACGCAAAGATCCCAACACAGAGAGAAGCTCAGCAACTTTTTTCCTGTGCTCATGTTTGATGCCTACCCAAGTCCAAATTGCTTCCAACAGATCGCCATGATTTAAATGAATATCGCATGATTCTGATCTAAAAAAGTGAGTAATAATGTCCATCGAGACTTTGATGATCTCTGACTCTGTCAATGCCGTTGCTCCTCCAACAATGTCAAAATCTCCCTGTAGATAGCGATTTGGGGGTGAGTGACCAATTGGCCGTCGGTAGACGTATGAAATTTCATAACGCTTGTAAAAGGATTTCTGGTTTGCAATCACCCATTTTACAAACGGCAATCGTAGTTCTTGACAAAGCTCAATCATGTCTCCCCCATGGGTCAAAAGCTTGACGGCACTCCTACTTGACTGCAGGCAATCACCCACCATTCGCATGTGAATGATCTCCAAATGTTTTGCACAATGTCGCCGGCATATTTCTTTAGCCACCTCCATAACATTATCACGATTATTTGTCTCAAAATCACTGAATAGGATTGATGAAGTATCATTTCCCGATACCATCAGTCTTCCATTATTCTCAGTATGATCTTTTGCTGTTGGCCTCTCCTCATTAAAAACGGCACTGACAATTTTATCATATATAAATGTATCATCTGAGGTATGAATTGCCCGTAACATATCGTCTAGCAAATCATACTCCATCCGAGGTGGAAAGGCATGTTGAAGAAGTTCTGTTGCTGATGGGCGATTTATTGGAGTCGGGGACATCATGCGCCGCAGCAAGGATGCCTGATCTGGGAATTCATCAACCCAAGAGGGGGGAAGTTCTCCCTTTTGCTTCAGATTAGAAAGAATAACATGCCTCTCCATTGCTGTATCAAATGGATGCCACAACTCAAAGAAAACAACTCCTAAGCTGTACATATCAGCCTTCTCATTGATCTTTGGCCACCCTTGCTCTATTTCAGGTGCAGTATAAAAGTAAGTACCGATGTGACCAGTACCATCAACAGAACTTCCAACTATCTCAGCAGCGTCAAAATCTTGATCCAGCTGTTCCAGTTTCAAGAACTTTGCAAGCCCAAAATCCCCAATTTTAATGTCATTGCGAGCACCAAAAAAGATGTTATTAGGAGTCAAATCACGGTGAATGATTCCTTGTCCATGTATATGTGCCAATCCTTCTACAATTTGTCGGAATAAATGCCATGCAATATCCTTGTCAAAGTGACTATATGACTCAAACATCTGCTTAAGTGTCCTGCAAAGAATTTAAAGGGGAAACATTATGAATTTGTGGGTGGGTACCGGAGAGCAATGAGCTTATTGTTTCCTATCTTCAACTATAATGTCCTCGAATCAAAACTGTTTTTTATTCATGATCTTCTTTCCTTCTTTTGGTGTAGTTTCTAAATGTACATTATGGTTGAGAAAAATAAACAAGTACATGACGAAAGGCAGAAAACTACACAGCCATATCGCAGAATATACAAGCATGATCTAAGGCCGATATTCAGTAGGAAATGACATACAATCGAGTTCAACCCACTGATAGAAGTACTAAAAATGTAAAGCAAACACCTTCCCCTTTCCTTTGACTACCTCAACTACAAACCTAATATAATCTAAACTCCATTGGGGTCTAGAGGGTCAAGATGACCGCAACCTTACCCCTAGCTATTTCCGTTAGATCATTTATGCATCATTGCATTTACAACCCAAAACTTTACAGAAAGAAAGAAGCCGGGGAAGTTCAATGTGCTATTTTGATTTAGCCCATTATTTACCAGAAGCTAAAACATTATGAAATACTCTCTCTGTCCCAAAAATGCTGTCTCACTTCAAACAACATGCAAAATTCCATCTCTTTTAAAATTATTTTATTTACAATTGGTATAGAAATGAAAAGTACAAATTGCATACTTCAAAACTAAGTCAAAATTCTATAAAACAAATGTGACAAGAACATTTTACTTTTTCAAATAATCAATAGAAACACACAAATAAACAAAAGTTATTAGGAAACCAGAATAGTAAGTGAGACGATATTTATGGGACGGAGGGAGTATCTCTTTTAGCTCCATTGGCAGTGGATACAAGAACAAGAAAACAAAAAAAAAACAAGATAACATCTAACTAACAAGACCAAACAACAAAGAGCTAAAATGTATTAATCCCAAAACACATTTTCTAACAACCCAAAGACCAATACAAAGATTATACAACTCTAATATGACATCTTCAAGAACTTCTATAGGAGGCCAAGTCATTATTAAGGTTTAACATTGTCATGTCCAATCTTAGCTACTAATCCCACAACTTTTGCGGTCTGCCTCTACAACCCATTCTTTCCATCACATCTCCATAATCCCACATATTATGTTTTTCTTGTTCATGATCTCACTACATTTCAAGTGATTGTACATGGAAGAAAATTATAATAACATAGATAACCTTGGGCAGTACTCCATTTGAATGTACAGATATGTTGACTCAAGCTTGGTCTCATTCCCAAAAGCATCAGATGAGCTTGCATCCTTGAAGCTGAAACTAGAGCTCGTAACAGTCCTGGAGCCAAACATGGCATCACTAGAACCAGCAATCCCTGTTTCAAACCATGCCTGCAAGCATTAAAATTGTCAGTAGATGTGAAACCAGAAAAAGAATTAGTCTGTAGAATAGAAGCAGTGTAGCTTGGAGATTATTGGCATTCAGAGAGCTTGAAAACTAGTTTGCACTGTACAACATGTTGCAAAAAAAACAAAAAATAAGCAAAGCAACAGTAATAAAGAAAATACAAGTCTTTTCATGATAATGAACCTGGTAATAGCGGACCACATGCTGATGTTGCAACCTCGAAAGTGTGGTAACTTCTCTCAAAATATGGTCATTCAAGGGCGGGTTCTTGTCCTTCATCAGTATTTTCTTGACAGCGTATTGTCTACCATCCAGTTTATTCTTGCAAAGTACAACATGACCAAAGCCTCCATGCCCAAGGGGTCGTAGCTCCTCAAAGTCATTTAAATAACGCGAAGTTGGACTAGACAGAGAATTTTGTACTTCCAAATCGGAGGAAGCTTTCCAAAACTGTGAAATCTTAGATGAAACCATATGTTGCTGAAATGCCCGACTAAAAGCCTTGTTAAAAATTGAAGATGGTTCGCTTGCCAAATCTCGCACTTGCTCTGAAACAAGCCCTAGGTTGAACAGCTCTGACAATATTCCAGGCATTGCATCAGATAGAGGCCCTTTAGGAGAACAAGAAAGCCGCAACAAATGGGCCAAAATTAAATCTTTCTCCAGAAACCCAGTTGATTGTTTACAGAGGGTGGGTTCCGACATTCCACATTCTGAAGATTCACTTTCCATACCACTGGATTCACTTCCTTCATCACTTCCATCGTCAGTTCCTGATGGATTGCCATCTGCAAAAAGATTATTCACAATGGCAACGTTTTCAATTGACTCATCGCTGTCAGACAATGTCCTACTCAAATCGCCAGAACTACTACTCCCGCCTTCACTTTCTTCCTCGAGAGTACCCAAACTTCTGGTAGACTTGTGCAATGAAACTCGCCTAATATCTGGATCCATCATCAATGGCTCCATGACTTTGTCAACTTTAGAAGTTGGAGCATCTGGTTCATTTTTTAAGCTCTCTAATGTGGTCATATTCACTAAAGAATCTAACCTATCATTCCCTTCCATTATCATGTTGCAATGCCATGATTCCGCGGAACCATTAAAAAGATCTACGAAGCCAAAAACAAAAGGTCCTCTACAAGGTTTGTAGGTAGCAATTACAGCATCCTTCTGAAAAATCTGCTCATTTATACACACTGTTGACTCAAGAAGTTGCTCCTGAGGTAATATTTCAGATAAGAACTCTTGAGCAGCTTCCACCAAATTGTAAATCATTACACGACCTTCTCGAGCATTAGAATTAGCCTGATCATTAAGTAGTGACAGAAGGTTGTCTGCATCAACTTTTGATAGGCCTTTCTCTGGTATTATTTGCAACTTAGGGCATTTGTAAGGGTATCCAGATACACACCTTACAGAAAGAAGAGCAGACACATTGGTATCCTCAATCCCCGCATCTTTTGAGTAAGGTCTGAGCTTGAGAGTAATTTGTGGAGGAAACTCAGAAACGACTTTAAGGTCATCTTGAAATATTGCAGATAATGCAGTAAGCTCTTCTGCAACCAACTCAGCACTATCTTTAGCAAGTGAATTCTGATCTTTAGTCAGGGATCTTCCCTTGCTTCTCCGCCCAGTGTCACTCCTCTTCTTCTTCTTTTTTGAACTCTGACCCATTCGCGGTCTAGCAAAAAATGATAAACTTTACCTTTTGCCTATGAAATGAGAGGCTCTGTAAAAAAAGGAAAAATTAAACTTTCATTGTTAGGCCATACTGCCCCAGAACACCAAGAAGCAATACAACAAACAACAACAACCCAGTAGAATCCCGCAACAGCAGGTCTGGGGAGGGTATGTGTACTCAGACCTTACCCCTACTAAAAGTAGAGACGCTATTTCCAAAAGACCCTTATCTCATGCAACACAAAGAACAACTAGTACAACAAAAGCACAATACAACAAGAGCCTAAGGAGCAAACAAAAAGGGAAGAAAAGCACGCTAAGATAAAAGGCACCTAAAAAGATGTAAAAAGAAAAACATCAAGCCTACAAAGCACACAACGAAGAGTATAAAACTACCACGCCGGACAAAATGACTAACCAACAACCCTAGTTCTAGATCTTCAAACGTCTCTATCTAAGGTCATATCCTCGGTGAGAGCTAAAAGTACTAAGTCCTGCTTAATAACCTTCTTCCTATTCTTCCTAGGTCTTCCCCTTCTCCTAAACCCACCAGCTGTCGAAAACATCTCACATCTCTGCACCGGGGCCTCTGGTTCACGTTGTTTCATGGGTGCCACTGCCACCCGTCTCTAAATAACCTCATTCCAAATCCTATCAAACCTCATCTGCCCACACATCCATCGAAGCATACGCATCTCAGCTGCATGGAGTTGACGAACGTGGGCCTTTTTGACCGCCCAACACTCAACACCATAAAGCATAGCTTGTCTGAATATAACCTACCTTTCGTTTTTTCTGAAATCTTCTTATCGCACAGAACCCATGATGCCAACTTCCACTTCGCCCAAGCAACTCTGATACGGTGAACATCCCCGTCTATCTCACCATCCGCCCGAATGATCGAGCCAAGGTACTTAAACTTATCTCTCTTAGGTACAGGGTGTGCATCAATCCTAACTCCCACCTCTGACTCTGACATCCACCCACTAAACCTACACTCTACGTACTCAGTCTTAGTTTTGTCCTGCTTAGTTTAAAGCCCTTAGATTCCAAAGTCTGATGCCATAACTCCAACTTGTCATTGAGTCCTTCACGAGTCTCGTCAATCAATATAATATCGTTAGCAAAAAGCATGCACCAAGGGGACTTCCTCCTGCACACTATGCGACAAAACATCCATCACTGTGGAAAACAAAAAAGGACTAAGGGCCGACCCCTGCCCACCTTTACAAGGAAAGGATCAGAGTTACCCCGACAGTCCTCACCCTACTCATTTCCCCCAATGTACATATCTTTAAATGCACGAATATACACAATCAGAACCCCTCTAAACTCAAGACATCTCTACAATATCTCTCTCTGGACCATTAGCCTCCATAGGAGGTGAATAGCTTCGGTGGTTGAACGGCCAAGCATGAAGCCAAATTGGTTCTCAGAAATACAGACCTTCCGCAACCTAACCTCTATGATACGCTCCCAGACCTTCAATGTATCGCTAAGAAGTTTGATGCCTCTGTAATTATCGCAACTTTAGATATCATCTTTCCTCTTGTATAAAAGGATCACCACACTTTCTCTCCATTCATCAGGCATCTTGGCAGTCCTAAAGATTACATTGAAGAGATTGGTAACCCAAGACAAACCACTGCTCCCAACACACTTCCATAACTCCACCAGAGTCTAGTCTCAAAGCTCTCCCTCCTCTCACTCCTCTGATGGCCTTCACCACCACTCCTTCGCTAATACGCCGGCAGTAAAATGACATTTTACCTTGTTTCAATTGCTTCCAAACAGGTTCATAATGTTTTGGAGAACAGAAAAATGTATCCTCCAACAAATGTGCAGATTCAATAATTGATGGTGTTAGAAAGAAAGTGTTGTTATGCTACAGAACCAGACTTCAGACCACACACCTCTACCCAACAATCCAAAGTCCCGATGCCTCTCTTGGCAAAACTAGACAAGCAACCCATGTGTTAGAAAACACAAATGGTTTAAATGTAGGAATGGTGCATTACATGCATTGGAATGGAAAGAACTCACAAAGAAAATCTCAGAAGAGATGGTTTTATAAATGCTGGATGGAGGTGTGGTCTGAAATCTGGCTCTGTAGCATAACAAAACTTTCTTTTTACTTTCTAACACCATCAACTATTGGATTTTTGCATTTGTTGGAGGGTACATTTTTCTGTGCTCCAGAACATTATGAGCCCGTTTGGAAGCAAATGAAGCAAGATAAAATGTCATTTTACTAGTTATTTAAGAATTGGTAAATGAGTTGGTTGCAGTTATAATTTGCAACTTGGTAAAATATTAGTCAATGGTGAAACTGAATGCAAAACTTAAAAATCTTCAAGGGTGATACACATTCTACTTAGAAATGGAATATATTTGCAGAAATCTCTGCACCATTGAAGGCTACATTTTTTACTAAAATGCACAGAGATTGAACGCCAAAAAATAGGAACATTGGTACATGGAAATTTATTAAATCAAAATCTCTGATGACCTTCATGTACATCCAATCCAACTGAAACCTGAGATATGAGAAAATGAAGAATCGTACCGATGGAAAATGCTGTGATCTCAGACCGTAGAGAGCCAGAGAAATCTCAGTGATCAAGTTCTCCAGGGAAGCTATTTGAGTATTCGCCGTCACTTCCGGTTGAATGGCGGCCTCGTAGCTTCCGGTGAGTTAGCGCCCTCGCCGCTGCGCGGCGATGGAGCTAAATTGGGAGGAGGACGATATTTTTGGTAGGGATATTGGAGGTTGTTGACGCTGATCAGATACGCTTGAAGCTCTTCGGACTTCGGAGGCGGCGGGTTGCCAATTACGTGACGATATTTCTGGAAATAAGTGCTTTTTTTACTTCAAAGACGGTTAGTGAAGGTTCTTCCCGTAGGCTAAAAAAGGATTGCCTCTTGTTCTTTTCCGTTTGTTTTTTGGGCGTTTGCAAAGCAAAATGCCATTAAACAAGTCTGGAAATCAGAATCAAACGAGCTTTTAAACTTCTGTTCCACACGAGATTTCTGTTCTCGTTGAGCTCATCTTAGGACATAAAAATAACTTTAAACATAATAATATTCTGATCAAATCAGATCAGATCAAAATTTATTCTAATGATATAAGAACATGGCCAAAAACGCCAAAAGTGAAGTACATTTATATTCCTCTCTCTTAGAGCATTGACAATGGCAAGGCAAAAATGAAATGCCACACGGTGACATGGATTATTTCAACCAATAAAAAGTAACTCAGTCACCGTGTGGCAAATGAGTGGAGTGTCGTAACATACAGTGGCAGGTCGTTGTTTTTGTCTATTTTTACACTTTTTAATTATAAAAAATCATTTTTAAAATTTATTTTATTATTAAAATATGTTTACTTCTTTTAAAAAATATTTTTTTCAAAAATTACAAATATTAAAAATATTAAAAAAATAAAAAATGAGAGAGTCATGCCTTGCACATGGAATGAAAAATGGGATAGAATGGTCATGGAATGCCATGATTTGAGTGGAAGTTGTTGACATGGCATGACAAAGTAAGACATTGTCTTGCCATTGTGAATGCTCTTAAATGAAAGTCTTTAATGTTACATTAACCTCCCCTTAAATCTCTTGAACTCATCAATTTCACCTCGCTTTCACCCTAACCCTCCCTACACCCGACCCTTTTAGTAAAAAACTAACTTTTTTTAAAGGAACATATCATAAATAAAACCATAAAAAATACTTGTATGACATTGATTCAGAAGTAAAAAAATCTTATTTGTCACATTTTGTTTGTCTTTCAAATATAAATTATGAAACATTTAAAATAAACTTTACATTCTATATTTTACAATTTACTATATTTTGAAAGTTCGATTGGAGTTCTTACACGATAGTATTAACATAAGAGCAAAGGCAGTGGTGAGGCATTGCCTCCCACGCCCTGCCACCTTAGCACCTTTTCTCATAATGCCTTGCATGACATCTTCATTCCTCCATGGTTTGAGAGTCATGAGCAAGGCACCTCTTTCCCAATTTTTTTTTTAATTTTATTTTTATTTCTTTTTTTGGTACAATAGAGAGAAATTTTTTATAAGAAGTACATCTATTTTTATAAATAAAAAAAGATAAGTTAAAATATTTTTTATAGTTAAAATATACGGAGTATCAAAAAAGTATAAAAAGAGAGAAAATATTAACTTGTCACTGTATGGAATATTGGAATGTCACTCCTCTCATTTGCTACATGCTGACTAGACTATTTTTGATTGATTGAAAAGTTTTATGTCATCATGTGGTAATTTTTTTTACCTCACAATTGTACATGCTCTAAGCCAATGTAAAATTGTAAACAGAAGATTACCAAAGGGGATCTCTTTCTTTCTCAAAACGAGCATAACGATGCAACCAATTTTGAGTGTCCATTTTCAAGGCATCACTCAAATCGCTGCTCTCTCGTCGTCATCAGCGCGGCAGACGAAGGAATCGAATTTCGCACAATCGGAGGAAGAAACAAAGGTTCCCCCAAGCTCCGATCAGTCAGTTGATTTCTTCTGAGTTTTTCGTTCTTCTTCCTCGGTTCGATGTCGCTGAGAATAAAAGCCGTGGTGGACCAGTTCGTGAAGGACCTGAAGGAGGCGCTGGATGCGGACATACAGGACCGGATTCTGAAGGAGAGGGAGATGCAGAGTTACATCGAAGAACGCGAGCGCGAGGTCGCCGAGCGCGAGGCCGCCTGGAAAGCCCAGCTCTCCCGCCGCGAGGCAAGTCCCCCCCTTTTCTTCTTCCATTCAATCCTTTTTTTTGTGTGTTTTGAAATTCTCATGTATTAATTTTGAATTCTTTTCATGTTTTGGCAACTTAAGCATCTTAAGTTCACCATCATGCTTATTGAGAATTAAGTTTGACCATGTGAATAGTGTCTGGATCTATGGTGGACAGAACATTTTAAGCTCACTCCTTAGAGANCCCCCCCCCCCCCCCCCCCTTTCTTCTTCTTCCATTCAATCCTTTTTTTTTGTGTGTTTTGAAATTTTCACGTATTAATTTTGAATTCCTTTCATGTTTTGGCAACTTAAGCATCTTAAGTTCACAGTCATGCTTATTGCTTGCTTGAAAATTAACTGTTTATTGTGGATTTTTTCTTTTTTGTACTCTATCCTTCCAAATTGGTAAATTCTTAGATGGACCTAAGCTTGATGGATCTTCTTGACAGTCACATGAGCATTTTCATTATGAAATAATAAGCATTTAGTCAATTTACTTTTTATTGATTTGCTTATGTGAGAAGGTCTGTGCATTGTTCTATGGACCTTAAGTCCATGGTCGAAGCACTTTTTCCAGATTTACTTGCCCAATTTCCCAGTTTATTGTGTATGGAATTAGTTGTCGACTTTTCAGATTTAGTGAACAAATTATGATGGGTTTTTAGCACATTACCATTGCTGATCCAAAGGAATGACAAACTCGCTTTAAGGACTTTTTTTATATATATTTTAAGCTCACTCCTTACAAATGAGAAGGGATAGACACGGTGAACGACTTCAGGGTTATATTGGGTATATGACCCTAGATTAGAATGTACGGGATCTAGGATTATAATTGTTGGGTAGATGACATTAGTTTGAACTTTGAAGCTCATGATGGTTGTTTTTACCTTGGTCTGGAGCTTGTATGTGTTTTGGTCCGTAGCTACCATGGGTTGTGTGCTTATTGTCTCTGCCCTCTTACTTTGTTTGTGCTACTTTGTGTACTTCGTTTGTGCGTCTATGTTTGAGCCGGATGTCTCTTAGAAACGGTCTCTCTACTTTCGAGTAGGGGTAAGGTTTGCATACACACATCCTCCTCATACCATACTTTTGTGGCATCTTACTGGGTTCGTTGTTGTTGATGTCTCATCGATAACTTGTTGCAGTCGACAAAGAATTCAGATTTCTGAAAATTGAGTTTAGTACCAAAATCACTAATCTTGTCCATGGAGACTAAAAGTTAACATTTCGTTGGAACATACTAATTGTTTTGCACATGGCAATGGCCAACAAAGTCTGTTTCACCAATAAAAGATCAAACTTCCATTTGGGTATCATTCCGTTATCTTTCTTTGGAAAAGAATGCGGCGTTTGATTGACCTTTGTTCATTCATACACACACTACAACAGGCTGAGATTGCCAAACAAGAAGCAAGGCTAAAGATGGAAAGAGAGAGCCTTGAGAAAGAGAAAAGTGTACTTATGGGAACCGCCTCATGTCAGGACAACCAAGACGGAGCTCTTGAAATAACTGTCAGTGGAGAAAAGTACCGCTGCCTCCGCTTCGCCAAGGCAAAGAAGTGAAGAACATCAACCTGTTTGGGTGTTGGAATTAAGGTATGGAAATTGGAATTGTGGTTAGGAATTTGCAGTTCTTTTGCTTGGACAGATCATTATGGGTTTGATTGACTCTAGTCTCATATAATTCTTTTTAATTCCTATTTGCCCCAGCCAAATCTAGTGATTCTATTGTTTTTGTATGTCATGTGTATATGATTAGAAATGTTCACTAAGTGAAAGAATGATATACATCTTGGCTACCCATAGTTGTTTAAAGAAATAAACTTTGTTTCTGATATATATAATGATTGCCTGACTATGATAGATGGAAATAAACCACTAGTAAAAGTAAAGGATCATGCTACAGTTACACCACGGATGAGACTACTAGTGTTTTACCAACATTCATTTTTCACAAACGTTGACTCTCTATACTTGACTGTCTTTGGTGTCACTCTCGGTGTCATCCCTGAGGTTAAAGTAGCATTGTTTACAAGTAAATTACTCAAGTACGACGAAGTGTCCTACTCCAAGTGTATCAACAATGTCTCTGATTAGAGATGGATGCGGAATTTATAGTACAATTTGTGTCTCGGTCTAGCTTATCTAGCCTTATCTTGTTCTTAGTTCATGCGGTCGATATGTTTTTTATATTGACATTTCGTGTTTTGAGTTTCTAACGTTCTTGAAATTTTACTGTGTAAAATCTTTTGTGATGTTAACGTTTCATATTTTGAGTTCTTAGCATTC
Organism: Cuscuta campestris; assembly: GCA_900332095.2. Lineage (NCBI taxonomy): Eukaryota > Viridiplantae > Streptophyta > Magnoliopsida > Solanales > Convolvulaceae > Cuscuta > Cuscuta campestris. Next base: position 565,587 of record OOIL02002239.1, read on the forward strand.
ATGAAATTTTAGTCACTGTCTAGGTCGAAAAGGTTACGAAGCTTCACGAAAGATTTTGAGGGTGTTTCTCTGTGCTGGTGCTAATTGGCTTATTGCTGATAAGTATATTTTAAGTTATAAATTGCTTATAAGTCAAATATTCTTTCGTGGAAGTAAAAAAACTTAACTGATAGATAAATCATTTGTAAATATTCATAAATGTGAGGTATAATTTTGTAAATAATCTGGTCAAAATGCAGAAACAAAAAAAAAGATTTAAAAATAAGTAGTTAAGATCTACTTATTTTTTCTTGCATATAAGCAGCTTAAAAATAAGTAGTTAAGATATAAATTTGCATTTCAATGTCTATTCTCTCCCAAACTGGACCCCACGCCCCATTCAGCCACCACGCAAATACTCTCTCTATTTCTATTTTTTTGACATAGTTTTTTTAAAAGTAAAATTATAGGGAGTACTCCATACCATTTTGTTTTGGTTAGAAAAGAAAAATGATATGAATCATTTGATACCTTTCTTAAGATTGATGTGAAGTTTATTCTGAGTTGACCTCAAATAAAAAATGAAAAGTGTATTTCAAGAGGAGAGTGTATAATATGACTAATCTTTGTGCAACAATGGGTATGAAAATGCTATATGTACTTGTATGTCTACAAAACTTTTGTGTGGTGTAAGTGTAATGAGTGCCAAACATACATTTATCATTTAATTTCATAAGTGGTAAGAAAATGTTGTTATTGGGGAAAAAATTCTCAATAAAAAAAATAATTTTCGTTTGTATTAGAAGAAAAATTTCTACCCAGTGGACAGAGTCCGGTGACTTCTTTCATCTTCCATCCTCCCGAAGTCCTCCGATTTGGAGGGATGAGCTTTGAGCGAAATGAAGAGACTCTTTCTCCTCCCATAATTTCCTTTCCACCTATTTACTTTCAAAACAGAACAATGAATAAACTCTCTCCCTCCGAGTTTCTCCATGGTTTGAGTGGTAGGAAGTTTACTTTCTATGACTCGTGTGGAAGCTCGCTCAGGTTCGATTCTTACCGAGGGCATAAGCATTGGCTCGTTGTGCGTCATTAAATTGAGAAAGTATAAACAAATACTACATTGTAATCGACTAAATAGCACTAAAAAAAACGGGAGTTGATATTTGCACTCCATATTTGTTATCTACACTCCACACTTTTACTTTCTTTTATAAGTTGACAATTTTAGCCTTTTAATTAAAAACCCTCATTTTGGGTGTAGTGCGGCATATACATTTTAGGCGCTCCACTTACCATGCTTCATTTAATTTACTCAATGGTTGTGTAACTTCTACTCCTATTTTAAATTATAAATCTTAAGCATTCTCACCATCAGTAATGTTATAAAATATAATATAAAAATAATATTATAACAATACATTATAAAAATAAAAAAATAAAAAATATATAATAATATACAAACAATATGTTAAATTTTCATATATTTGCGAGATTGAATATAAAAATAATACTCCATTGTTATAGTTTTGTAAAAAAACAGAACATAAAGAATAAAACACACAAAGAAGGTTGGAACAAGTGAAGTGAATTATTTTAGTAAAAATAAGTATTTTTTTATTAATTTCAATATAATTATGTGATCCTATTGCACAATTTAATGGGATACTATTAATTGCAAAAATATTATTTTAAGCTGCTATATCTGGAATTATTGCATCATTTCAAAAATAATTTAGATACCTAAGGCTTTATGTTTGTAATAAGATAAATAAAATTAGATGTGAGTTGAATTGAAGAAAATTGAAATATATTTAATTTGAAAAAACTAGAATGAATTGGGAAAAAATTAGATTTTGGCATAAACTAAAAATAAAGGAGATGGAAAAAATGAAAGATGCATTAAAAAAAATAAATTGGCAAGTGTTTGAAAGTGTTGGAAAAATATTAAAAAGAGTATAAATACATATTACGGAGTACTGCTCCGACTGTTGTTATTACTCTTGTTTGACTTATTTAGCATTACTACTTTGGTCATAAACAAAATATATTTTTAATTAAATAAGTAGTATAAAAATTTGATAAATAAAAACTATAATTTAAAATGAACTAAATTATACTCCGTATCATATTTACATTATATGTAAATGTACATTTTTAAAAGTTTATGGTCAAAGTTACTACAAAAACCAAAGTAAGACATTAACTTTGGGATGGATGGAATATGTTTTTAAAATTTTTTGTTTTTTATTAAAATAATTTACTTCACTTTTTCAAACCTTTTGTCTGTTTTTAATATTTTTTATCTTCTATTAATTCTTTTACAAAATAATGATATTATTTTTATATTCATCCTAAAAAAATATGAAAAAAATAATATTATATTTTTACATTATATATAATAGTATTTTTATAATGTTTTTGGCTGTGAGTGTGCTTAGGAATTTACATTGAGAATTTACACTCAAAGGAAAAAGTTACAAAACAATTGAGTGATGTGAGCTAGTGCATCAAGGAGGATTTACTAGTTACGAAGGGCAAAGTTGTCAATTTATACAAAGAAAGTAAAGATGTGGAGTATAGGTAACATATGTGGAGTGCCAATATCAACCCCCTAAAAAAACTCTCTCCCTCCTTTCCTTCCAATCCAAACAAACTTTAAGTAGTAGCATGAGTAACTTTAATGGATAACTGTAGACACAGTTTCAAATCCAAATAATTCTATTTTCATTGATCACGGGAGACACAATGTTTGTCAGATCCAAACAATTCTTTATCATCCAACTTTTAAAAGTCTTATCCATCTATACTATACATCTATACTATACTTAAAGACAGGGAAAATCAAGTCCCAAATTTTCCAACCGAAGGTTTGTTGCACAATCCACCATTGATGCGCCATCAATAATTAATCAACGACATGTGTTAATCCCAAAAAATGGAGTAACTCTTCATTTCTCTTACATTAATTACGGATAAGAATGACAACAGGTCGGGTTCGGTTGGATTTTAGTATATTGAAGTCTGACCCGATTTTGGTCGGGTTCGAGTTCCTTTTTATCGGGTCAGGTTCAATTTTTTTTGTTCAGATTCGGTTTAAGATTCGGTCGGGTCGGTAACGGTAAATTTTGGTTTCAATGCTAATAAAGGCATTGATGATTAAACTAAGATTGAAATACACTTAAAAAAAGTTAAAATTTTAAATATGACATAAAAGTTAAGATATTAGCAAAAATAATAATGACCGAATGACCTTTAAAAAAATTAAATAATAAATTCTCAACTAATAATATAAGGAGTACAAAGAAAATAAAATAAGAATGTCACAAAGTTTTTCCACGATAGAAAATAAAATACAAATAAATGGAATAAGTTTTAACACATTCAAAACATATGTATAAAAAATAAATGAATCATAGGGATTTAGAGTTTTTTAAAATCTTATTTGTAGTCAGGTTCAGGTTGTTTTGGATCAGATTCGGGTCGGGTCGGTCAAATATAATGACCGAAACCTGACCCGACAAAAGTCGAATTCAGTGAAAATTTTTCGACTCGGGTATGAATGTTTAATTTTTCGGTTCAGATTCGGATAGTATAAGCTTTGATCGGGTCGTTAAAGGTTGGAATAGAACGGTCCTCCCTAATTACGAAGTATTTTTATTAGGAACACAACCCCTGGCTGGTTGACCGCATTCAATAAGTCAATAACACAACAAATGAACAATAAATTCTAATCTAAATACTTCAAGCTCTTCAACCGCATGCCTAGGAGTGAGCATATTATCCAAACCGATTGTGCAACCGATGTAAAAAAAAACCAAAATGCCCGAAATTTTTGATTTCGATTTCGGTTAGTAGTTATCTAAAAAGTCGGCCACTTCAGTTAATCGGTCGGTTTTCGGGTTTGGGCTTGAATTATTAAACACGACCGAATAACAGAACTCTTACCCAACCCAAAACGACAAAACCCAAAAACCCAAATGGCAAATATCCAATCACTGTCGTTAGTTCTTCACTTCTTCTCTGCGGCTCACTCGCCGACTCTGCCTCACCGGTCACCGTCACCGACCCATCGTTGCCGTTGCCGGGGGGAAGTTGTTAGTCAAGACGACGACAACGAGTTCCGGTATGTACTCCCCAATCTTCATTGGCCATTGAACTTTTTTTCCTCTATTAATTACTCGTATTTAATTATTTTGCTTCCAATTATATTTTTCTTAACCTAAAAGTACGATTCTAGAGGTCTGATTTGAAAAAATTAATAGCAGTTTGGTTTATAATAATCAACCATTATCACTTAATTCAAATAATTTTAAGATGTCTGAGATCATTTTAGCTGTAGCTCGAACTTTTTCTTATGTGCTAATTGGGGGGCTATTAACCAAATGGAGTGGAGATGTTCATAAAGTTCAAAGAGGATTTCAGATTTGGCCGTGTCTTCCGAACATGGCTTCTGATTTCCAGCAGAGATAACCCATGCTTCCATGGTTCCATTGTACTTCATAGATAAGCTCACAAATACACAGTTGACATTGATTGCCAATTCGGTAAAGCAAGATGATGAAAGAAATTCTAAGTTGGAAAATGCAGCCATTCAGTATAACATACCTTACCCACTTTGATGTTTTTTTCCATTTCACAATGATTGTTTCTTTTAAATTTTAAGTTGATTTTGTGCCCAAATTCTTTGAATTATGATAGGATAAGTAATGAATCCATCTGTTCCTTTTTAACTACACAGTGTTGTTTTATTTGTTCTGAAATAGATGTTTCTTTTTTAAGAATATTTTCCCCACTTCTTAGATCTATGAGACAAGCAGTAATGAGGTATTTTTAAAGTGAAAACAAGTGTGCAGAAGCTCTTACTTAAGAGGATGAAGCCCTTGAGATTTCATTGTATATTGAATTAAATATCATATAAAAATTACCCTTAATATTGGTGGAAGAAAAACCATAAAAACACTATTTGATTAAAGCATCAGGCACATTTTTTGCTCTCGGAAATTGCTTTTATATATTTTAACTTTCAATGGTTAAGGAAATTTACTAAAGACCGTAGAGTCACACACCATGCCAAATTTACCTTGCCGCCAAAATAATCACCAAAATTTCCTTCCAGCAATAAGTGATATTAGAGAACACAGAAAACAGATGACTGCCTTTAGCTACACCAATCACTTAAAAAATAAAAAGGTTTATCAGAACCTAAATGTCTCTCAAAGGTTTACTAATGGCTTCCAGCATTATGGATGAATCATGAGTAGCTATTTTTTTTCAACATATATTTGCTCATAAAAAGGTTTATCAGAAGCTAAATGTCTCTCTTAAGTGTTGGCTACTAATTGCCACGTTTAAATATAAGCTCCTAATTACCCATTAGCACCCTTTAGTCACAGGTGTTGAGTTTCGTCTCTGGTTTGGTGTTGAGTTTACTGACCAATTTGTAGTAGGATAATAGCATAATTTTGTAATGTTATATTAGAACATTAGCTTTAAGGAATAGGGATTAGAACATTAGCTTTGAGAAATATGGAGTAATAAAATACCAAATCTATTGATGTTTATCTTAACACCATCAACATCAACTTCTATGACTTTTTATGTGTTGTTTTTGGCTGCTTTCATCCCATTTAAAATTATTTTTTTAGTTTCAAGGCTTGATTTGATGTGTGTTGTTGTGTTTTTATTATTTTGTTTTGTTTAATACAATCTATGAAGTTTTAAGTTTATAAGATCTTGATAGAAATTGTATTCTTATTTCTCTTTTTTTTCTATTTAAGTTTATTTTTAAGAAAAGTTGATCATTTATTTCCTGTTTGCATCTTAAATGTGTTAGTTCATAAAGTTATTGATATCTTTGTTCCAATGTTACAAATTGTCACGGATTGAAGATTCTAATTTGCAACAAAGTAAATGTACCCATGAAATGTACCATTAATTACTCAATGAGTAAGTTTTTGCGAATTTGTAATTTCTATAAATTTTATGTTTTGATATAAGAATGTTAGTATTTTTTAGTTGTTGCCCCATCAATGGTACCCTTCTTTAATACTAACACAATAAAATGATTTTAGATTGAAATTGCCTGCCATGCAACGCACGCGTGTGATACTAGTTGGCTAAAACTACTTGAAAGTTTTAATCTTTGAAGCTTCTTTCAAATGGTTATTTTCTTTCCGCGCACACGGTGCTCGACGAATTGTCTGAACGAATCACTCAACAGACTGCTATCGACTACATCTACTAATATTAACATCTCTCGAGCCCCTGCAACCAATTTCATAAATGAACGGTGGAGCAATGATTACATTATCTCTTTGTGCAAACGCAAGCAATTTAGAAGAGCTCTTGAGGCGTTCGAGCAATTACAGAGGACTACAAGTTTCCACGTATACCCCAGCACCTATACTAATTTGTTATCGGCCTGCTCATCGTTACAGTCATTAGAATCTGCAAGAAAGCTATACAACAATGTCTTAATGTCTGGTTATAAGCCATATGTGATATTTCATAACCATGTTCTTAATATGTTTGGAAAGTGTGGATCAATGAGGGAAGCTAGGAGGGTATTTGATCAAATGGTTGACCGAAATGTGGTTTCTTGGACTTCAATCATTGCCGGGTACTCCCAAAATCACCAGGAAATGGAAGCAATAGGATTGTATTTCCGGATGCGAGAGTTGGGAATCATGCCTGATCCGTTCACTTTTGGGAGCTTATTAAAAGCTTGCTCTAGCTTGGGTAAGCTGGAGTTAGCAGAGCAGTTGCACGGTCAGGTCATCAAGTCAGCACATGGGTCCCATCTTATCCCTCAGAATGCATTGGTAGCAATGTATACAAAGTTTCGTAGGATTTGCGAGGCAGTGAATGTGTTTTCTCATATCAAGTCAAAGGACCTAATCTCGTGGAGTTCAATAATTGCCGCGTTTTCGCAACTTGGGTATGAGCTGGAGGCTCTGTATCACTTTAAGGAGATGTTTGGTTTGGGCATTTACCACTTGAACGAATTTATTTTCGGCAGTGTTTTCAGTGCATGCAGTGGTCTTGTGCAGCCCGAATACGGGAGACAAGTCCATGGTATCTGTGTAAAATGTGGGCTTGGAAAAGATGTTTATGCCGGTTGTTCTCTTGCTGACATGTATGCAAGATGTGGCCTGTTAGAATCTGCAAAAACTGCATTCTCCCAGATAGAAAACCCTGATTTAGTGTCTTGGAATGCAATTATTACTGGTTTTTCTTCTAACTGCGATTCTAATGAAGCATTAATTTTATTTTCACAGATGAGGCATGCTGATTTGGCTCCAGATGATCTCACGATGCGCTCTCTCTTGTGTTCCTTTATTAGTCCCTTCACACTGTCTAATGGAAAGCAGGTACATTGCTTTATAATCAAGACCGGGTTTGATTCAGACATTCCAGTATGTAATACATTGATTTCAATGTATTCAAACTGTTCAGATCTTTCAAGCGCAGATATGATGTTCAATGAAATTAAACACAATGCAGATCTAGTTTCATGGAATGCCATTCTCACAGTTTATATACAACACAACAAGGCCGAAGAAATTTTGTCCTTGTTTAAGATGATGCTTCGTCAATCTCCTAATAATAAGCCAGACCACATTACTCTAGTCATTGTGATCAGTGCTTGTGGGAAGTTGGCATCTTTAGAAATGGGAAACCAAACACATCTCTATGCTTTGAAAACCGGGCTTGCTCTGGACCCCACAATCAGTAATGGGCTAATCGACATGTATGTGAAATGCGGTTCTTTGGGAAATGCCAGGAAGCTCTTTGAGGCTTTGGACATTGCTGATGTGTTTTCATGGAGTAGTTTGATTGTGGGGTATGCTCAGTTTGGACAAGGCAAAGAAGCTTTAAAGCTCTTTGGGGAAATGAGGGATTTAGGGGTCAAACCAAGCCAGGTGACGTTTGTTGGGGTCTTAACGGCTTGTAGCCATGTTGGATTGGTGAAGGAGGGTTGGCATTTGTTCAAACAAATGGAAACGGAGCACGGCATTGTACCCACAAGGGAGCATTGTTCATGCGTGGTTGACATGTTTTCCCGGGCTGGATGTATAAACGAAGCAGAAGCTTTTATAAACCAGATGCCTTTCGAACCAGACATTGTGGTATGGAAAACAATGTTGTCGGCCTGTAGAACCCACAACAATCTTGAGGTTGGAAAGAGGGCTGCACAGAATGTTTTGAGGATTGACCCGTCCAACTCTGCTGCACATGTGCTGCTGTGCAACATATATGCCTCCACTGGGAATTGGAAGGACTTTGCAACAGTGAAAGGTTTGATGAGACAGAACGGCATAAAGAAAGTCCCGGGCCGGAGTTGGATTGAGCTCAAAGATGGGACACATGCCTTTTTGGCTGGAGACCGTCTGCATCCCGAAAGAGAGAAAATATATGCAATTCTTGATGAGCTTTGCTCCCAAATGTCGGATGCCGGTTATGATCCTCTGATTCATGTAAGAGATTCAGAAGTACTTAACTGTGAAGATTCTCTTGGTGGTGATTCCATTCTGAAAGGCCAATGTGATTGAAGTAACACAATGCTTCATAGATTTATCATGACTTGACATGTTTTTTATGTGAATCAAGGAGAAGAGATAAAAGGAAATGAACTATTCAAGCAATAAGAAAAAAACAAACCCAAGAAAATCCCACGAAAATCGGGTCTATAAGGAACATGATGCTGGAGGAAAATAGGGATCTGCAGAGACAGCTTTTGCAGAGACATGCAAAAGATCTTTTGGGTTAGTTTCATTCTCTCTTGCAAACTTTCTTTACCCTTTTATTTTGTTCATAAGAAGGGTGATGATGAATTATTGCTTTAGAAAACTGAAAGGGTCCGTTTGGTACACGGAATTGACGGAATTGGAATTGAATTGAGAGTTGAAATTCCATGGAATTGATTTGGATGGAATTGAATTTTCCAATTCCAATTCATTTTTGGCACTACCAATTCCAAATCCACATATTTTTATGCTACCAAATAGCAGAATTAGAATTGTTGTCCCCAATTCCTATTCCATAGTTTGAATTCCGTGTACTAAACAGAGCCAAATAGAATTTTGAAACCCATTATTCTGGATGATCAAAAGATCAGCTTTCTCTAACCAGTTTCTTGATTTATTTTACAGAAACTCAGAACGGATGGTTGGGCGGGCGGAGGAGAAATAATTAGTGAGGATTCTAATAGCAATTGTCATTCTTGATTTTTTTGCCTCATGAATACTGTTATCAATGAACATTAAAAAAAAAGTATCCGACCTTTTGTTCTGAACAGATAGTATTCATTGTACGATATGTTTGCCCTGTATTTCATCAGAAATTTGAATGATGCTAATGTTTATTTTTTTTTAAATACATATAGTTTCTGCCTACTTTCTCCTCTTCTCTTCCGCGTCAAACATTTAACGCAAATCAAATAACGCCGGCTTTAACTACAAAGGTGGGTCGTGTTTAACGCTATTGAGGCATTAGAACATGTATAACGGGGGAATGTTAAGAGTATTTCCACTGCCCTTATTGTATTCATGTTTTTTTCGTGTGGATAGAACTCCATTATTCTTCTTCTTATTATTCTTATTGTTATTATTATTATGATCATCATCATAATGATTATTATTATTATATTTTCAATTTGGCCAAATGTCAAATGTTTCTGTTGAGCTTTCCTATTTTCAATTTTTCTTATATTATAACTACGGGAAAGTAACATTAACATTTTAAGAATTTCATTAAATATCGTAGTACGATAAAAATATACCCTGTAAAATTTATTATTCAAATAAAAACTCTTTTTTATTTTGATTTAATGTTTGGGTATTATTTGATAATAAAAGTCATTTTAGCTATAAGTGCGTTGGAAGTTTTTAATTAGACATTTATTCTTAATACTTTATCTATAAAAAAATTAAAGTATATGTTTGTTTTATTTTTCAAACATTTCAATATAAAGTTTATATTTCATTTAAAAAAATATTTTAAACTCTCTATAACATAATTTCACTTTTTCTATGTGAAAAAACAAATATAAACCTTTTTTTTTTCTGAAAGGCACAAACATATTTTTTTTTTGAGAAATAGAGTAGAAATTTCTGGATAATTCCGGTTGGGTCTTGGGTCCAACCCCATCTTGTTGTGCAAGCAAATCTGGTCTAAGTTTACAAGAGGCCGCCAGACAAAAACCTCGTTAACCAATACTTTACCTGCCCATCATCGGAAAATCCCCATTCTTTCGTTCTTCTTCTTCTTCTTCTTCTTCTTCGTGGAGCTCTAGGGTTTTGAGGGCGCGAGCTGTTCAGGGATGGTAATTACTCTTTCTTCTCTTTTCTTTCTTTGTCTCTGTAACGCAGATTGAATTAAGGTCCGGTTCCACCGATTTTTTCCTCTCCGATTTAATCACAGTCAATGAAATTTCATTAAATTTTTAGGAAAGTTTTGTTCTTTATTGGCTTCCAGATCATACCGGCCATGTCTGATATGTGATGATTTTAATTCATATAATTCCTGCTGACCTTTATTCATTTTTTTGACATTTTTTGTGGTTAAGTTCAAATCTTTACTAAACCTTTCATCCTTTATGATCACTAATCAATCCATTTACTAGAAGATTTTGAGATGATTTTGAATTCAGTGCTCCGAAAAGAGCTAAGCTTCCCTTAGGGTTATACTAGAGCCAAGCGCCTATTCGTGATGACTAATTCGTGATTATTTTTGGCAAAGATATATATTAGGCGTCCCTTAGGGGTATACTTGTAAAAAATGCTCAATTCCTAGCACACTGCAGGCTTAATTCATAAGAAGTTTCATGCTTTATCAGGCGTGGAGTCAGGAGTCTAAAACAAAAAGTTTGAGATTTGTAGATAGGGAGAGAGGGAATTGTTTTTTTTTTTTGAGAAAATTACCTAAGGTAGGACTAAATCATTGTAGATTTACATGAATGGAACCAATTTTTATTTTACACGGACAGGGCCTATAAGGTCCTATTCCTGTGCATCACATTGCTTCCATGCCATTTTTACCCTTACGTTCTTTATCTTTTTTAAGGAAGAGAGAACATAGGTGTGTGGGCAATTTAGTCAATTTATGTAGGTTTTAGTCCCATGTTTAAAATGATTCCTATTTGTGTCAACTAGCCTTGCTTTAGTTCTATTCTTGTAATTTTCTCTAGTTTTTTATGCATTGGCTATGCTGATGAGGCATGAGCAATGCATGTGGTTGACCCCATTGGTAGAAGCAAACTTTGGCCATCAATGGGGCTGTTTGTAATTATCAAAGCAACACACTTTCCTTCAATTGTACAACAACAACAAATGAAGTATAATCCCAACGGAGGTTGGAGGGGTCAATATGTATGTAGCCTTACCTTTGTAAAGAAACAAAGAGGGTCTTTTTTTCAGACCCTTGATGCATTTTGATTATGTCTGTGATTTTCCTAAAGCTAAAACATTGTCAAAAATAAGTCTTCTAACTTCATTTGCGATGGACGGGATTTCTTTTAGCTGTGTAATCTAAATATATTGCAGGCGACCCCATTGATAGCTGGAGCAGCCATTGCAGCTGCTGCTTATGCGGGTAGGTATGGGATTATAGCATGGCAAGCTTTCAAGGCAAGACCACCGACTGCAAGAATGCGTAAATTTTATGAAGGAGGTTTCCAGCCTAAAATGACAAGGAGGGAAGCGGCTCTTATTCTCGGTGTCAGGTATGCTTTGCTCTTTTCTTACTCAGACACAACGCGCAAAAATTGATTGCCGAGTGCCAACTAACTTTTTAATCTTCCAAAGCTATGCTTGCACTTCAAAGATGTCCTCTTGCAGTTCCTTTGAATTTAAATATACTACTCCGTATGTATTATCTTGACTCTAGATACATTAATTTAGTTATCATTTTCACAGGTTATAATTCTAAAGATAAATATATGTGTGGCATCATTAACTACTATTACTTTACCATTCGTATAATAATCCAAGTACAACAATACAACAAATTTCCACTGTCTGTTCCTTTACTGCTTACCCTTTGCTTCGGACTTTAGTTATTCGTTTTTTTATTAAAGAAATAAGAAATGTTCTAAATCAAAAGCTCAATGTTGGAGAGCTTTTCAAAAAGATTTGATGCCTATGTAAAATATAGAAAAGGAAAGATGACTGCTTTGTTTAGAATTTTTCACATTCCACTTTTTCCTCAATGGTGTTTGTGAATTAATTTATTGTGTTTAGTCATTAACTACTCGATGATTGAACAGAGAGAGCACTCCACAAGACAAAGTGAAGGAAGCTCATAGGAGGGTAATGGTAGCTAACCATCCAGATGCAGGGGGCAGCCATTATCTCGCTTCCAAAATTAACGAGGCAAAGGACACTCTTCTTGGAAAGACAAGAAATGGCGGGTCTGCATTTTGATCTTGAGCCGCGGCATTCTTCCGAAAGACTGAATCACAAAATCTCTATCCTTGGAGTTGGACGCCTTTAATCAAATCGCTTGTGTACTGAAGTTTCTATATTTTCCTGTATCCATCCATGGAAGAATTTTGCTGAATCCCAAGATATATGAGAATACAACTGTAGTATTTTATTTGCTTTGTAAATCCTGTATCATTTTCATTTGAATGCAAATGATGATTGACTACTTGTGACTGGTATGTGCATCAAAGGGTCTTTTTTGACCCACAAGATGTGTTTGGTTAGACAATGGTATTCATTATTAAATAATGTATTGTCAAAAGAGTCCAAATAATCTAGGAACTTTTACAAGTACCAAAAATTTAAATTTTGGATTAGTGTTTAGAGTTTTCTTGACTCATCAATTCTAGATTTAGCATGTTTAAGTTATGTTTGGTTTGAGAGATTTGGAAGGGAAGAAAGAACAATGTTTCTCTTCACCAAAATTAAAACAAACTAGTATTTTGACCCGTGCGACGCACGGGGTTAAACAAAATTTTTGTCGATTTTGATTTTTTTCAGTGTAATATATTCTCCGGAATCAAGTAAATATATTTCTAACACAATTTTTAATTAATGCAAAACGACAACATTAGAATAAATCATATTTGAGGAAAAGAAAGTGTACTCGAAAAAACCTTATTTAATTCCAATTTTTTGAAAGACTTTAGGGTGCACAATATTTTTGGTATGGTTGTAAATGTTTCCATTGTTATCTAGAACCAATATTTTTAATCATATCTTTGCCTTCATTCGTGAAAAAGAAACATATAACTAACCATGACTAAATACTAAATTGGTTAAAAATAATACAACAAAAGACAATGTTTGACCTTAACTTTTGTTAATAGTCATAGTAAAATATAAAATTATTGAGAATTATTTTCTCTAGAATTTCTTAGGTAGTCTTGAATTAGATGATACCAAATTCATTCGGGGTATGAAAATCTTTTTCTCAATTGAATTCATGAAACCTCAATTGCAGTGATAATGTTCTTTCTCAACTTTTAAACGATTAATCTTCTATCATTACACAATCCAGATATTTAGTCAATGTTCTTCAATGATATAGTCAGTACCCCCTTTTTAAAAACTATTTTGTGTTTTAGGATCCCCGAATATTTGATTTAATTAAAAAAACTAAAGTGTTATCCAATTGTCTTCAACAACTACTTTTAAATCAGCTTTGCATAAGGGATATGAAAAATTCATTATCATTCAACAAACTTGAGTGCAGGTGCTAATAGTGCACTATCCTAAAAAAATTCATGTTCTCTAATAGATTCGGATAAGTGAAGTCCACTATAACTCTTGAGTGGATAACTTATTTCAAGAATCAAGAATGCAGAAGGATTTAATTTCAATGTCAGCAGTTCCATCGATCACTTGTCTAAGTTTTCCATCTTTGACTTTGATATCCAATCAGAAAAAGCTTATGTGTCCTTGTCTGTGTAAGAGAGTGTAGATTAATGCAATCTCATATTTTTTTATCAACGTATAAAATTTACAATACAACTACATTTCTGAGGATTTGATGGTAGCACCTACAATTTCCTCTCTCAAAGCTATGAGTAAAACTGAAAGAATTTGGATAAATCTTCTTTGAGTACAAAAGTTTTCCCTGTGAATGGTTCATTTATGAATTTATTATTAGAGAACCTCATTACATCTCTCATTGTGTAATCCAATGTCTCAAAAGAAAATATATGCATCGTAGATGATAAATCTCATATGATTATACTTACTTGTTGGATTAGGTCTGCTTTCGGACTCCATTGTTTATTGTCACAAAATGAGCACTCGGTTAGCACCAAAGGGATAAAAAATCTCAACTCTCCTCCCCCTAGGCAAAAGCAATGCTACAATGTAGTTGGATGCGACATTCAGGACAACCTTACCATTTGACCTTAGAGAAGCAGACAATGACTTCTAGAGAAATATTTTTCCAGTTCCACCATAACCATGGACAAAAAAGAACTCCCTCTTTCAGCTATCACGACTTCCATTATTTCATTAGATATGTTCGACTGATCTTCATTCATCGTAGATAAATATCCTCTAAGATTAAATGACAACTTTTCTTAGTCATAGTTCAACTTCTCTATCAAAAAACTATTTTGATATCTATTAAGTTGATTGTCATCTCCAAATGGCATGCACTTGAATTCCTTTAAAGGTTGTCCCTTTCAATTAAGCAACTTTTCAATCTCAATTAGACATAAATTCTTAAGGTCTTCTCATGAGATTATAAGCTCTGCAAAAAAAGAATTATTTGTTTCTATGTAGTGCTCAATTAAAGAGTTTTTTTCATATAATGCGTTTCAGATGGATTAATACATTAAAAAACTATCTTTATATTCAAGTACCTTGATTCCAAAATATTCTTATTCGATCAAATAAAATTCCATTCACCAAGAGTTCCTATAATTTTTTCAAAACAATTTATGGGTGACTCATGGTACGCGGAAAAACAACATTTTAGCATATTCCTAAATCCTAACTTAGCAATCTCTTTTATACCTTCAATAAGTTCTTTATCATCGGTTAATAACCTCAATGCTTCACATGCTACCTCAAATACGCTATGTAGAACATTGTTAACTCTCATCAAGCTCTAATAGCTTGTACATCCTCGCTGGACAACTAATAATACACCTCTGGTTTTCGTAAGCACGTATTGTAGTCTGCCTATTGATGACCTTTGTTACATCGGAACCATTTCCGCACTTTAATTTATGATTGTACACACAAAAATTGGGAAATTCTTTGCATACATTAAATTTTATCCCACATTATATTGTGTATTGGAAATCATCCAAGCTTCAAACATTGAAGCTTTGTCAACATTTTCTTTGACAATATCTTTTAGCTTTTTTTTATCTCTAAAGTTTACAAATTTTAGCCATGGAAGATGAAAATTCAACCTCGAGTGCATATACCATATTTATTTACGTAATACTTTCTTACATTGTTTATAATATCTTATACATAGAGTTAGTTAATACACGAAGATAATTGTTTTATTATCATCTTCAAAGAAATTAAAACATGTGTTATAGAAGATAGATCCATATGTTTCTTATGCACTTAAAAGCATGATGAATTGTGTAATTATTCCCGGATCGGAGCACTGTATAGATTTTTTTGGGAAAACATTATTGGAAAAATTAAATATTCAATTCAGAATAATAAAAATACCATTTGTCACATCATAGAGTACATCCTTTCTCGAACGTGTTCGATGATGCAAGGTTATAGTCGATGACGACCTCTCTCTTTCTGTATGTGTAATAACCATCATATGTACTGCAAAAGCAATACATATGTACATGTTTGTTTACTACCTACCAAAATAGAACATAATCCCACTGAACACTGCCTAGGAAGGAGGATTAAAATTTACTCTGTAAAAAAATAGATCTACGGTAAAAAAAATTCCCAAACTTCTCAATCGCCTCCTACGGACCAAAATCAAAGCAATGAAGTTTCCTTTGATTTTGAAGAATATGAATTCGATATTTCATTATTCTTATTAATATACAACAACCCAGTTGAATCTTACTACAGTAGGGTCTAGATATTATTCTTATTAATATAATGTTAATTATTGTTAAATAAATTAATGAATAGACTTTATTTTATTATAACACAATGACCCATTTTCTACCTGTCATACACGGCCCCTCATTTCTCAAAGACAACCCTGAATATTACTTATTTATTTTATTTTGACATAAATGTCAAAATAGGCATGTTTTTTTATTTTCAAGAAATTAATACCAATTACACTTATAATAGTTATTATTATACCATAAATATTTTGATTAGGAACACCAGTTAATAATTAATTTCTTACACATAAATACTCACATACTAAGTCATCATCATATTAAAATTTATTAATGAAAAATAGTAATTTTTTGGAACATATCTATAAATTTTTACAAAGTTAGTAATAGAAAATAATAATTTAAAAATGGAAAATACTAATTTTAAAATGTAACATACTTGTTATTTGACTTAGAATTTTTTTAATATATATGATATACAATTATTGCTCTATGAAATAAGCATGCCCATAAAAATCCGTTTTCTTTTATATATTTGTTTCTCTTTTTTCAAAGTTGGAATATCTCTCTAATTAGTATTAATTCAAAGTAAAAAAAATATTCATATGTAATTTCTTTTAGTCTTACCAATCTATCGGTTTTAGAATAAATTTATTTATTTTGATTATTGTTTTTGAATATGAGTTCTTTTTTCAATTTCAAAACATATTATTTAATTTAAATATTTTCCAACAATGAATTAAGATATAAAAGTTTTTAAACGCGATTATGCTGAGAAATTTGTGTGTAACAAATACGAAATTTAATTTCCATTGAATAAGTTTTTTTGTTACCTAATTCTTTAAATATAACTTGATGACATGACATTTTGACATGTTAAAAAAATTGTCTAATAAACGCGCCACATGTCACAATTCTAGAAGCCCAACTCTCAAATTTTTTATATAAAGATTTGTTCTCTCTCATTCTCTTCCTTCCAATATTTATTTCTATTTCTCTCTAACAACAAAACAAAGAAAAATATTTTCTAATATCATTTTTCTTTTCTTTTTAATTTTAAATTTCGTGAACCAAAATATAGTGTTCATAATGCAAATCAATGTCAAACCCGCAGATTATGATGTTCCCAGCTTTGGTTAGTTTTTGTACGTTTATATGCTTGGCGTGCACAAAATTTGTTACTTGTATTTTTTTTTACAATTTACAAACATAACTTGTCTACAGACCCACAAGTTTTGGGTGGTATTGAATATTGACCACTTATACGGACTATCTATAAAACATAAAAAAATGAATGTAAATTTTTAAAATGCAACTTATGACGTACAAAAAAAACTTTGGATGTACAAAATAGTATAGCTCATATCCATTTACAAGTATTTCTTTCATCTCAAATTAAACTTCCTATAATTACAAATAAAATAAAATAAAATACTCCTTTTGTCCACAAATAAACTTTACATTGCGCGTTACAATGTTTGACTGAAGTTATTTTTAAATCATTTAAAAGAAAAATGGTGTGAAGTTTTAAAATAAAAATTACATATTAAAAAATTATATCAAAAGATCTACAAAACTAGAGATGACATGAGTATATTATTTTATCAAATGAGTAACGAAAATAGGCCAACAAAGTGAATAAAGTTTGACCATATGAATAGTGAACGTAAAGTTTATTTGTGGACGGAGGGAGTACATTATTGAGATATTGATATGAGAGAAATAATGTGAATAAGTTTTTGTTTGGGACAGATACATTTATTTAACTAAAGGCCCAACTGGATAAGGCGCCTCCGGCAGACAGGACGGTCGTCGATCCCTACATAAGCAGGCGGCGTCCCCCCTACCCGCCATCTCCGGCCAACGGCACTGTTGCGATCTCCAAGCGCGGCGTTTCCTTCGCAGCTTAGCTATGGCGACGGAAAAAGAACCCGACGAAGGACAAAGGAAACAGGCTTTGAGGCGTTAGACCGGAGGTTCGCTCAAGCCGAATCCGTTCTTCGCCGTCAATAGGAGCTCCTGAGCAAGAAGCAAAGAACTAATACTAGCGCCACTTCTACTTGAAATCAAACTCCTGATAAAATCGCTCAGAAACAGCTTGTCCCCAACACACAGACTTCGAACACACCATCTAAGAAAGGTTAGTTTTTTGTGTCTAAATCAATAAAAATTCCATCTTGAAATTATGCCCCCCACCCCCACACAATTTTTTGGTTTTTGTGTGCCCTAATGCGCATTTAGTAAAACCCAGTTTTTTAATGTTAGATTATGTTATGAGTATATAGCCTTTAGTGGGTTGAATTGGTTCTTTGACATGATTAGAGAGCCTTCTTGGCCAAGAGAGGTCACTAGTTTGAAAACCATGATTGAGTTGGTGAATTGATGAACTATATATAAAGATAGAAAACTGTGGGTCATTCATTACTGATGTTGGGATTTGATTTCTTGAGCCTATAAAGATGAAGAATTAAGTGTTTCCACATTCTTTTACTAAGCATGCACTAGAGCTATGAAGCAGCAGTGTGTTACCATTACTTCACTGTGTGGGTGTGTGTGGGTGTGTGCTCTTCAACATGGATTGAGTTCTGACTTCCTATTATTTGCTAGTTGAAGCTTGTGAAAAAAGATCTTTCTATGTATATGATGCTTGTTTAATTTCATGCTTTTTTTAGGAATTGTTTCATTTATAGGTCTTTCCTCATCACATGCATGGTATACTCCTAATTCAAACTTTTATTTTTTCACTTTGAGGTATTAATAAAAGCAATGTTTCTTATTGGGTGATCATTTCTATGTGCTGAGATGTTCNTAGAATCAGATTATCCGGCATACCTCCAACTTGCTCATTCAGTTGATATGAATCTTCTTTCGACGGTTGGCGAGGTAATATTCTTCTTGATTTAGATTTATCCATTGGACATGCCTCTAGAGATGTTCTTTGATGAGAGCTTAGTTTAAGATGTGCTTGGTTACTATAAGTTGCTAATGATAGAAACACCTCAAACACGGTAGATTTAACCATTGGACATGCCTCTAGTAATTATGTTATGATTCCAGCTGGGCATTGGGGTATACTCCTTTGCTAGCTTGGATTTTTGAAAGATTTTGCTTTACATTGTATAACAATGATCTGAGTAGCAAAGTGATACTTCTCAAATTTGAATTTGATAGCTCTCTAATGATTTAGGGTTTGTTTGGAAAAGAAATAGAGAGGAAAATACATACGGAGTAATAAATTTGGAGAAAAGAAAATAGTAGTCTAAGTTATATCACATCCGTAACGTAAACACTTGATTTTCGTGAAAAGGAACTTGTACTTAAAGAACAAAGTGTT
Organism: Cuscuta campestris; assembly: GCA_900332095.2. Taxonomy (NCBI): domain Eukaryota; kingdom Viridiplantae; phylum Streptophyta; class Magnoliopsida; order Solanales; family Convolvulaceae; genus Cuscuta; species Cuscuta campestris. The sequence goes on from OOIL02002239.1 coordinate 584,933, forward strand.
TTAAGAAAGTGTCTAAAGACTTGCAAAAATAGACAGAGGTGACATTTCTTTTTACCATTTTCAGCTCCACTTTATACCACTTTTCTGTAATCCATTGAAATGTGGCCTAAGGTCCATGTGACAGATTCCTTGATGTCATTGTGGTTGATAATTTATTACATTGGACAAATAGTTTGTTTTCATGATTTTCATAAATCTGGCTATCCTCTAGACCTCTACTTACTTTCTTTACCCCTTTTGGTTACTTTGTAGGCATGAGATCTACAAACCAATGCATGAAATGTGGAAGTGCTACATATAGAAACTTATAAGAAGTGCTGGGTAACAATTTGTTTTAACTTTCTCTAAAGTGCTGCATTTTTTTACCAGTTACTGCGCTTCTCATTACTCCATTGTTATTGATTCCTCCTGCTATTTTTGACTAGCTGGATTTGCCTTGCAGGAAAAACCAGATGACACAAACTCTCCTGAATGTAGACTATTACGGTGCACAAATTCTTGGTTGACCTATACACTAATTTTTTTATTTGTACACTACAATGATTCATATATAGGCTTGCACGTTTAAAAGCTGCAAAACCATTTTTTACTTCAGTTGCAGAGTGCAAGTTAGATGGGTATACTGGACTGTGTGGTATCATAATCCGCGAAACTGCAGAAACATTTGGAATAATAACAGAAGACAATAGATTCAAAGGTTTATGTCACTCGTTTAGCATTCGAAGTCTGTTTCTGTGAACTTAACTCTTTGCAAACAAACAAAAAATGTTGATAGGCAAATTCTTCTATGGACCTTAGGATCATGGGAGCACAACTCTTGCTGATAAGTATAATCCATTCATTCTCATTTGTTCATTGTAATGATGATTTGCAGTTGTGCCAAAGAAGCTCTCTGTCTTCATGCTTCAAGTGGATTCATGGAAGGTTACAATGACCGGCGACAAACTTGCTTCAAGAAGCATGGTTTCATAGGTGATTTGTAGTATTAATTTTTAGCTGTTTTTTGTAGAATGCATATTACACATCTTGCAGAACATGTGACATTAACTTTTGATTTCATGACTTACATCTGGAATAGAAGAGACATGCCCAAAATTAAAAGAATAAAAAATCTTGAAAAGAAAAGGTATTTGTTTCCTACAAATCAAAAGAGATAAGATATGGATCATATTTCAAAAGAAACTAAAGAATCTCATACAAAACCACAAAGCATGGCAATATAGCTCTTGAATCCAAAACCATAAGCTTCTCAGACCCATCCATATACTCCACTGAATCAAAAGTGCCATCTTTTTCTTCTTCCCCACTCACTATATTGCCATTGCTGCAGCGAGCAACGCGACCTGCAATCACTCTGCAAACCACAATCGCCGCTCTCATGTTTCCATGGCCGCATCTCTCAACTCTTCTGTGAGCTCTCCAACTTGTCTTGGAAAGCATCACCGGCGACCTCCCCATTGCTTCACTGTTCATACAGCCACCTATGGTCCTACACACCCCACAACTCTTCCTCCTACAAGTGGTCGAGAATCGATCAAACCCTAACAAACAAGTAATGCCAGTGCCCCTATACCTCAAGACCTCATTTCCATCCCTTCTTACGCCGCTCTCTCTCCCCTTTGACTTCACAATGTTTCTGTAAACTTCAAACCTCTTATAAGCCGCTTCGCCACAGTTCACCCTAAAAACTTTTTGGATTCTGTACCCAACATTGTGCTTCCACCCCGCGCGAAAAATCGCGTCCACTTCGGCGACCTCTTCTAATGGCTCAATCTCTTTGAACCTTGGAAAAGAAAGAACCCTTTTTGCATGGGAATCAAAACTCTCTTGGGGTTTGGGATTTTGATTGTTCTTTGGAGGAGGAGGAGGAGGAGGAAGAGGGGTTCTCTCTCTTTTTGGGGAAATGACACTTGACTTTGGCTTGAAACATCTAATGGTGGAACTTGGGTGGCAAACCAGGATTGCTAAAGAAGTCACCATCAGACATTTTTCTGACATTGTTGGTGCTTAATTACATACTCAATTCAAAAGGGTGATGAGAAATATTTGCATGGAATATTATATACTTGGATGTATATTATTTAAGGTAATGAATGATAAATATTTTTATTCATTAATGTAAGAATTAGACATTTGAAATTCAAAACAAAATTAAAAAAGATTGTGATTTCTTAAGGACTTGAGTTGCCATCTAAATTAATGCCATGATTTATGTTAAGCTAGAGGAGCTTTTATTACTCCCCCTTTTATTACTCCCCCAAGAAGTAAAACTGCATAAAGAAAAAAAAGAACTGCATATGCAATTGCTTTTATGGAGTATAATTTAAAAAAAAGTAGCTAAACAAAATTCTCTTTTTCTTATTATATTTCAACCATATTCTTTTTTTTGTTTAACATTTTTCTTAAACTGTGTGAATACATGCTTTTTATACGATGCAATAGAAATCATTAATTTTTGAAGAAATCAACGCTAATCAAAAGTAAAATCATTAACACACAAAAAATAGAGATTTTAAAATTTACACAAGGAAAGTGTATCTTCAAATGTACTAATTAATATCAATCGATATCCACAATCCGTTTTATCCAATTCACATATGATTAAGATTTTATTATTGAGAAAATTCTGTAAATTTTAGAAATCAATCACGAATTATTTTATTATGCCAAAAGATCCAAAACTTCAATCATTAATCACGTGATTCACATCAACAATGCATCCAAAAAAAATCCATTCATAAGGTCTAAAGAGGTCGGTTATACGTAAAAATTTAAAATTTATTAAATAATGTTATTTAGAGACGTAATAGTGATTAGCCATCCGAGTATTAATTAATTTTAGATTTTTTATTTTAATTTTATTTTTCTTAACATTTTCTTTTCCTTTTCTAACTTTTTGAATCAAATATGCTATATAATACAATACTCCTTCCGTCCAAAAAAGAATGTCACGATTATTATTTTGACATTTCGATAGCTTTTGTTTGTTTACTAGTTTTGGTTAACCATTTCATTAAATAAAATATTCTTGTCGCATCTTATTTTGTAGAATTTTTTTGTGTAATTTTGAATGATATAATTTTTACTTTTTATTTATTTACCAATTTATAAATAAAATGATTTTAAAAGAAATACGGAGTAATATTTTATTCATTCTTTGAAATGTTGTAAACAATTTGTGATGAAAGGAGTATAAGTTAACTGGTGGGAAAAAAAAGCACTTCGGATAACATAAAGGCAAATCCTACCAGGAAATTGCTGTCCAGTACTCTCGGTTTTGTGATAAGAACTCACAAGTCCCATCTTTTTTAAAAATATACTCCGGAGTATCTTTAATTATTCGAAAACTAACTTCGGGGGGACATTCCGTCCATTCCTCCGTCAAATTCATTTTCTCTGTTATCTTTTCATCATTTTCTTTCCAAATATTACTATTAGGTACTCCCAATTTTGTAAAAGTAGCTTTCAGGTCCCATCATTTTTAAAAATATACTCAGGGGTACCCTAAAATATCCAAAAAGTTACTATGGGGGATTTTCCTTTTTTTTCTTTTTTTATTATTATTATTATTATTATTATTATTATTATTATTATTATTATTATTATTATTATTATTATCATTATTATTATTGCGATTATTATTACTATTTTATTACTATCACGATTATTATTATTATTATTATTATTATTATTATTATTATTATTATTATTATTATATTTATTATTACTATTACTATTTTATTACTATCACGATTATTATTATTATATTTATTATTATTATTACTATTTTATTACTATCACGATTATTATTATTATTATATTTATTATTATTATTATTATTATTATTATTATTATTATTATTATTATTATTATTATTATTCTAGTGCGTGTAGCAAAAATCCAACACAATTCAATACGCAAAGCAGGTTCTTGGATATTTTAGGATACCCGGAGTATATTTTTAAAAATCATGGGACCTGAAAGTTATTTCTACAAAATTGAGGATATCTGACAATAATTTTTGGGAAGAAGTTGATGAAAAGTTAACAGAGAAAATGAATTTGACGGAGGGATGGACGGAATGTTCCCTCGGAGTTAGTTTTCAGATAATTAAGGGTACCCCGGAATATTTTTTAAAAAAAGATGGGACCTATGAGTTTTTATCACAAAACTGAGGGTACCTGGCAATAATTTTCTGCAAATCCAACCCTTATTACTCGTTAGTGTTAAAATTTTGAATACTTTTGAATAGTGAAAACCAATGTTTAAAAGCATTAAGTTAAAATTTTGTAAAAAACTTTTTCTAAATAACTTGTAACTTTAGCGGTTTTTTATGTGAATTTCCATCATTGAAAATTTGAAATTGATCCAAACGCTAAATATAAAACGAGATCAAAATTTTCATAATGTTAAAACCAAACAATGTAGCGTAATATTTTTATTGAATAAGAGTCTGTTTGATAATATTATTAGAGATCAGTGTAAGCGTTTCGAAAAGACTATATATCTACAATCAACGTTTAGCGCTAGCGTTTTCAAAGTAATCTACACCGCTAAAATTTTATTTAAAAACACTAACACTAATCACTTATGCTATTCTCAAACAAATTCTAAATAATTATTTGTTATTTACCAAAGCATAAAAAAATCATTTTCAAATAGCCCATGAAAGAAAAGGAGAAAGAAAAGGAGATGACAATAAGCAAATTACCAAAAAAGGCATGGAAGTAGAACATGTGGGAGTAGCCAAGAATCTGCAGAAACCCATTAAGTATTTGTTGATACTACTGATAAATATGCAGTGCTTATTTGTGGTACAAACAGCCCAATATTTTCAATGCCCTTTTTTGACTTTTACCACTTCAAATCCTCTCACTGACATTTTTTTGTACCACAACTATCAAAGTGTGAGCTAGCTATGGACCATCTGACCTATACGGTAAAAAAATTAATTAACTCACTATGTAACAAACTTCATTTTTTACCATTTCCGTCTTATTACATTTGTCCAGTTTGATTTTTTCGAATGAAAAAAATAAGTACTAGATTCCAGTTAAATAAAATCTAAAATGTATATTAATAATCCGAAGCTGATGATTTCAAAATGAAGATGGCTCGAACCGAATAAAATCGATTTTTTTGCCAACTACTTGTCTTCATAACGCAAACTTAAAACGTCAATAACCAAGTGACCCGCGACCAGCACTCATGTCAAACCCGACCCTGCCCGAATCCTGTCATCTGAAGTCACGCCAAATTTCAGATCCAATCTAACCCAAATACGAATCGAATAATCTGTTTACCGGGTGTGAAAAAAGAAGAAGAGTAATTTGGTGGGGGTGGGGGTGGGGGTGGGGGTAGTAGAAAGTAGTTGGGTTGGTATAGGTCAGCCAAAAAGAGGACACATAAACATAGGAGAGAGAGAGAGTAAATGTAAATGCAAGAAAAGGAAGACCGCTCATTCCCAACCCCACCTTCTCCTGCCTAACGTTATACGGCACTTCCTTTGTCATGTTCCCTCTCTTTTTGCATTTTGGTCTCTTCTTCATATTTTTTTTTTAAAAAAAATTGATTTGATTTTTCTTTTTTGTTCTGGTACTGTTTGGAAATAGCGCTAGCGATTATCGTTAGCATTTCGAAAAGGATATCTACGATATTGTTTAGCGTTAGCATTTTCAAAGTTATCTGCACCATTAAAATTTCATACAAAACGCTAATGCTAATCTCTAACGCTATTCTCAAATAGACCATCTGTCTCAAATAATTTATTCCTTGTACAATAAGTAATTGTTTATTATGTGTGCATCAAGTCATCAATTATTCCGTAACGAAGGCTTTGTGAGCCAAAATAAGTCTCACTCAAACATTGTGGACGCACACTTATGCATGTCGAATGCAATATAAAAGTTAAGATATGCGTCTTTTCAAAGAGCAATTGATTTTTAAAAAATTGGTAGCGCCTAAGATTCTACACTAGTTTTACATCTCCAAAAATGGTACTTATAACGTAACATACGGAGTACTTTATAAGTAGAAAATGTTTAGTACACATACGTAGCGTATCCGCATGTCGAATGTTTGATATGCATAGTAAGCCATATTTTATTAATAGGACACAATTTAAACATGAAGTAAAGTTACGTCAAGTCTACCTACCCCCTCAAACCACCTACTCTAAACTAGGGTAGGGGCACAAGACTAGGGTAGGGGTGTAAATGTCGTGAAGGTTTGTGGGGGAGTGGGCAGGGAAGACAAAAATCGTCAATTTTACTAATGAGAGATTTTAAATGATCAAATCAAGTTTGGATCGTGAAATAATAAATTTGGAATGATGTAACTCTACAATGCTTCTAACGAAACTAAATGCTCCCTCCTGTCCAAAAAGCTTTTAATGTTTTATGTTTTTTAATCAAACAATGATACTCTTCGGCTGCAAATTAAACATGATTTAAATAAATAATTGTTATGAAAATTTGATATATCAAAACTATATCGTAAGATGAATTCACTTATATTGAACTTATAATTTATAAAGTATTTTTATATATTTTTTTTACAATTTATAATTAAAGAGTTTGAGTGTTTGATTAAAAAAATCAAAACAAGAAACTAGTTTAAAGTTATTGTGAAACAAGAACATTATAGACCCACTACTTCCATCCCCATCTCTCTAATCTCTATCTCTACTTGACTTTTCTCTCTCTATCTGCAAAGACAGCAGTCAACCACAAAGAAAAGCAATCAACCAGGAAAACAAGAAGAAAAAAGAAAAAAGAAAAAGAAACAACCCCACTACTTGAATTGAATTCCACTTGTGTTCTGGAAAAAGAAAAAGGAAAAAGATCCAATTTTTCCAAGTCTTTCTCACTCTCTCTCTCTCTAGGCTTTCAGTCTAGGGTTATTTCTTTCATTTCAGCCCCCAATTGGAGACAGGAAAATTTACAAGAAATACTCCTCGAAAAAGAATTGTTTTTTGTTTCTTCGTGTTTTTCTGTAATCCAAGAAAGAAAAAAAATGGATTTTCTTGATGCAAACAGAACCGCCCATGGCGGCGGCGGGACTGGCAGTTCCGACCAACGCCGTCCAACCACCCATGAACAGACGCCGCCGCCGGCATCTTCGCTCCAACTGGTCCCAATCCAAAGTCAACCCGACCCGGATGTGTCTGGGTCCGGCAAGGCCCCATCGGATCGGTTTTTGGGGTCCATTATTTCGAGACCCGCTCCGGCTTCAACTGCCAACGACTCTGTTACGGCCAAGGCGGCGAAGAAGCCCTCCAAGGACCGCCACACGAAGGTGGACGGCCGTGGGCGGCGGATTCGCATGCCGGCCTTGTGCGCCGCCCGGGTGTTTCAGCTGACGAGAGAGTTGGGCCACAAATCCGACGGGGAGACCATAGAGTGGCTGCTGCAGCAATCGGAGCCGGCAATAATTGCCGCCACCGGCACCGGAACAATCCCGGCCAATTTCTCGACCCTCAACGTGCCCCTCCGCAGCAGCGGCGGGACGATTTCGGCTCCGCCGTCCAAGTCCGGTCCGCTATTCATCCACGGCGGAGCCACCGCGATGTTAGGATTCCACCACCAGCTCTCCAGCGCAGGGTACGGGCACGACCCGGAGGAGAATTTCATGAAGAAGAGGCTGAGAGAAGAAAACGGCGGCGCATCCCCGCCGCCGGCCAAACAAGAAAGAACCGGACTTCAAATCCACAACGAACCGGGTTCCGACTCAGTCCCAGGCTCATCCCAACCCACATCTAGCTACATCCCGGCGCCAGCCGCCATGTGGGCGGTCGCCCCGGCCGCCGGAAACATCGGCAACGCATTCTGGATGCTCCCCGTCAGCAGCGCCGGAGCAACATCCGCCGCCGCGGCACACCAAGAGCAGCAGCAAGCGTGGCAGTACAACAAGGGAACAGGGCTGCAGAGGATCAGCGGGTTCGAGTTTCCAGGATCCAGCCGGTTCAACCCGGTTCAGCTGGGTTCAATGGTTTTGCAGCAGCAGCAGCCGGTTCAACAGCTAGGGCTTGGAATCTCAGAGACTAACATGGGAATGCTGGCCTCCATTAATGAATATAATGGAAATAGGATTGATTTGGGGATGAATTTACATCACCACCACCAACATCATCATCATCATCACCATGGCAATCAATCACAAACAAGTGAAAGTGGAGATGACAATCCTACATCCTCTCAATAGTCTCAAGAATTGTTTGAAGGAAAACGGTTGACCATTGACCTCATTGACATCAGCTAACAAACTAAAAAAAGTTACCTTTTTTAGTCGGTCAACTGATGTCGTCAGGGCAATGATCAACGCTACACTTGTTTGAACAAACAAATTTGTTCATTTCAAGATCTTTATTTTTTATTTTTTTGGATGATTATGGTAGTGGGATTAGGTTAAGAATGTGGGGTTTTGTTTGATGTATAAGTGCCCTATCTTTTGGGATGGTTTGTAAGAGATAAGAAGATAGGGTGGGTGGTGGTTCATGGAAGAATCAATCATGTGTGTGTCTTTAGAGTCAATGTTTTGGTTTCTCTTATCATCAAAAGACAATGAATTCCAAGTGTACATAATGGAAGAATTGTTTGTTTCTTCTTCTTTTTTTTTGGTAAGAAAAATGCAATTTTAACTTAGTTTATAGCAAACATTCAAGGTTGATTATCATTTTGTTTGTCTAACTTGCAACCATCAATTTTTTTACTAAGAATATATTGAGTCTTATTATTTTTGAATTTTCAAGATATGATCTTGATGTGGTTAAAGGTGTAATGGTGGAACTTTAAGGGGGCATTTGGTTTGAACCAATTGAGATTCCCCTAAGTATCTTTACCAAGATATAGAGTAATACGGAGTAAAACATTTCTGCGGAAGGGTATAGAGTTAACAAACAATACTCAACTAAAATTATTTTTAATTTAATTTATTTGAGTATTAGTATAAAAATAAATATAAAATCTTTTATGTTTAAAAATTAAAGAGTTTTTTAAAAATAATATGACATTAGAATTTTATAATAGGTGATGAAGATTAACAAAGAAAGATTGAAGATTAAATAATAGATGAACAATAACTTTTTTGGGGAGGCAATGGAGTATTATATATTGTTGTCCAGTTCACAAAATTGTACTCACTCCATTTCACAAAAAAGGTCCACAATGAACTTCACAATTATTACGAAAATTGAAATCATACCATTGAAAATAATACCCGTACAAAAGAGAGATATAATATGAGCCATAAAAAAATTTCGAAACTGAAATTTTTCAAGACAAATGAAAAAAATTTGAACATTTTTTATGAGACGGATGGAGTATTTTAGCAGATGAGTTTTGAATTCATTTTTAATTCATTGTTGCTGACATGCCAGCTAAAACAGGTACCATAGAAATAATTGCCAAAAAAGATGTTGGTATGTGACACCCATGCTGTATAGACAGTCTTATTATTATTGATTGAGGAAGCTGCAAAACAAAGATGTAGTTCTATTCAACATTCCAATCAGGATCATAATTAACCATTATAATCCTAATGATGATCAAAAGAACAAACAAGACATACCAGCTATGACAGGTACCCAAAGGGATTTCAACAACCAGAAAAAAAATTGAAGAAGAAAGAAGCGAAGGGGTCGTCCGTTATTTCATAGATATGGCGCCGCCGGATCTATGCTGAGGCGGTCTTCTTCTGCTGGAAAATGACAGCCCAAACGGGAACGCCGACACCAATGCTAAAGGCAGTAAGCACGCCGAGGCTCATCTTCAGCTTTTGATGCTTCATCCTATCCAAGTTGTACATGTGCTTCGCATGAATGTAGAATGGCTCGTCATGGCCATGGGCATGCCCTCCTCCCATGTTCTTCACACTTGTTGAGTGGATTCTTCTGTTCGCTGCAAGAAATCAATAGTTTCCATAAGTTCTGATTGGTAGAGGTTAAGCATGGCAATGGCGTGTGAAAATTCATACAAGGTGTTTTGTTTATCTGAACCGGTTTGTTGACTAACATTACTTACAATATTAACCATTGTTTGGATTATTACATCCACTTTGATTTAGAAAACATCTTGGATCATTAACTGTATGTTCTACAAACAAACAAAGTAATTTTAAGGTGTAGTCACTAATCCCCCAAAATTAAAAAAAGTAAGTTGAGACATAACTAAACTTTGTTGAATCCCCCATACTGCAAGGATGACCAATGGGCCATCGTATTGCAAAGGTTTTCAAAAAAATGACCACTGCATCAGTCAAAAGCATTTCATTATATCCTTTCAATTACAATTTACAAGGTCACCAATGCACTATAGGTGGATCTGGGTGCTTAGTTTATAGAGAAAATCGAGGAATCACTACCTTTTGCATGTCATATGAAGTATAAAAAGAGGTTCATTTAACTTAAGAATATTTGATGTCAGTGCATTCACAAATGTCTTGCTTAACTTCTATAAAAACAGTTGTACAATTACTTAGTAGCTAATTTGGTGGCCAGAAATTAATCAGCAGGGATTGGATTGTTAAGAATTGACTGATTAGCAATTATGTACAATATAAAAGCATGTTGGAAGCTACAATCATCACCTGATTCATGGGATTACTCAAAGTTCATAAAACCAGGAATTCCCTGATTTCATGTTTTCCAAATGCAAATATGGGTATCACATCCTATTCAGGAGAGCAAGGAATTTCACAAGAATCACACACCAATAATGGATGGAATTTTTTCCCCATAGAGTTTTTCCTCTAAATTTGAGAAGTATTTTCAACCGCTCAATAAAATGATAAACGTAGGCCCTACATAGGACTCAAATTTCACCTCAACTATGTAAATCGGAGTTTGGACCCAATTTATTCATCAACGATATAAATTACCCTTCTTATATAGAGAAATTTATGCATCAAGCCAAATTTGGGTTGAAATTGCACAGTTGAAGATGAACATGAGCCCAAAACAGTGTCAAAGACCAAATTGAGTGGTGATCTATAGCCAAGGAGCTAAATCAGGCATTTACATCATTACAATGAGGCCTTGCCGTTAGACTACTAGAGATGTCCCTTGCAATATAGCATGCAAAAAAAACTATAGAAGGAAAATGGGGATGGAGGGAGGGTGTGGGGGTGTGGACCTAAGTTGAACGAAGACGGGGACGAGGTTGGGAATTGGAAAAGACCACCATCTTCGAGGATGTTTCGAGGACCTTATTTGAATGTGGCCATAGTAGTACCGTGGACACACATTTACTGAGATAAAAAAAATACTGGTAACAGGCTTTGGCAACAATTAACTTCATTGGATGCAATGTCAAACAGTGAAAGTAATTTTCAGACCCCAACTAGAGAGTAGAGACAAAAGCATCACAAAGACAGAACAGTATCAAGTAAAAGCTTTTCATTCAACAGAACACAGGCCCACAACTCACAATTGACGTTTCTGCTGTTAAACAAGTCCAAAACAAGTTTTTGATGATGATACATGCTTAACAGCACAACACGGCCAGAAGATCCATACGGAGCCATACACATTTAGCATAACATGAAAGATGAAAGATCAACATATTAAACAATAGGTTTTCAATATAATAAGCTAAAAAAATATCAAATTTTTTGCTAATCAAGAGTATATATGAAAAAAGTGAAACCTAACCTATCCTAAAGAAGATTCCACTACTCCCTCCACTCTAATCCTAAACCAGTAAGTGATTGAGCTGATAGTAATTCAACTGGAATCGGCCCATTAATCGATATCTCTGTTGCACGGCTTCTTCAAATAAGTATCCCTACCACTCCTACCAGTCCCCGAAACATCCCTGTTTGAGTACTGGGGACGTCCAGACAACCAAATCCTATATAAAATTTGGAAAAGTAGGTGTTTACACGTTTTCGACCCCATCTACTGCAACTTAGATTGATATTGCGCACACATTCCCTATTATTTCCATTTTTTTAAGCAGCAAAAATTCACACAGGGCATTTTATTCTTTCCAATCAACTGCAATTTCGGAAATGGGATTTCACAATTTCGATTGAATCTAAATATCAGCTCACTAATCCATTCAACTTCTAATCTCACAGAAACAGAGCGTATCAAATCAGCACCAAATCCTCACACCGACAGATAAAGCGCGATTAAACAGTTAATAACAAATCCATCAACGAAAAGCTGAGAAGTAATCCGAAGGAGGAAGAAAAGACATACCGGTCTTGGAGAGAAATGAATCGGCGGACGCAAGGAGCTTGGAGGCAGAGGTTCTTAATGCGTTGTTCATAGCCATCTTCGACCTTCTTCCCCGGAGGAAATCTCTTGCTCGGAGCAGATCTCGATCGGTCAGGTCAGCGCGAAGGGAACTTTTCCGGCGTCTAATGGCTCTCCGCCCAAATCGTACGCATTATAATACTTGGGGAATTGGGCTCCGGGCCTGGATTTCGTACTTTTTAATGGGCCAGTCCTCTAAAACATTTTACTAGCATTTCAAAAAAAAAGATGAGCTCCATCCCGAGGTTGCCTTTATACTCGGTCGGGCGGTCACTGAGAAGAGATAAATTAAATTTTAATTGTAGATTATTACTAGCCAGCATTTCATTTTCTAGATATATTTTTATGAAAAAGATATGGAAGTTCATTTTCGATTGACGCTAAAATCTATCATAGAAGAGTCTTTTCAAAATGATTTTAATGCTAACTTCTAAGTGTGTAAGAGCATCTCCAACCACATTTGCTAAACATGGCTTGCTAAAGTCATTTTTTAGCATGTGAATAGTGGTATAGCAAGCCATTTTGCATTGTCATCTCCAACCTTCTCTTGCTATAATTTAACTAAGAGTTATATTATATTGCTTTCACTATTATAATACTCTTTATAATAATTATTCAATTATTATTTATATTATAAAAATTAAGCAATAAGTATGTAATTTAAAAATATAATTTCAAAAAACAATATGGAGTAATATTTTACTTTAAAGAAAATAATAAAATTTACATAGCATTATTTTAAATATTTAATAAATTCCAATTAAAGATTAGAGGAAAAAAACTTTACAAAAAGTAAAAAAATAGAGAGTAGAAGTAACCAAATATTCTGAGAAGGGAAATCAAAGAAATATCAAATATTTAATCAATATCATGGTTTGCTATATTTTGAGAGGCTTGCTATGTATAGCAAGCCAAAGTTAGAATTTACCAAGGGTGCTATAATATAGCAAGACCCTTGGAGCACAAAAATTGAAGTAGATTGCCAAATAATGACATTTAACAAGCCAAAACTCAATGGTTGGAGATGCTCTAATACGGAGTAATAACGAAAACAATAAGATGAAAAAGTGTTAACTTATTTTAAGACAAACCAAAATAGAACGTTACAAATTTTTTTAGAAAGAGGTCGTAATGTTTTGAAAAGTATTTTAAAAATGTATTTGGTGATCAAAAGAAATATGAGTTTTGATATCTTCAGATATCATAAATTTTCCAAATAGAGAGTTTCGATATCTCCAGAATTATAGAGTTATCAATCAATATGGGAACTATCAATTGTTGATCATTCTCCACGACCAAATAATATTTACACAGCCAACCAATGCCGAAAACCCCACATATCACTAATTAAATCATGATTTTAAATCTCTTCAAACGATTTTGTTTCAAATTTCAAAACTCATATCATTTCTCCCACATTTCAAAATCCATATCTTATCATACTTCCAAAACTCACCAAACAGGCCCGAAATAACTTCTTAAAGAACAAAAGAAATTTTGAGTTATACTCTTAGAATAATTTTTTAACATGTAGTTTAAAAAATAACGGCCACACTTTGGCAAGGAATCTCAAAATAATCCCCTTTTTAGAACTAACAATATACTACTACTCCATAATATGCTTTGCATTATCACAACTTTGTGAGTGTCATCAAAAATGGGCAAAAGAGTCTAAACCCTGCAAAGCAAAAGACCCCAAAAAAGAAAAATAAAAAAGAAAAAAGAAAGAGCTAATGCACACTTCTAACACAAACAAAGCATCAGCACCATCCAAACTAAAAACATAAGAGGTTAAGGAATTTGATTTTGAGTGCAACTTTTTTTACATGTAGGCTCGTGGCACACAGCCCCTGTTGATTTCCGCTAGCTAGCGTAGGGACAAAGACGGCGCCATGGTTTGCCTGAAATCCAAAGATTTGAGGGGCGTGCCCGGGAACTTACCCCCGGGGATCCACAAGTCCCCTTTGTGAGGGAGTATCACTTGTGGTTGATTGGGCATTGTGGGGGCCTCCCCACACCCCGGTGTCGTAGCATCGGTCACCTCTTTCTTTTTCTTCACAAATTGGAAGAACTCGGCTACTTGGCGCGCATACCTAGGCACAATGCATCATGAAAACCGGTTAACGATCAACCAAAGTTCTAACATTCTACACAATGCAAAGAACAACGACGAACTCAGTAGAGTCCCACAAAATTAGGGTCTGGAAAGGGTGTGTGTACACTGGCCTTACTCCTACTTCGAAGTAGAGAGATTGTTTCCAAGAGACCCTCAGCTCAAAAAAAGACACAGACAAAGTAAACGCGATGGCCCAAAGAAAGCAAGAGCTAAATAGGCACACAAAGACAACATTTTATGGAATGCATTGTTGGTAAAATGGATGTTCCTAAACGCAAATAAGCATGGAAGGGTAAAATGCATTCTACGGATGTTCCTACGGAAGGGTAACTTAGACAATTCGCAACATTTTCGGCCACTTCAAGCATGGAAGGGTAAAATGCATTCTACGGATGTTCTAACAAATGATCAATGAAAATTTATAATGAAATAAGATATAATTTGACCCTATCAACAGTAACTTAGAAGGTGATTTTAGAACAAAGGGAGTAGTAACTAGTAACTATTGCACAACTTTGTAAAAAATTAAAAACATTTGAAGGGAAAGCACAATGAGATTAAAAAAGTGTTTGGTGAAACGGAACCTTCCAAACGAGGCTATTCTCAATATTAACAATACATGAAGAACAAAAAACGAGGAGCAAGATACATACTGTTTCTTTGCTTCAATATCTTTGGTGTAATCGATGTTGGGTTCACAATCAAGAATCAAAGCAGGAACCTGTTCACAATTAATCAAGAATGTAATGATATTATGTTTATATCATAACTCAATGCACTTTTTTTCCATATTCCACAGTCAAAGTGCATAATGTTTGACCAAGAAAGTCAAACGATGAGAAAGATATTCAAGAAAAACATTAATAACAACGAACCCAGTAAAACCGCACAAAAGTAAACACGGACAGAAAAAAAGTACCTTTTGGATGCTCGGATGCATGTGATTTCCCTCCAAATAAAACACCCTATCGCTGATATCGGGAGACAAGGAGTTGTCTATGCTTTGTGTGGGTTTGATAACGGACAACACCCCATGATTCCCACTCTCGAAAGGGAAAAGCCAATTCTCGTGTTTTTCATGCAAGCCTTGTAAATATTCGAGTGAGACCCCACCCTCCTCAGACCTCTTGCGCAGCATCATTCTCTTGTGGCAAGTGTCTGGGCTTGCCCGCAGATAGATGAACCCGTCGGGTATAAGTCCGGGCAAACTTGAAAGCACCGGATCAAACCATGAGTCGTATATGCTTATCTCCATCTCGTTCATCCACTTCGCTTCGTGGACAGCCCTTACAAAGACCTTCATTGAGTCAAAACAAAGTGCACTATGCAGTCAATTCTTTGAAGTTACTACAACCATTAATTGAATAATGGTGTTGTTAAATCCACTCCTTTTTTGGATAAATCCACCCCTTTTATACGAAATGGACATTCGTGTCCTTAAAAGATGAGAAAGTGACATATTTAGGCTAAATTTGACAATGGACATAAGAATCATCAAGCAAACGATTCACAAAGAAAATGGCTCAATGAAAGCATTAAGAAGCGGGTTGTACCATACGATCACTAAAAACACTTCTTTCCATTAACCTCAGAGGCCTGATACCGGACGACGATTCCCTCTCTTGCATCAATCTTGTCACAAAAACATAGTTCTGGAAGGTATACGCGTATCTTTCTGGCTCGGCATAGAAGGCGTCTAATATGTTGAAATGATCGGGACCCACATTCTGCCACTTGTCAACAGGCTCCGGAACAATCTCGACAAGATCTTGCAACTCCAGCGTTTCGTTTGCTATCCTTTGCAGAAAAGTTGTTTTGCCGACACTTATGTTTCCCTCCACACAAAAAGTGATGCGTTTCTTTTGTGTCACCTTTGGAGCAGAAATAGAGTCCTCTTTTGTCTCGTCTTCGTCTACACTTTGCTTGATGAATGTTGTGATACTCTCTGCATGGTTTTTATGGACTATCCCCACGGAACTCTGTAAAAACTCTACCATCTTCTCACTTTGCTTCCCATAGAACTACACAGCTACGATATTCTCATTAGTATGGTAAAATTAGTATGATAAAATTACACATATATCCACATTCTACAAGTATAAACAATCTTTCTAAACTACTCCGTACATAGCATACATGCACTCAACAAAGCAAAGCAATGTGTAAGAATGATACAAAAAAAAATTCCAAAACAAAGCCTATATCAGTTTTAGGGCTCATTTGATTTCACTTCTTTTTCGGCTGGTTTTGGAAACTCAAACCTAAATCAGTTTCAGCCTTCAGGGCTCATTTGACTTCACTTCTTTTTTGGTTGGGTCTTCCCTTCACTATTTTTCTTTTTTACACTTTCTTTTTTATCAATTTCATATATTTTGTCATCATTTTCACATCATCCAAACAAGAATACTTTTTCTTTCATTTTCTTTCCTATCATTTTATTTCCTCACATTTCTTCTCCTAATCCAAACAAAGGGTAAAACATACCTTTCCTATCAGAATGATTTTAGGCATTATGTTTAAAGTGTAATTTTGAGCATACCTTGTCTCTGTACAGCTGCTTGAGTTGAGAGACACCCTCAAAACCATTCTTCACCAGCTTCTGGAAATTTCTAGGCCCCACGCCGGGAATTGTCAGCAAATCAGGAGCTCCGGCCAACCCTCTCTCTGGGGCATCACCACCGCCCCTCTGCCTCCTCTGCAACCTCGCCGCCGGCCTTTCCTCCACACCACTGCCGCTCTGCTCACCTGTCTCAACACCATTTTCCGCCCCTTTAGACCCCTCGGCAACAGTTCCCACCCACGCTCTGTGGGTCCCCCTGCTATTCTCCTGCCTCAGAGAAACCCATGACCTCGGCCGCGGGCCAGTACACTCAAGAGACAAATTACCCGAACTACACAGCCCAGCTCCGGCGGAGGAGACCACGGCTGGGTTCAGACGAGAGAGGTGATGGAAATAACGGAGGGTGGAGGCGGCCGGAGACGGAACTGTGGCCATGGGGTTAAGGGCTTGTTTGGGATTCTTGGAAGTCGCTAGAGAAAGGGAATCATGGGAGAGATAGGAGGAAAGATAAGAGTTGAGGGATGGAAGTGTCGCGGTGGCTATGGGTTTTCCGGCGAGTAGCTTCTGCATCACTTACGGCGCATTTTGCGGTCACTGAAAACTGGGCAATCGGAGAAGACCGGCGAGTCTTCAGTCTTGGCGGCGGAGATTATCGGCGGGGCAAATATGATTAGGGTCTACTCGTGAGGTTTTGACGAGAATCATGTTGGGAAAGAAACGAAACGGAAAAATGTTCAAAAACTGAAATAGAACATTCCCTTTTATTCTTTTTTTTTAATAGCACTTTTATTCCTTTTATTAATTGATTTTGGACGTTAATAAATCAAACTTTGCTATTACCAAAAAGAATCAACATTGCAATTACCTTTCTTTTTTTAATACAAATAACTCGATAACAAAGTAATATCTATTTATAAATTTTTAATCTATTGAAGCTCGTAGAGTTACTGCATATACCGAGAATCGAACACATAATCTCTCATCTAGGAGATGCATAACGGTGCCATTGGACTATATTTAATTTATTTTAAAAATTATTCCAAAAATATTAATAACAATTTGATGTTTAAGAAGATGTTTGAAAACTAAAAGATGCATAATAAAAATTGTTTAAAAGACATACTCTGTCCGTGCCAAATTAATCTTCCAAATTATTATTACTATCTTTCGATAACATATATATTTTCATTTATCATTTAATAAAATAAAATTTTTTTGTCACCTCCTGATTCTTGTTTTATAAAACTTTCGAACTATATAATTTGTACTCCATTAGTGTCCACGTTTAGTTTGGTATTTGCATTTTAATTGATATATTAGTCTCTATTTCATACTCCCTATTAGTGTTCAATTGAAGTTACTAGTATATCTTATTTTGTGAATTTTTTAAATATATTCAGTCAATTTTTATTCTCTCCGCCTCAAAATAAAAATTGAATTGCAAATTACAGTATTTGAGCACAGTTATTTTCATTTTAATTTATTTAAAAATTAATATTAAATTAAAAATATTAAATTTATATATTTAAAAACTATATTAAAAAATTTTCAAACAAAAGTTGACATGATAATATGATTTTATCAAACTAGTAACAAAAATAAAGAAAAAATAGATAAAATTTGGCAATGTAAATAATATAAGCGAACTTGATTTTAGAACGAAAAATCCACCCCGAAAGTGAACTATTCAATAAAACTATACATTTTTTTCTACTTATTTATGTTATTTATTAGTAAAAATAACATTGTCATGATATTTTTTCTTTTAAAAAATATTTGATGTATTTTTCAAATATATAAATTTTATTTTTAAATTTTATATCAACTTTCAAACCAAATAAATTAACAATAATCTAAATCATTGTATATTACTCCGTATAAACTAACATTGACCATATTTAGGAACGCAATGAATATTATGTTCCACCCTCTCCCAAATTAATCTTTCTAGTTATTATATTACAATCTCTCGATAACTTATATTTGTATGCATATTTTCATTAATCAATTAAAAAATAAAACATTCTTATCATATCTCGTTTTTAAAAAACTTTTGTTACAATTTTAAACGGTGTAATTTATATTTTTATTTCTTGATCGATTTGTAAATAAAATATACTCAAGTCATAAATTATTGTACTGTAATGGAGTTAATGGAGTATTAGCCAAAAAGTCCGCCATAAATTATTGCACTGTAAAAAATAATTTATTGGAATTGAAACAAACAAAGCATTTTGAAACATCAGATATTGGAATTGACAATGGTGACTCAAAATTAAGGGGAAAAAAACAAAAAAGAGCAAAAGAAATTATTAAAAAAAAAGAATCTTCCTCAAGGAGAATAACAACTTATACAAAGGCTTACAGAGGAAGAAACAACAATGTATAAAATGTTGTTTTGTTAAATGAGGGCAGTGACTCCAAACTGGTGCATCTCGTTAAGACGCCATAGCGGCTGAATGTCTTCTGCCTCTACCAGTTCCATCGCCCATGCATAGTACACTGTGTGGATAGCGTCCTAACACAGAACAAGAAGAAGAAGAAGAAGAAGAAGAAGAAGAAGAAGAAGAAGAAGAAGAAACAATGGAAAGAAAGCTCAGATAATCACAAAGAAAGCAGTTTTCATGAAGAAGAATCAGGGAGACTTAGTTCTTGTTTGGACGATAAGAGTTCCAAGACGTGCTTTGCGATTTGAAAATGGTGTGTTGTCACAACATCCTTTTATTTCTTTCATGAAAGCCTTGTTTGGGAACAACACTTTAATGTTTTGAATTATTTTTTAATGGTACAAATCTCTCAAAATGCTAAAGTTAAACCCTGTCATTAGACAGACTTTTGAAAACAACGCTGAAGTTGTTGCCAAACGGGCATGAGATATTGAGAAGCCCGTGCAGGCAGACACCTATTTTTCAACCATGTTTCACAACAACAAAACTCGGTTTCCATGTTCTTTAGAATGAAAAATGCCTACTTTAACGGTTGACACTAAGTTTGGCACCATTAGGGACGCAAACAATTATGGTCACTAGTGATGACACCACAGTTCACAATACAAAGAATTGTCTATGAGACAATCATTGTATGCGAGACACAAGCAGTGTCAACCTTGGTGTCATTCGTTGTATGATTGTAGCATGACCCTTAATATGTACTCCCATGTCTACTAGTTAATAATAATGCTTGCTTACCTTTCCTCCTTCTTCTACGGAGCCCAATCCATTGCGTACACAATAGACCTGCTGTGTTTGGAACTGCAACAAATCCAAAAACCAATTTTAAAAATTTTAGAAAATCCAATCAGCATTATTGGCAATGCATTTTACTTATACGAATGTCAAGAATAGATTGCTAAGTTGTGTTTTACCGCTAGAACGATTATGGGAGTATCCCCGACCAATCTTATTTCCCGAACTTCAACGTCAGCAATATGGAGGATCTGCAAACATATATGGGATTCAAATCAGCAAAGAAAATTACCACATAACGGAGTAAAAAACATATAGAGTTTTGATAAAAATCATAAAACTTGATGTTACGGTTTACGATGCTTGGCTGAATTTATTTTCAAAGAAAATTATTTCAAGAGGTGGTTTGACTATGTTATTTTAACAAATGAACAATGAAAAAATGTAACATGATAGAAGAAGATATAGATAAATCTGCAAAATATATTTGTAATTTGTCTATTATTTTTTAAAAAGTAAAACAGAAAACAGGAAACATCCCCAAACGGGTCCTAAATTGGCATCATATCATAATTTGATTCCTTACTTTATGATCAAAAACAAAACCCTGACTTTTGTAAGCATTATGCTCCGCTTCACACCGCTTGACCATCACGGGACTGCAATATTTTTGAAGTACTTCGATATCTGCCTGAAAACAGTTTGACATTTATAAGAATATGTGCATTAACAAGGGACAAAACATCATTGAAATAAAAGCCATCATTGATGTATTGACCCAAAGCTTATTAGAGAAAGAGTCTACCTTATGGAAAGCTTCAAGGACTGGTCTTATAACTTCTTGAACCTCAGAAACAAAATCTGGTAAAGAGAATGTCCTAGAAGAAAGTCACGTGAAGTTAACACATGTCATCATGCACACATGAGATTTCTTTTTTTAAATCACTTTTGGTAATATTGCACCAATCCTAAGTTTGGGTATCTACTGCCAAACAGGGTAATGTATGTGTAGACACTCTCCCCAAATCCTACTTTTTGTGGGACTTTACTAAGTTTTTTGTTGTTTTTGTTGCCATATCTGGTTTTCGGTTTTTTAATTTTTTACGATTTGCGCAAAATATATTCCTTTGAGACTTTTGGTCCTGAAAACACATCCAGCAAACTTTTGTATGATGCCAATCTGATTTTAACCAAATAAATGACCTAAAAACCAATAGTGACAAGGTATACATAGCCATGTGCCAAAGTGAAGGGAAAACAAAAACCGATGAACAAAGGTGAACTGTCACGGGAGCGAAATTGGACATTTTCCATGGTAAAAAAGGTGCAAAAACTTACGGATCTCTGCGACGTATTTCCTTAAATGACAATGCAGAAGATGATTCCCCAAAGACAGTTTCATTTATACTGCAGTGTCATAATGGATAATCAAATCATTCATCTCATAAAACAGGTATTATTTAGCATTTAAAAGCCTACAAAGAAGAGAATCCCAACATACTCTTGGATTTTTTGTACCGCGGGATGATCACTAGTCTCCCATCTTTCCCGAATATCTTCTGCAATCTGCCAATTTCAGTGCAACTATCGATTAGTACATCGAGAGAGAGAGAGAGAGAGAGAGAGAGAGAGAGGAAAAAGACTGGCCTTGTTTGGGGACAGCATTTTTCAATTAATGTTAGCGTTCTAGATCATTTTTAATGGTGCAGAATAACTTTTAACACACTAGATCTAAACACTGCCATTAGATAGCCTTTTTCAAAATGCTGAAGTTGTTACCAAATAGGCACTATATTCAGGTTTAGCCCTATAAACGGCTTTACGAACATCTTTCCATTCAGTGCAAAATACAGCAACCACTAACTGGGGGTCTGGGGAGGGAAGGGAACTTAGCCCTACATATAAAGGCAGATCAGTGCAAAATAAGAACGCAATATTGGGAAATTCAGTAGTCCAACAAACCTCTTGACTCTTTGTAACAACAGGTTTGCTTGCTACCCGGATGTACTTGAAAACACGATGGCCTTGAATCTGAAAAGAATAACCAACATCAATCTCTGAATTTTATTAAGAATGATCGGAGAGCATTTGGGATAACTTATTCTCAAGGAGAAGTACAATTAGATGAAGAAAAGTACTAATGGAAGTGTTTGGAAGGATAATAGAAGTAATTTTAACTGGGAAATAAGCACATTCAGTGCTTATTCCAGAAAGAATGAAATTGTTGCTTTTCCAAACACACAATGACACAATTTTTTACTGCTTAAATGACAAAGCACTTAAACAGTAAGTTATCCAAAAGAAGCTCTAATGCTAGGTGCTTCTTTTTATAGGAGGAAAAGTACTTCTACTTCAAAAAGATTTGTTTGGCATGAAAATGGAAAAATTGCTATCAAGAGTGAAAAACATTTTTAATGCAGATTTAAGAAACATATCAGTGCTTTTAAAAACAACTTGAGTTAGAATGATAAAAACACACACTAAGACTACAAGTGCATTTGGTTTAAATTCTAGCGGTAGAATTAGTTGATTATGATTCTCAGATTGAGTAAGAATCAACTCGTGTTGTTTTATATTCTGTTGGTGATTTTGCTGACTAGAAACATATTTTCAAAAGCAATCACCGGCTTGATTCTCTAAAATCAAGAAAAGAATTAGGCAACTGATTTTGAGCATCAGAAACAACAAAAATAGAGCATAAACCAAATGTGCCCTATACCAATACAGGCAATTCCAAGATTTAATGCATGAGAAAATTACCGTATCCTTGAATGCTTGCCATTTCCTACTCCATATAGTTTCATTTGAGGGCAAAACAGTAACATCTGTCCTTGTGCTCCGCTGAATGTTCACTTTCGGGGCGGATTCTACAGGAGCTTCAAGATGCTTCCTCTTTCTTGCAGTACCTTTTAACTCATCCAATATGACGCCATATCCTTTCTTAGCTACTTCAATTGGTTTTGCGTCCTTTAGTTTCTGGATGGATAGAGAGACCATTGCAGAAAATGAAGACGCAGCAGACTTAACCCTTCCAAAAACTGTTTCCTCTTTGGGTTTTGAGCTAGAATTGTCAGAATTACATTTTGATGCATCAGGCTCTTGCTTCCCAAATCCAAAAGTTTCTTTGACCTACAACAAAATGAAGTAATTGTAATAAGTCACTACTCAGCAAAGAGTAACAAAACCTACATAAATATACCTCTTCCTTTGCAGCAGAAACCTTTTCCCCCATGTTAGAATATACCTACAGAAAAAAATGTATAAGAAATCCAAAGGCAACAACTATGCATAGTAGGATATTGGTTGCTAATCATTAATCACAACAAACCGTTGATGCCTTAACTGGTGTAATAAAAAAAGCCTGATACGGGATTAAGGTTGCGGTTAAAAAGGCTCCTTTTGGGGAAAAAGGACAGATTTTAATTTTGCTTTTGAGAAGTTTGGTGGAAAGTGCTTTTGAGAGTAAAGATGTGTTTGGAATTGAGCTTGAAAAGGGTTCTGTAAATTTTAAAATGTCTAATAAAGAATATTTTACAATCAAACATAATTCTTTAAATGCAAAATCCATCTTGGATTAGCGTTTCAAATAAGCTTTTGGGTCAAGACAGAATATCTTTAAAGTGTGAGGACAAAAAAGGTTTTTCTCCATTGCAAATACAGTTCCTGATGAGCTCAAAAAGCACTAGGAGCTAGGTAGACCGTAGACAGCAGACAAGGCTCAAGTGTTTAATACCTTAGCAAGGCCATTAGTGTGTCAGTTGGAGCAAATGTGAGAATAGGGCTCCGTTTGATAGCCTTATTTGGATTATTTATTGGTAGGTTTTGCCTTATTTGGCAGAAAATGATGTTACCAAAAGCTTTTTTCTTCCACAAATTTCAGCAGAACATTTCAGAAAAATAACCTTACCAAACGGATTCGAAGCATAATCAAGTAGAAGAAACATATGTAGGCAACCAAGGGCGTCTAGAGAAAAGATCCTAGGCACTTCTAGGAAAAGATTATGTATAACCGCAATTAAAACAGGCTTGAAATAGGTAATTAACTTTGTGAAGAATTATCACATTTGATGTAAGCAACTAACATCCTCTTGATTTTGCTTGCAAAATAGGAAAAAATGTGCATACTTCATCAACAAAACATACAAAAACATCAAGGACTTTAGGTAGTGGATTCTGGAGGAGAGTGGAGAGGAGAGTTGAGTTTTGTTTTACTGATTTATAGTTATTTGCTAGCCTGAGATTAGAAAATAACCATGCATATCTTCAGTTGAATCATATGTCCATATATAACTTTTCTCTTTCACTTTCTTTCCAACCTTCTAATGCATGAATTAATTAATTATAAAAATATCACATATCACCTATAAAATCTCCCAACCAAACAAGGGATAAAGCAACTTAAGGGGGCTCGTCTACCTTTTTAGCAGTACACTCAGCTTCGGTCCAGACACCATCGACATGCTTGTAAAGCTTTTCAGTAGTCTGCTTTGTTCTGCCATTTCCAATTAATCGCGTCATATAAGTTATTAAAGAACAAATCATTGTAGAAAGGACAGTTACACTTTAGAACACAAACTACCTTGCTTTTAGATTTTCTTTGACTCCTTTAAGTTCTTCTGCTTTATCCTTCAGTTCCTTGACGGACTGTTGAAACTCCTTGTTGCTGCAACCCATAAAATTCAGATACAAGTTTATAAGTCTTCAGAGATGGAAACGGAGATGAAAAATCGCAAGCAGAATATTTACATAAATTTTCCAGTAATAACTACTTCTGCCCTAATAGAAAAGAGTCCTATTTGAGCTTACATTTGTCCCCAAAATAGGGTCCTATTTGAACAGAAACAAGTTTCAGCATAGGAAAAATCTTGAAGAGTGCATTTACATGATTTTTAAATAATATGTAGTATATCTTGCAAGTGTTGGCTTTCATATAACAATTTTCTGGTCTTCGCGTGCATCTTGATATAATGGTAGCAATGGATTCTTTGAATTAGAAGATATGAATAAAAATGGTTGTGTATATAATCTTTGTTTTAAAGATCCCCACCCAATCCCACTTAGTAGTTAGTCCCATCTACACTAACAAGGAATCCATAAAATTATTAGTCCATTTGAGTGTTAGTCTGATGTGGCTATATAACCCTTGGTATCCTTGTATCTTGAAGTAACAAATGAAAGAAAAGTCAATCTCTCCTCTAATATCGTCATCTCTCTTGTCTATCTCTCTCTGTTCTTTGTGTGTTCTTACAAGATTCCTCGAAGCTCCTCTTCTTCTATTTGGTAGCTTCATTAAACTTGTAACACATTTTGGGAGTGAAAATGATCCCAAAACACTTAGCCAAAAAGGAATTTTAATAATCGTTTTCACTCCCCAAGAGTCTTTACCTGCTAACATCGCTTTTTAATTTCTGAGAAAACTCATTGAAAACGCTGAATTGCCGATTACCCTTATAGCCATATCCTTGCAATGATCTCAAACTCGTTGCGCCTCTGCTTGAAAACACCTGCTCAATGATTTTTTAAAATGCATCAGCCTTGTTTCAATACATAAAGAACAATAAATAATGCAAATGGGAAAGTGGCATATTTAGTCCCTCAATTATTAGTTTCCCCACTTGTAGTCTTTGGAATGTCGCCAAGTTTGTGTTTTTAGTCCTTCCATAGTTCCATAGAAGAAAACGTTAATTTATAAAATAAATATATACCTCAACCTTTTAAGGATATTAATATAATAGAATCAAATTGTAACCAAGCACTAATAATATCTATGTTTCTAAAAGGATTAAAGATCAAATGCACAAAAAAAAGTGTAACCAAGCACTAATATCCCTCTGTTTGCAAAAAAATTTAAAAAAAAACACTCTTTCCTTTTTGTTCATCCAAAAAAACACTTCACACTTTATCAATTTCCTTTTAAAATCAGAAATGAGTGGCTCACAACAATTTTTATGGGACAGAGGGAGCATTATTGCCGTGAATTTCTAAAATAATTTTACTCTTTTGTTCCATCTATACATTTTTTTTTCCTACAAATCTATGATATCAATTGTATATATAAAAGAACGCGAAGTTGATTCATCACATATAGAAGTTCAAAAAAGTCCACAGAAGAACTGATTATAAGAATCTATACTAAAATGATAAGGAAAAAATGACTATGTTAATTTATTTTTAGGAAACTCACAATTAAAAAATATTGAAATGAAACCTGATGAGGCTCTATGAGCTTATGAACAATGAGTGGTCTTTTGGAGAGCAAAAAATCTCGAACTAACTTTCTGCTAGCCATTGGAGTCCTGAGAACGAGTTTAACCCTTCTGTATCCTTGCGCATAATCTTATATCCCTACCATCTTATACCTTTGAGCTTTCAAGCAGATACTGACACAGAAAAAAAAACAGTTCTTTTTACAAACTCTGAATCAATCCCATCTCTATTTGGGAAAAAAATAGGCTTTTTAACTAGTGGGCATTGAGAATCAAAGAAACAAGAACCATGGTTCATAAAGAAACTTAGAAAGAATTAATCAGCCGGTAAGAAATAATAAGAACTGCAATCAAATTGAAGAAACAACGCATACCTAGATGGTGTGCAGTGGGGGAGGCGAAGAACTGACTCAACTGAGGACCTAGATCGCGCTTGTGGGTTATGGCGCAGGAATTGAACCGGGTCTTCAGTTTAAACCCATACGATTTTCTCTTCTTTTTTTTCTTTTTGGGTTTAAACCCTTAAACGATTTGTGATTGTATTTGTACCTAATGGCGTGGAAAATACAAACTAGCTTGTGAAATAAGAAATCATTTGTCATCTTTTTTTAAGTGCTATTTCGGACAAAAAATCAACATTTACAGTTAATATTTTGAAAAAAATTATTTGACGAGATCGTTTAGTTGTTATACTTTTAAAGTAAATATACATTAATCCCTCCGTCTTGAAATGATTTTTCTAGTTTGGTTTACAAGGTTTGACTGAAAATATTTTAATTTAATTATTTGATTATAGATTTATAGGCATACAATTAAAAAAAGGTATATCTTTTGAAACGACATCAAAATTTCTACAACACAAGAAGTGACATGGTTATAATATTTTATCAAATAACTAACAAAAATAGATAAACAAAGAGTTAAAGTGATTAAAGTTTGACAATGTGAATAATGACTGAAAGATTATTTTAGAATGGTGAGTATTAAAACTTGTTATAAAACACTGACATCAATTTAAAAAAATTATTCACAAACAAAACCTTTGTTGAGACTTTCAAGAATAGATCTAGTGGAGATAAATGAAATTCAGAATTAAAATAAGAAGATAAAAATGAATGAATGAAGACACAGAGTGTATCTGTATTTTATCTTAAGTGACTATTAAGAGATTTTAAATACATTAAAAAATGAACGAAGACACAAAAGCGTGTCTATATTCATTCAAATTTTTAAATTTTCTAAAAAATCACAATGATCGTTTAATATGGAATGAAGTGAGTACTTTGTAAAATTTGTTTATTAATTTCATCTGAGTTTAAAAATTTTCGAATAAATTTTTAAAAATGAATACACATTATTGAAATGAAAATCTTATTAAAACATTATTTCTAAACTCAAATAAATGTTAATGTATAATTTAAATGTTATTGTCATATTCACCCTTGTGCAAGTATTTGAATGAATTTTTGTTATGTAAAATGGGAATTCTCCTGATGTCATTTATGTTTTTTGTTCATCATCATATATTCATATCTTCTCGAATTTCATAATCGTTATTATTGTTATGTATTTTCTTTTTTAAATGGATTTTTCACGATCTTTAATGTAACACGTTGACCATTAATATTTTTACTTATATTACGGAGTAATAAACATAGAATATAAAAATATGATAATTTAAAACTACATTTCAAAATAAATGTATTGATATAAAATTTATATCATAATTTTATATATTTTCATTTATTTTGTTGTCAAAGTTTTAAAAAGGTAGATCAAAATACATGAGAAAAAAGATATACAACATAGGAAGTATATTCCGAGGTATTGATAACTAGACAAAGAAAAGAATTTAATACTCTAATTACTATTTATATTGTTAACCTTGGTTTTATTTATTTGATAAAATTATATAGTTATGTCATTGCTGTTTTGTAGAATCTTTAATTTAGCTTTAAAATGGAAAAATTTTATAATTAAATTATACCCAAATTTTCATAAATTAAAGATTCTATTTTCATGGGTTGCATGTGGTTTTTTTTTGCAAAGGCCTACTTTTTATGTTATAAATATACTAAGGTTCATAAAAGATACATAGACCTTGAGTCTACGGAAAAATTTGTCATCTGACTCTCCTTTTAAGTTGAAACTTTTTTTAATTTTCAAGTTACTACGTATTATCTATAAATACCATTCTCATATATTTTTAATCATTATTTATATGTAAAGTAAAAAATTAAAAATTTTTTGGGTGTAATATTGAGTGACTTAGTATTTCTTACGAGTATAATAATTTTTATGTCATTTTTATATTATAAAATGTAAAAACACTGTGGACCATATTTTAATATTAAGACTAAAAATATAAATTTTATTTAATTTTTCATAAATAAACTATCTTGTTTTATTATAATAAAAAATATGCATATAAAATAAATTTATGACAAATGAGGTTCAATATTTAAAAAATAAGAGAAAATGTGAGAAATTCTTAAAGTAATGTGAGGAAAATTAAGAGTAAAAGTGGGGTGAAATGAAAAAGAAGCTAAGAGAGAAAAGAGGAAAGTTAGATGAAGTGGTAAGATACTACCGGAGTATCACTTTTTAGTGTCTTTGTTTTCTTTTGTGTTTCTATTTTTTCATTTATGTTTCTTTTTTCATAAAGTTTTTTAAAAGTTTCATCTAGAAAATTGTTTTAAAATTCAAATTTTTATATTTATATAAAAATAAATGAAATAAAAACCTTATCAAAAAAGAAAATTGGATCTTTTTTTATTTTTAATACTTGATACAAAGTAGTAAAAAAATCTTGAAGACTTTCTAAGGAAAAAAATTTGCTTTATTTTTCAATGTTTTTTTAAATTTTACTTAGTCTTTTCTTTTTTTAGGAATTTTTTTTATTTCATTTACTTTTATGTAATACAAACAATTCTGAATGTTTCATACAATGAAGAAATTTAAAAAAACATTTAAAAAAAGTGTAAAAACAAAAAAGAAAAACAAAGAAATAAAAAATGAAAGACCTAGGAATTATTAACATTAAATATTAAAGATAAAATAGAAAAAAATACAACAAAATGTAATTAACTTGAGTAAATTCCATAAAAGGTCCCCAGTTATAGGTCATTTTACATATTTAGTCCCTATATATCAAATATTCCTAATTTAGTCCTCCATTATTATATTAATTTCCACGAATAGTCCTTTGTTAACATTTCCGTTAAGAACATAGATAAAATTATAAATTCACACGCCTATCTCTCCTCAATTAAGCTTCCTCCCTCCTCTCGTACTCTTTCATAAACGCGTCACTGAGTTTGAAGCTCTAAACCCAAAACTGAAATGATCATTCCTTTCTCAATTATTAGTCTTCTTGGTGGAACCTAAAATCAAAATTAATAGGCTTTATGGATGCGTTTTATCAGTTAGTCTCAAGAAATTACAAAGAAAATAAACATTAAAACTCATTCATTAAGGTTACTGGTTTCGAGTTTGGAAAAGTATTGATGGAATTTACTAACTTTATCGTTATTTCGAAGTAATTTTCTGTAAAAAGATGGTGAAATTGAGTTTTCCTTCTCTTTTTCAAGAAAACCTCCAAATGCTTCTCCGATCATCTCCTCCGCTACAGACTCAGCTGTCCTCATTTCATCTCAATTTCTAGGGTTCAAACCCGAATTAATCTCTACTAAATCACCCGCAATGGCCGAAGAAATGAATCACTCTCAATGTCTTAGAACTATGGCGGCTGAACTCTAAAGCCGCCGCGGCCAGATTCGAATCCGACGCGAAGGTGACCGGAGCAGTACAGAGGCTGGATGATGAGGAGAAAGAGGAAATCCCGACGGAGATAGACACCGTGAAATGCTCCGGCGGGTTCTCGGTGGTGATAGTTTATTAATATCATAGAAGTGGATTTTATCTCTTGCATGGGTTTACAAGCCTTCTTTTCTATTTAGAGGGTGTTTGGGAGTGTGTTTGAAAAGAACTTTTGAGCTTGGACTTCATTGAAACACAATTTTAAGTGTTTTCCAATCAGCTTCAGATTATGGATTGTGGTTTTAGAAGTGTAAATTATGCTCTAAAAGTGATTTTCGCCAAAGCTCGGAGTAATTGCTTTCCACTTCTGATTTAAGACATATGCTTTTTCAAGACTCACCGCACTCACAGACACTGCCTCCCTATTGTCCCAAATTAATCTTAGCTTTTCCCTTTATGGTCCTTTGTGATTCATCTCAAGGAAACAAACATTTGGTCCAATCGTTTGATGTTGCATTTTTTGTCTTTCCTTAAAAGATAAATCCCAACCATACAAATTCTCGTTTCCTTATAAGTGTGTGAAGTCCAAATATCAAAATTTAACCTAGGATGGAGTACCATTTAACCAACATCTAAGTCCAAGCATAGACATCATATATGTTGTTCTAGTAAATAGGATATGGCTCTAACATCCTAAAATCTTATATGTTGTTCTTTTAACAGGGTCATTCTGTTTATTTCGTTCATCAACGATCTAATCGTGCTGCCGTGTCCGAGTGGTTAGCATTTGGTTTATCTTTTTCCACTTTGGTGTTATTACAATAGGCCTTCACTTGCAGTTGGGAAGCAAACAGTTATGGGTATCATGGTGATGATGGGTTGCTTTATCGGGGGTACGGGAAGGGGGAGGCATTTGGCCCAACTTATACAGCCGGTGATACTGTTGGCGGAGGCATTAATTATGCATCACAGGAACTCTTTTTCACGTAAGACCATGTCTTACTCTTTTCATTGGTGGAAGCCAATTTGAACATGACTAGTGTTTGACCTTTAAATTTTTTGGGATAATTGATTCACAATGGATATAGCTTAATGAGATGATTGTTTCAATGCTTCAATGATATTTTCTGAATACTAGCTATTCCGTAATGCTTCCTTTACACTTTGTATGTATTTTGTTTATTTCTGGTGGCAGGAAAAATGGGACAATAGTAGGAACAGTTTCGAAGGATGTAAAAGCACCATTATTTCCAACCGTAGCTGTTCACAGTCAAAATGAAGAGTATGAAGAACATTCATGTGAATGATTTGTTACTTGTTAGCCGTAAATCCTAATTGGCTCACTTATCTTTTGAATACTTTGTATGTATAATACAATTACATCATTTTCAATGTTCTGCCTCTGGATTCTATAATCTGCATTGCTCTCTCATACATATTCTCTGATTGAGTTTAAATGGGTTGAGAAACTTGGGCTAAAAATAGCTCATCGATGTATATATTTGACCTCTTACTCCCATGTTGACGCTACCTTTTCAGGGTTACGGTGAACTTCGGAAAAGATCCATTTGTATTCGATCTAAAGGTAAATATTTCATCTCTCATAATACTAGGTTAAATTACTATTTTTTGCGCACATATTCTCTTGTGTATGCTAAGAAACTACCTGCACATACATTAGACCACGCATCTAATAGCCTTATTTTCTTGCATTTCCTTATCAATTTGTTGATATTCTGATGACCAACCATTCATTCAGGTTTCCTATAATACATGGTTTTTAACAACAAAAACTAAATAGAGTATACTTCCCATGTTCGTACTACTACAAAACACGCAGTTTAAGAAAATGTAATCGGGCAATAAGTTAATCAAAAATATTATGGAGTACTAATTAATGTAAAGTTCTTTCATCATAAGCCACTCTCCCGTTTATGTTTATTTTGGAAAAAATGGTTAACTGAATAGCATAAGAAGTTTAGATTGGGAAAGACTATCAAATGCGCATATATTTCAAAGTTGGACAGATTATACTAAGTATAATAATCTGCTTGCACAGTGCCTGGAACAAGTGAAATGTGATGTGTTATTGTCTTCCTTTAATCCATGTTTGGAGTTTGCTAAATGGATGAGAAGTAAGAATAATTCCGAAAAGGCGGAAAATACTTTATTCATATCAGTTTCTTGTACAGTTTTAATGTATCATCAGATTCTTTGTCCGTAGGTTGAAACTTATAATAGGCTACTAATCTTAACTTTTAAGAAGTAGCATGACCATTATCCAACCTGTACAAAATTGCTATTTGCCAAAGAAATTATGTTTCACCAGCAGGTTTATTACATTTCTCAGAATTGTTCGCTCCTACTTGCAACATTATGGCTATGAAGCTGCAAATGTTTGATATCAAGGTGAAGGCTTCCATTTACGCCGCATTCGTTACAATGGTAAGAATGAGGTTTAAAAGCTTCTCTGCAGGGGCCAAACATTAGATTTGTTTAAACCATTTTAGTTTCAGGTTTTCTTGATCAGAACTATAGGTGTACAGTTTCCTTTTCTTCTTCTTTTTTTGTGGGGGATTATATTGTGTGTGACATTACAAGAATCTACTCCAACTTTTGAATTGATTAGCTCATTTGTGCCTTGCTTTGTTAATTTTTTTACTCTACATGGATATTGTAGGTGGCATTCAGATTTTAGGCAGCGTTCCGTTCAACTTTCTACTTATTACTTATTCTTATTATAATCAGATCAAATCAGATCAGAAACAACTTTAATTATAACTGAAAACAGATCAGATTAGATCAGATCAGATAAGTTCTTCAAAAAATTAGATCCGATCAGGCGAACGGTACGCAGCTTTAGTTGGCATTTGTGATTTTTTTTACTTGCAAGTATTAACATAACCTTCTTAACATTACCAAGATAATCTCATATGAACCGAAAACCAAACGCCCCTTTAGTACTTGGAGTTTATTTTGCACTAACAACTTTAGCTTTTTGGAAAAGCCACCCAGTAAAGTATTTAGTTTTATAAAATACAAACTGAGAAAAGTTTATTTTCTCTAAATAAATTAGAGAAAATATGTGATTGGGGATGTGTCCATGACTTCGTCTCGTGTTTTTTTATTTCAATTACAATGAAAAATATGTTATTTATAACTTAAAAATTGAAGAAACCCCAAAATTGCCAAAATAACGTTGTTTTGATACTTAAGCCAATATCTCTTCTTCTGATCTGAATAATTTTGATTTAATTGCAATAAATTTTGATTAGATCTAGTCTGAGAGGTGTATATATATATATATATATATATATACATACATATATATACATATATATACATATACATACATATATATATATATATAATACACACACATAATAATTTATAAAAAATAATTTATAAACTATAGTTATGAACATAACAGTTGTAATAATAATAGTAATAATAATAATCAATTAAAAATATATTGTGTTTAGAGCAATTGGTTGGGAAGTAGAAAAATTTTTTGAAGAAAATGAAAATAATTGAAAGAAACTGGAATGAACTAAAATAACATGTTCTAAAAAACAATTGAGTTGGGGAGTATACGAACTGGAGAAGATATGATTGGGCCATCAAGTGATATTCAAGTACTCCGTATAAAAGAAAGAAAACAAAACAATAAAAAATAACCCGGGGGCCATGGTGTGGCCCACTTTTTGATGGTCTGAAAGGCCCAAATGGTAGTAACCTGGTCCGGAATGTAAGTACTAACCATTTTTTTAAAAAATATTTATAATTTAAAAATTTAATAATTACGGAGTATATTATAAAATTAAAATATAGTTTTATTAGAATGTAAAAACTTTTTTTGGAACTATTGTAAAAAAATTTATTATCATAAACGAGCTCGTTTGAAGTACAGAGTTACGGAGCATATCAGCATTTACTTGTCCCATTTTCTTTTTTTATTCATTCCAAAATAATTTTTTCATTTTTTGTCTTGTAGAACAAAATACTCCCTCCGTCCCAGAATACTTATCCACTTTCATTTTTACACACCATCCAATGCACTTCTTTAATCCATTTTATCTTGTAATGTGTATATTAAAAAATTATAGAAATTACTCTGTATATATTAATAATCTATATGTTAAGACAAATTAAACAAGATCACACATGACTATATTTAGGCTTACACATTGAGAGAATTTGATGAGTCAAAGTACTTAGATGAACAGTTCCAAAAGTCAAATGTGGACAAAAACTGGGGGACGAGGGAGTACATTTTTTCCCTTCAATTCTAGGCAAAGTATAACCACTCAGGCTTTACATAACATCTTTTCTACGTTTTTCTTAGACTTTGTTCATCTGATGTTAGTTCTTAACTTTCAATATTTTTTAACTCATTCTAATTTCTTCAAACTTTTTCAGTCTCTTCTAACTTTTTTCAATTCCTCACGGTTTATTCCAACTTCTTCCACCTTCTTTCCAACTTCTAGGTTTTTCAAACTCTTTTCAATTTCTTTCAACACCTAATATTATTTTTACAACTGAAACGTGCAGAGCCCTAATCTCCATGAGATGTAAGTGAAAATATTAATTTTATATTGAGGGAGCCACAATGTGCAAAAATATTTTTTTTTCTTTTATCTCTTTTATCACAAAAATACTCTGTAGAATATGATTTATTTTTTTTAGATGGGCAAAAAAAATTAGTGAATGATTTTGAATAGGGGAGAGTTGGAGAGTGTGTGGAGCCCAGCCCAGCCATAGGAAGGAGAGAAGGCAAGTGCACAAGGCCAACTCATTATTGTACAATATTTATTAGGACTAATAACAAATAAATGTGGAGTATTATTAAAAGTGGAAACCACATGTACCAACAACCTACCAAATCCTTTTCCCCCTTATCTCCTCTTTAATTAACTAACTACTCTCCCTTCCAACTTCAGTCAAATCTTTAACTCACCCCCCACACCTTGTGTTTCCCAACTCTTTCCAAACTGTTGGCTTCCCCCTACCCCTACCCTACCCTACCCTACCCCCCACACTCATCAATCAATCTATCCACCTTCCCACTTCTTGTGGGCCCCTCGCTAACCTAGTTCCACACACCAAAACATGTAGAAAAACACAAATGTGGGTAAAATAAAGGTAGGGTATACTTAAATGATATACTCCATTTGCAATCCACATATACATAATTATCTATATTGCTCTGTTGTACAAATGGGGTAGATTATTATGGTGTACCATAAGTATATCGCATTTGAGTAGCGTGTTTAAGCTCCTACTTACGAGTATTGTCTAGTTGGTCAATAGAGGATGCAAAAAAATTGAATTATACGCGGATTCAATATTTGGCAATGATGATGACGAACGTTCATGGGTAACATGAAGTCAGATCACTTTTGTTATTGATCAGTCTAATAAGATTAAAGTACAATTTATTTCTTTCCAAATTACTGCTCAGAGCGATTATGCATGACCCTAGAATAAGATTCATTTTTCTTTTGTTCAACCCATGGCATTGTTTTTAAAATTAAAAATATATCTGTGTTGGTGAGACGATATAAAAAATAAATTGTGAAGATTAATTTGAGATGAATAAAATATTTTTTAGATATGTATTCCTAGAACTAGCTAGGAATCATAGGCCATACCTTAGTCCAAGTCTACAAGAGACCTATGCATAACATGTGAGAGTGAAAAAATACGGATTATGTGGATTAGTTTTTTGGTTAATTGGAATTTTAAAATGGGGAGAGTATCAAGTTCAAGATTTTCTTTTTTCTTAGATGCATGGAAGGAGTGAAAGAAGAGTTAGTTGTAGGAAAATGTCCAAATAAAGGGACAAGAGGAATAATTAACCACATTGGAATAGCAATTTCAAACCATCACCCCCTCACCCAATACTCCTCACAAATGTGTAACCACGCACAAAGATGTTAATTGTTATATGTATGTCTGTGACAAAGGTGGTGTATAAGTGAAAGATAAATGTGGGCCAATATATCCCCTAGTTGGAGTTCCTTTTTTAATCATTCTAATTTTACTTTTAAGATCAGTTCTTAAAAACTTTGACTATAAATTATGAAAAAGATACATTAAATTGTGATATAAATTTAAGATCAATATATTTATTTTAAAACATATTTCGTGGTTTTGAGATATTACATACTTCGCAGGAACTTTTGTTTATTTGTAGTTTTTCATTGATTATTTGAATTGAATAAATACAACTTTTATATTTTTTAAATATGTAAATTTTATTTTTTATTTATATATCAATTTTTAAATAAAATAAATTGAAAAAAAACTTAAGATTTTAATTGGTTTTAAATAAAGAATAAGTGATTTGCGGACAGAAGGGAAGAAGTATAAGTTGTCATCCATATATATATATATATAGACAGGAGTAGTGTGTCTGTCAGTCTTATCCACGACGACTAGTATATATAATACATACAGTATATATGTGAAGCAAAAAAAAGAACAGAACAGAATAGAAGGAAAGAAAACAGGGGCGAAACGAAGAAGAAGAAGAAGAAGAAGGAGGAGGAGTGAAGTGAATAATTAATCAATAATAATCATAAATATAAAAAAGAAGAAGCTAAGAAGAAAATTAAAGAAGAATGGGGCGGTCACCATGTTGCGAGAAAGCACACACGAACAAAGGGGCGTGGACGAAAGAGGAAGACCACCGCCTCATCTCCTACATCCGCTCCCATGGCGAAGGCTGCTGGCGCTCCCTCCCTAAAGCTGCTGGTAAATTTCATTAAAATAATTAATTGTTCTTGATCTTGAAGATATATTATTATTATTATTATTATTTAATTTGATTGGATTGAAATGAATGGGGGAAATGGATGGATGGATGCAGGGTTGCAGAGATGTGGGAAGAGTTGCAGGTTGAGGTGGATAAACTACCTGAGGCCTGACCTCAAGAGGGGCAATTTCACCCCTCATGAAGATGAACTCATCATTAACCTCCATTCCCTCCTTGGCAACAAGTATATATGTGTTTATTTACTCCCTCCCTCCGCCCCCAAATTGATTCCAATTCCGATCTTTTTTCTCTCATTTCTCGAGAATAACTTTTGTTCTTTTGCGTGTTTTCTTTGATTGTTTGGTACTATAAAATAAAACATTCGTGTCATCTCTTGTTTTGTAAACATTATGGTTGGATTTGGTGAAAGTTCAAAGTTGTGATTTTTTATGCTTCTTTCTTTCAACACTCCATTAATTGGTTATTCATTGTATGTTGAAGTGTGTGGGAAACTAACTTGAATTCATTAATTACCCATATACTCCCTAGTATATTTGTGATTTTTTGAATTCGAACTAAACAAACTATAATCACTGTTTGTAGCAAAACAAAATTCAAAAGACATATTCCATTACTCCGTATATAAATATGCACTGTAACTTTTGTCTAATTAATAATCAGAATTTCGTGGATTTAATAGTTTTTTTTTAACTATGCAGATGGTCGTTAATTGCGGGAAGATTGCCGGGAAGGACGGATAACGAGATAAAGAACTATTGGAACACACACATTAAGCGCAAGCTCCTCAGCCGTGGCCTGGACCCACAAACCCACCGCCCGCTCAACACCTCCGCCGCCTCCGGAACCGCCGCCACCGCCGCTGCAGCAAAGGACATTTGCCTGGACTTCAGGAGCGCAACCCCAACTGCGGCGGCGGCGGCGTGTTCGAACGAAGACACGAAATGCAGCAGCGGGACGACGACCGAGGAGCCTCGGCCCTCGAAACCACAACCGCCGTTCGATCTCGATTTGTCCATGGGCCCATCGCCGCCGCCCGCCGCCGCCGCTGATGTCCCCTCCACTTCCAACTCCGCGGAGTCGGTGCCGTCGTACGATTTTAAGACGGCGCCGCCGCCGGTTTGCTTGTGCTGGCAATTGGGGTGTCCCCAAAGTGGCACCATGTGTAGCAAATGTCATACTGACACATACAAATGGTTTGATTGACATTATTAGTTATTGATTAGCCACTTTAATTTGGGTGCTTAATTAGGTGATCATTTTAGGGTCCGTTTCTGATTCCCCAAATTGTAATCATGGCCTCAGAGTCTTAATCTAATCACTACTCGTTTTAAAGGTCCAATTCCTTATAATACTCTCTCCGTCCCACTGTTTTTGTCCACTTACCTTTTGGCACATCATCCAATGCACTTCTTTAATCCATTTTATCTTGTAATTTGCATATTAAAAAATTATAGAAATTATATATTAATAATCTATATGTTAAGACAAATCAAACAAGACCACACATGATTATATTTAGGCTTATACATTGAGAGAATTTGATGAGTCAAAGTGTTTAGATGAACAGTTCCAAAAGTCAAATGTGGACAAAGACAGTGGGACGGATGTAGTATTATATTAGAGTTATATTCATTCTAATTTGTTTAATTATAATAGTAGAGTTAAAAGTTTGCTTTTATACACTTAACTGTTATGGAGCACAAAATAAATTTTCCAAAATATGAAGTGATATAACTCTATTCTTTTTTGAATACTTGTCACTAAAATTATACTCCTAATTTAAATCGTCTGTTTCAATTTACGATGTTTGACTAACGTTATTTTCAAATCATTTAATATGAAAAGCGAATTAGAATTAAGAAATAGATATCAAATATTTAAAAATTACATCAAAAAATTTATAAAACTAGTAATGATATGAATTTACTCCGTATTATTTTATCAAATGACTAACAAAAATCAAGAAAGAAAGGGAAGTATCAGGGTTGTGTTGTAAACTTGTCATTGGTAAAAGTAAATCTGTGAGGTCATGTCTGCTTAAATTAAACTACATTTGACTCTCTAAAGTCTTGGTGTGGACCACCTTTTTTTAAGGCTAGGTGTAATTTAATTTGGGTGTTTATGTTTGAAAGTAACGTTTTCAATTAGCGTTAGCTTTTTAGATAAAATTATAACAGTGTAGATTAATTCGGAAAATGCTAACGTAAATGCTACTGTCAAATAATCTTTTCAAAACGTTAATTACTATTAGATAACATTTTTAAAACGCTAACGCTAAAGGCTTATTAATTTAGGACGTATGGAGGGTTATGTTGTAAGCTTGTCATTGGAAAAGTAAATCATGTGAGGCCATGTCTGTTTAAATTAAACTACATTTGACTCTCTAAAGTTTTGGTTTGGACCACCTTTTTGTTAGGGGTAATTTGGGTGTTTATATCTCATCCCTAATTTATAATTTAGAAAAATGCTAGACTCACAAACATTTCGGTCACAAAATACACAACTTTGTCATTTGTGCACCTCACCAAGTGAATAAAATGATGTTAAATAATTAAAAAGTAGACATTTAAATACACAAATAGTAAGTTTGTGTATTTTGTGACCAAAATATTTGTGACTCTAGCATTTCTCTATAATTTAACTACTCTTTTTTGGAGTATTCTTTTTCTTATTTGATATAATAATATTGTAAATTACTTATTCTTTTGTAAAATTTTAAATCTAGCTTTAAAATAAATTACTTTATTTTTCACATTAAATTTTAAATGAATTATGGAGTCATTTAAAAATAAATTTAGTTAAATATGATAAGAAGGGATGCATGACGGTAAGAGAGTATTTAAAATTGGAGAGAGAGCACATGATAGGACTATAGGAGTATTTTACTAGCATATTAAAATGTACTCCGTAAATAGGTGCATGAATGTGTGTTTTAAATTATTCACCCCAAGACAACAACCTAAATATATGTGCATGGGTGTAGTCAAAGTTATGGAAGTTTTCTAGAAAAAAGCTGAGGTAAGGATAGATGATTTGTAAATTTGATTGAGCATATGTTCACAAATAAAAGTCATTGAATTTAAAAATTTACTATTTATAGTTTAAGTACTCATTTTGAAATTATTTTGGGCTATTTTATTTTTTATTGAAGCTCAAAAATAATAAGTTTATGAGATTTATGACCATTTTGTTTGTGAACCAATCATTTCTCAATTTGATTTGGTATAGTCGAATCTAAATATAGAGTACATTTTTTTAAGGGGAATTTACTGAAATAGCACTAAAACATAATGACTTTTCCTAAATAGAATCACATGTATTTTTTTTCAATGTAGCACTTTTAGTACGTCATTATGCATTAGTCATTATTCAAGTAAATATTCGCCTTCACTAGACATTATGGACATTATTAAGTGTTATTTGGGGAATAAAACAGTTTAACTACTCCGTACTATTTAGGAAAATGACTTAAATTTTAGTACTATTTAGTGGAAATATTTCTTTTTTAATCTCATTTAAATACAAAGCACTACTTCTGTCCCAATATATTTTTTAATCTAGTTTTTACTTTTTTTTAAATCAAACAGAATGAATTTTGTGTTTCAACTATTTTGTATAATTTTCGATGTAACTTTTATATAGAAAAGCTGTACTTATTATCTTTATATCAAATTTTGAATAAAATTATTTTAAAGAGGATAAAATTTTTTCAGACTGTTTAAAAATATGATTAATCAAGAATGAAGGGATGCCTTTTAAAGAAAATATACAAATAATTATGTTTTCATTAATATTAAAAAAGAAAAGTGTGACAATTAAATAGAGATATTATTGGGGGGAAATCTCAAAAATGCCTAAATGGAAGAGTAGAAGAGAACAGTTGGGTTAGTTAAAGGTGGGTTTGGTTGGTTGGTTGGTAGAGTCATGTGCTAATGTACTGTGGAATTGGATTCCCATACTTCTCCATATTTAATTATTGGGAATAAATTAAAAAGATAAGGCAGATTTTTGGCCAGCCAAACATTGCCTAGTTGGAGTACATGATCCTAGCTACCTACCTACCTACTTATCTAGCTTCAATATCTCATCTTGTCCACACATCAATCTTTTTTTTCCGGAATGCAAAAATATTTTCAAATGAAAAAAATTACTCCCTCCGTCCCCCAGTTTTTATCTACTTTTAACTTTTGGAACTGTTCATTTAAGCACTTTGACTCATCAAATTTTCTCAATGTGTAAGCCTAAATATAGTCATGTGTGATCTTGTTTGATTTGTCTTAACATATAGATTATTAAAATATAATTTCTATAATTTTTTAATATACAAATTACAAGATAAAATGGATTAAAGAAGTGCATTGGATGGTTGTAAAAATGAAAGTGGACAAATACTCTGGGACGGAGGGAGTATATTTTTTAAAAACAACATCAAAAGTTTTATTAAATGAGAAGTGACAAGAGTATTTTATTTATCAAATGATTAATGAAAAATATGTAAACAAACAAAAATTGTCGAAAGACTATAATACTCCCTCCGTCCTAAAATTATCTTCCCAATTATTATTCACACAGTCAAACTTAAATGACTTTCTTTACCTACTTTCGTTAGTTATTTGATAAAATAATATAGTCTTGTCACCTCTTGTTTTGTAGAACTTTTGATGTAGTTTTTAAATATAAAAATTTATTTTTTAATTTTACACCTACAATCAAAAAAATTGAATTGAAAATAATGTCAGTCAAACCTCGTAAACACAAACAAGAAAGTGATTTTAGGACGGAGGGAGTAATAAAGAGGTACTACGTATTTCATATGGGGATGGAGGGAGTATTTTTACAAAATATGTGTTGTCCAAAATATTTTTTTATATCTTAAATGAATACTAACCCCTCATTTTACATAGTTCAAAATATTGTCAACAGTTATCAATATTTTTTCTTTGAACTTAAAATAAAAAATAAACTTAATTTGAGATGGATGAAGTATAATCATTTTTTAGAGAACTTGTAAAATCACAAACAAAGTATTCTCAGAAACTTAACAAAAATTTAAATAATAGTCCTAAACGATTAAAACATAAAACCTAAAATACACAAATGACAAGATTTTAAATTTTGTAAGTGCTTTACTTATGAGTCTAGCATTTCTCTATTGTTTAATGCCACCGGCCATACCAACTTAAATCGTATGTTCCGGTTTACGATGTTTTACATAAATTATTTGCAAGATAATTTATATGAGAATTGGGGTAGAATAAAAAATAAAATTATACATATTTAAAAGTAAATCAAAACTTCTGCAAAATAAGATGTGATATGACTAAATAACGAAAAATAAAGAAATAAAGTAAATGAACTTTAGTTTTATGGTTAGTAAACATGTAACTCGGAATAAAATAAGCAAAAACCAATGGAACGATTAAAATATTGAGTATTTTCCAAGATGGAGGCTGATGTACGTATTAATATATTTTCTCCTTCCCACAAGTAACTTTCGAACGTATATAATATAATCATATCATATTTTGTAAAATTTGAATGCTCTATATATAATACGGAGTATAATTATGTCATCTTTTGTTTTTAATATTACGTATATTTTTTTATAATTTTTAAATATATTCTCGTAAATTTTATTTTTAAGTTTTTACAGCAATTTTAACAAAAAATTAAATTGAAAACAAATCAGTCAACAATTATAAATTAGAAAAAGGATTTTATTTTTTTGGACGATGGAAGTGCTTTTTAACCCATTTTCAAATAGTAAGATTCCGGTTTAGAAAATCTAGCCGTGGTACCACCTTGTACATTTAAATACTCCCTCCCACGTGAGTACAAGAAACATTTTACTTTTGGTTTTACCGATTCCCT
Source organism: Cuscuta campestris (assembly GCA_900332095.2). Classification (NCBI taxonomy): domain Eukaryota; kingdom Viridiplantae; phylum Streptophyta; class Magnoliopsida; order Solanales; family Convolvulaceae; genus Cuscuta; species Cuscuta campestris. The sequence goes on from OOIL02002239.1 coordinate 627,664, forward strand.
AAAAAGATACTCCATATTATAATATATTTCATTTTTAAAAATTAAAATAAATGACTAAAACAAAATCACTCTCTTTGGCATTCCAAAAAAATTACTCTTTTTCAATCAAATTTTAATTATTCATACTTTTTTCAAAAAATATTTTTTCAAGTTCCAAAAAAGTTTTATCTTTTTTTTTTTATAAGGTAGAGGGAATATTTTATGAGAGGTTGGCCTCCGGACCAAACAAAATTCATGGGTCAAAGAATAGAAATAAAGTCAAGGATTTGTTCCTCTTATTTGTCTTGTGTTTTACACTTGCCAATTTGGAATATAGAATAGAAAAATAGAACAATGGTCAGTGTAACTACAGATATTACACCATGATTTACCCTTATATATTTTCAGCGACATCACTTTTCATAAATGGATATATCTAAAAAAAATTACAACAATTATATTTGTGATAATATCATCGACATTACATATATAGGCTATGTTCTTTAATGTTAGAAAAACTAACTTTCAATTTTTTTCAATTCTTTCCTATTTTTTCTAATTGCTTCTAGTTTCTTCTAACTCATTCCAGTTTCTTGCAACGACTTAAAATATGTACTTATATATGATGAATATAAAATAACATAAAAAGTTTGAATTTATAACATCCCACAACAAACATAAACAATGATGATTTCTTTTTTATCTAAAATTAAAAGTTTCTTACATATATATGTATTTGGGTGATCATTTAATTGAGTGAATTTTTAACACTTAAACTGTTTCAGCATTTTTCAACTTCTTCCAACTTTTTCTAACTCCTTCCAATTTCTTCCAACATCCAATTTTAAATTTCAATAAAAAAACAGAGCTATAATAGGTAAATGATTATATTGAAACACAAGAGAAAAAAAGGTTATTAATTAGAATAATCACCTTAGAAAAAGAGGTCATTAATAAATCAGCTTTCTTAAAACTTATCCACATCTTATACACTGGGTTAAGTTAGGCCTTTGGGTTCGGCCCAAAGGGATTTACTTTCTTTATTATTGGGCTTTCGAATTCGGATTGGTCTTTTTTTTTGGCCTGCTTACACCTTATTTTAAGTAACTTGGTGGGTTTCACAAAAAAAAAAAAAAGTAACTTGGTGAAGACAAAGAAAGTTTCAATAGAGAGGAATATTTAAATAAAATAATAAAACATAATCACTTCCTTTGTGTATACTTAAGGGCATATAGACCATCTTGTGGTGTTCTTCTGACATTGGATCTGAGTGTCACAACAAGACGACACCGAACGCATCAGTTGCGAGTACTCTATTTACGTTCCGCTATTAGCTTCGAGACCGAGTACTAGTTAATATATCTCTGTCACAAAAATTTATATATGGTCGTACAAAATATATTAAATGACTTATTTTGAAAATACGAGTATTAGTAACACATTTATATGGTACACTATATTACACTATATTATCTATAACATAGAGATATATTCTCTTAATAAAAGTATAAAACCACGCTAAAAGTATTCCGTACATATGATATATGTTTTATTTTGCAATACGAATATGTGTCGCACAGTGTATGTGCATATGTTTATTTTTTAATATTACATTCATATATACCCGATCATAATTGATGCGCACGATCGACTTTTATTTCATTATTAATTATAATAATTATAGTAATTAATTATTTAATTAATTATAATTAATGGATCAACAGATGAGAGCACCCTTTGAAGTGTAGAGATGGCAGCGGGTGTTTTGAATTTTACAGCAATTGGTGCACACATTTTTGGTCTTCTTGTTGTTTGGTTGGCAGATCATATAGGCCGCGTTTGGGTTGCATTCTTGAGTGCAAATTTGAGCATTTACTTGTTCCACATTATTCCCCATCAAAATTATACCTACATGTCACATTATATGTATTATGTATATATATACACATGTAAAATAATGATAATTTATAAGTTGCACGGAGTATATTATATATAGAGATTTTGATTCTCGTGAGAATGAATATCTTGAGAAAGAAAAAAAGAATGCATGTGGTGATTTAGAATATGAGATCTAAGACCATAAAAAATTGAAATTAAGAAAAAATCAGAAAAAAACAGAGTGACAGTTTTGCAATTAGATCGAACTTTGTAAAATGTACTACATGTAAAATGCAACATTCTTATTTTTTTCACCAAAGTCCATTAATTCTTACGGGAACCGGTCCTTACATATATATATCAGGCCCGCCCAATTAGTCTGAATGGCCTTGTGCAATTTAAAAATATTGGCCCTAAAATCATGAAATCAAGAACAATGATACTCCCTCCGTCTCTAAATAGATTACAATCTTTTTTTCTCTCTTCTCTCGATAACTTTTGTTTGTTTACGCGATTTCATTAAGTATTTGATAAAATAAAATATTCTTGTCACCTCTTGTTTTGTAGAACTTTTGACGTAGTTTTTTAATATGTAATTTTTATATCTTATTGATATATCAATTTGTAAATAAAATAATTTCAAAAAGTAGGAAATTTTTCTTCGTAACTCGCAATTTGTAATTTATTTAGGGACGGATGAAGTATAAGATATTTAAAAAAATAAGTCCATTATAAGAACAAACTAACACGATAAATTGGTTATTTCAATTAAAAAAATTGAAATAAGAAACTTATGGGCAAAGGATAATCAACTTTTAGGATTGAAAAATAATACCCCATATAGAGTGACAAAGTTTTTAAGAAAGGAAATGAAAGGTAAATCCATAACTTACAAAAATGATGATGCTAAAACAAATTAAGAGTGAATATAATATGCAAAAAAAAGACCTTATCTCTTTTGTAGCTCAGAGAAACATTATTCACTTTAAAAGAGAAGTCTATAAATGAAATTTTACACTTCAAATAAGAAACTAATTTAAGATAGAACAGTTAAGAAAATCTGAAACAAAATTGAAACTTTTAGAAAATTTCAAAACACAATTTTTTCCAAAACAAAAGAGGGAAAAATATAAAACACTTTTTTAAAGCATTGTCACAGGGCAATATATATATATATACACACACACACACACACACACATATATATATATATACATACATTTATACATACATACATACATATATATATATATATATATATATATATATATATATATATATATATAGACACACACACACATATATATATAAAATTATATATAATTATATGTAGAGGATTAGATTGATATATACATACACGTACCGCACACAAGGAAGACGACGGTTAAGAGGCAAACTTTGTTGAATGTAGCCATAATTATTTCCAAGCAATTCAATCTTTGGGATGATAATTATTAGAATTATGAGGTAATTTAATGTATATAGAACGAAATGAAATTATAGTACGTATGTTTTTATTTTGATTTCACAAAATGAATTGCATGCATGTTGCTATTTATAGCACAAAAAAAAGTCAGCGTGAAGACTAGTATTCAAAGAAATACAAACATGCCTACGTGTGATAATTATCATATATACTTCAATTTTCATTTATGAAGTGTCACATCTTAAATTTTCATTTTTCTAATTTCATTTTTCTAATTTCTCTAGGTTTAAATTTTAAAAGTTTTTGAATCTTAAATAATCCAATATATTATATGTACACTCTTCCCCACATCTCATTCATTGTGTTGTTTGTGGATCATTCTTGCTTTAGCTTGAACAAAAACTTATATACTAGATCAAATTAAAGTGATCCATAAAAGCTTAATCTGTTTATTGATATATTTTTATTGATTATTTGATTAAATTAAATATTTTTTTCAAAATTATTAAAATTTTGACAAAGCTTCCTTACCTTCTTATATGTATTTACTTCGTAAATTCTATTTTGTAATTAGAGTAAGTTTTATTTCAAGGCCAGCCAACGTTTGACTTTGACTTTTGCGCGCGAATTTAAATAAAAAAACTAATAAATTATATTCATTAAATACACCATGACGCCACAATTGTTCAACCATACGTCTTTGACTTGTATTCTCCCATTCTTAAATAGAAGTCCTTCACAAAATTTTTAAAAAATTGTTCAAAAAAAAAAACCTCTCGATAGAATTTATTTAGAGGCTAGATAGGAACAAAAATATTACTCAATTCGTTCTAAACATTCTTCTCAGCCATTTTCACACGGTTAAATTTTTAATCACTTTCTTTACTTATTTTCGTTAGTTATTTGAAAAAATTATATAATCTTATCAACTCTTGTTTTGTAGAATTTTTTATGTAGTTTTTAAATATATAAATTTTTACTTTTCAATTTTACACTTACAATCAAATAAATTAAATTAAAAATTAAGTCGGTCAAACTTTATAAAGAGAAATGAGAAGCCAAAAGTAGCTATTTACTTGATTTCTTTATGAAAAAAATGAGAGCTTATTCTAATATAGCTGAAAGTAGAAAGAAAATTTTATATAGGGAACTTATTATTAATTTCATCCATCACAATCCTTATCTTTTTAAAACGTTTCCAAATAAATATTCTAAGCCTAGGGTTGACAAAAAGAACATACCTAACATTACGTGCCTGTTTGGGAATAGTTTTAGAGATTATCGTTAGCGTTTTAAAAAGGCTATCTACGGATAACGTAGCGTTTAGCGTTTTCAAATTAATCCGCACCGTTAAAATTTTATCCAAAACAATAATGTTAATCCCAAACACTATTTCCAAACAAGCCCTGCCCCAAGTTAGATTTCTTTAAAATTGAGTGAAGTGTTTAAAAAGTGAACAATAAATTTTGTTTTGATGAAAGATAATTCTTAGAATTTTCCTCTTCTAATAAAAATCTAAATTAAATGTGAAGCTTTTTTCATCTAAAAAATGAAAACTTTATTATAGACAAAAAAATTTGCATTATTTTTCAGCTCGATATGATATAATAACAATGCTTCTGCCACATGTCCACATATGGCGAGTGAATGTTCTATATTTGGTCAATTACTATTTGCTCCATCCAATTGACCTATTCGCAATATAATGAATTCAAAAAATTTTAAAAAATGTTTATAAAATTATATTAAAAAACAAAACACGACCGAGTGAGAAATGTTACAAAGCATGTTTTTTCCCTAACAAAAAAAGAAAAAAATGTGATACAGAGTAATATGTTGACAATTGAGACAAAAAAATACTCCATCTATTCCAAAAGATTTGTCACATAATGCAAAGCGAAATAAAAGTTTATGTTTTTCCAATTCATTTTATTTAAATACTTGTACAAAAATAAAAAAATAAAATTTACATATCTAAAAACTACGTCAAAATTTCTTCGAAACAAAAGATGACAAGAATATTTTATTTTATCATATAATGGATAAAAACATACAAATAAACAAAAATTTCGTAATTTTTGAATAGTGAATTGTGTCATTCTTTTTGGGATGATGAAGTAAGTACTGGTAACGCCCTGGCCCCCATCTTGGTTGGAAGTGTCCGGTCATATGATTCTAGATTGGCATGAATAGTACTATCAATTCTTTTAACTTCTTTTCATTCCATGTTAACATGGGGTTTTATGGTACTAGCTCTAATAGACAACTTAGTATATATCGATATAAATTAATTTAGAGAAAGAGGGGTGAAGAATGAAGATATAGAAATTGTAGTTCAATTTTTAATATTGTCACTTCAATTTTTAATATTGTCACTTCAAATTTCAATTTTTGCACTTCAATTTTTAATATTGTGACTTCAAATTTCAATTTTTGTACTTCAATTTTTAATATTGTCACTTCAAATTTCACTATTTACTTTCTCACATGCATAGTGAGAATATGCATTGAAATTTATAATTCAGCCCATTAATTATAAAGCCCACCCATTAGTGAAGCCCAATAAAAATAATGATGTGCCCACCAATTACAAAGGCCCACCAATTTGTTTCGTCTCGAGTCTCGACGTACAGCAGAGTCCTCCTGGCAGAACTGATCTGACCGCGGGGGCAGTTTCGTCTTTGTACAATCTTTCTTTTCATTTTTCCTAAATCTTTCTTTTTCTGAATTGAGAGAAAAAAGAAAATCACTGTCGGAAAAGAGGGACCGGAGATCCGGTGAAGAAGAAGAAGAAAGAAGAAGAAGCCGGAGAACATTCTTCCACTGTCAGTTGAAACTTACCTCATTTGCCCTCATTTCTCCCACTTCATCGGCAGCTTAGATCTGCACGGGTCGTCTTCTACATACGTAAGCTCGATTTCTGTTGTTCAAACCCTAATTTTCTTTAAGCGTATCATTCAGTATGTTTTACAATCTACGTAAGCTCAATTGTTTGTTATCGTGTTCCATTATTGTTTTTTCAAGATTTGGAACCTTAATTTTATGTAAATGTATGCTTATGAATTCATTTTTCGTGAAATTTGCAGATGGTTCTTGCTCGGTGGAGTAGGTTTTTCTCATACGGTCGGGAGTAGTAAAAAAGAGATTTGTTTGAGTTAGGTAATTGCTCTTTATCATTGAATTCGCAAGTAGTTTTAAATGGTTTGATGAACTTGATGCAGACCTTTTTCTGCGAATTAGATGAGAATTTTTGACCTTTTTATTGGAATAAAAATGCTTTTACTGAGCTGAAAATTGCCAGTTTTTTTGGTTTTACAGAGTTAATAATGCTTCTATTAACTGGTTTAAAACTGCCCAAACCGTCCACAAGCTACTCAAGCCAATACAAATGAATGGTGCTTTGGTTTCTATTAATCCAGAAAAATTCCTGTTTTGCTTTCAAAAACTTGCAAAACAATGTTTTCTTTGTTTTCTTCTTCTGTAGCTGTCCAAAATGCTAATATGAGAAGGCAACTGTGTGTGACTTGAAATTGATGAGGAAATTACTTTTCAATATATCGTTTGTTTGGTTGTTATGGTGAAAAGGAAGGAATTTTTGAGATGGGAGGGGGGGGGGGAGAATGGAAGAAAAATCATAGTATTTCAATTGCTAGTATTACTTTACATTTTCCTCTCCTTTTATTTTCCTTTCTAAGAAAACACCAAAACTGTTTTTCCTTATCATATTCATTCTTTTCCTTTTCGAAATATTTGAACCAAACAGAGTGTAAGACTCTAGAGAATGAACAACTAAGTTATTAAGGCCAAGTGAACCACTAAAAACAGCCATAACATGACCACAATTTCTAGGGTGTCAGAAGCTTCAAATTACGGACTACACCAGAAGTTTCTTAATCTGGACGTTTCACAGTTTATGTTCTATCGGTGAACTAATAAACTAATCCACAGAGTTAAGAACTAGCTTGGGTCTGGTTTAACTGCCTCTGAAACTATAATTGCAATAATAGCTAGCCTCAAATGGTAACTTAAATAAATATGAAAAATTAAACATAAAAAAGCATTATGATCGGTAGTTTCACTTTATTCTACTCCCTCCGTCCCTTAATTATCGTCCTCTTTCGAACAACGTAGGGAATTCCATCCTTTTTAAAATTGAGTTTATTTACAAATTGATTTAGAAATAAAAAGCATAACTTACATATTTCAAAACCACATCAAAAGTTCTACAAAGCAAGTGGTGACATGGCTATTTTATTTTATCAAATGATCAATGAAAATGATACGCAAACAAAAGTTATTGGAACTCTCTAATAGTAAACAGAACGATAATTTAGGGATGGAGTATGTTTTAGAACTACAATGATATCTCATATTTGGTTTTGTTCGGTTTTACTTCGTATTTGGTTTCATGCGTAATTTGGAATGATATGGTCATTAGTTATGACATAATAATACTTGAATGGAATTTAAGTTTTATTCTTTTGACGTTGTAAACAGCCAGCAGCATACCATCTTCTTGTTAATTACACACACACATACAAACACACACACACACACATATAATTTTCAAATTAATATTTAATTCTTGGTCCAATTAAATATTATGATAATTTTAATGTCACATAAATAGATACCTCAAGTAGTTGGGATTAAGGTGCTGGTAACTATGATGACGAATAAAGAAAGTGAGAGCATTCTTTAGGGACTTAGGCAGTGCAAAAGATCATCAATACTTTAACTCAATATCTAGTGGAAGCTTACTATTAGTAGTTATTTTGTTGGTGAAAGTTTCATGTTGGTTGTGTTATAATGCTTACCGTGCTAGAATTACTATTATTATGTGCAGACTAACAAAATGTATCAACCAAATGGGGTCTCTACTTCAAACATGTTACCCAGCAACACTGTCGGCGTTCAATCTTTAGACACTTGCCCGAACACAATGGATCCAATCAGTGGTGGGGACAACCTCAACAACAATATGAGTCTTGCTTCAAAACAACGTCTCCGCTGGACAAATGAACTTCATGAGCGATTTGTTGATTCTGTGGCACAGCTTGGTGGACCGGATAGTGAGTTTCTTGTTTTCCTATTCTTGTTGTGCTGTTATTTTCCAACTCGTCTTCTTGATGCTAATATACTAGTCCATCAAGGTACAAGTCTTTAATATTGGTAGGGAACAACTCTTGTGAATACTTGAATCCCACTTGTTGGAATAAGAGTTTTTGGGACAGATGTTAAATAGAATTGAAAGGTTATTATTTTTTCCTAGCCAAAAACATTGATTTTGAGCATAAGTTTTTTTTGTTAAAAAATTATCTTTTCCACTTCAGGAGTATGTGAAATATGCATCATGCTAGTGCCATCACTAGAAGTAAGAGAAATATTACTGTGTGAAACTGCCTTCTATCTATGAAATGTATGAAGTATACTCAGTTTAAATATTTGGAATATTGATGTAATGGTTCAGGGGCTACTCCTAAAGGTGTCCTGAGAGTTATGGGCGTGCAAGGGCTGACAATTTACCATGTAAAGAGCCACTTACAGGTAGGCCATGTGAAACAATAATTTTGATATCTGCAAATATTTCTTTTGAACACAGAAAATGCTAGGGACAAGGTAAATATGCCAAGTCAAATACTTGTAGTTTTTATATGTGTGTTTTACCTAAAAAAACACCAAAGGAAAATCAGTTTTGATTTGGACTTTTAAAACTTTTACATTTATTTGTATTTTTTTGTTTTTATATAATAGAAATATAAAAACTATAGAGTATAACCATAATGAGTTTGATTAAATATATAAAAATGATTCATTGAGTTTGAACCATTTTTTATTATTTGCCCAATTTCTTTTTTTTTCCTTCCAAATTTCCCCTCAATATTCTTCCCTATTTTTTCCTTATATTTTTGGAGTTCCTCTCTATGCTTTTCATAGCTCCTACTTAATTATTTATGCCTCGGTGCTTGCAGAAATATCGACTTGCTAAATACCTTCCTGAATCCTCCTCTGATGGTAAGCAGTTTACCTGGGTTTGGAAAGAAAATGATAATGATTCTCCATTAGAACTACATTCATTATTTTTTGGTAAATGGCTAATCACCAGGGAAAAAGGTTGACAAGAAAGAACCAAAGGATATGATCTCGGGTTTAGATGGCTCATCGTGAGTGGTTCTTATTTCCTTTATCTAAGATCCTCCACCTCTGTTTCCTATTCAGCGTTATCTTTGATCATGACAAAATCATCCCTGTTTAACAGTGGATTGCAAATTACTGAAGCACTAAAGCTGCAGATGGAAGTGCAAAAGCGACTACATGAACAACTAGAGGTTTGTTTTCCTTCACATTTCAGCATTGGTATACAATTATTTTACTCCATAATTTTCTCTACTCTATAGCCATCTCACGCTATTTTTTGCAAGTGAAAAAAAACCCAAGTTTCAAATATAGTATTTGCCGTAGTAGGAAGGTTCTAGACCTTTTTATGTCCATAAATTTATGTAGTTGACTTATTAGTTATTTTTATAAATCTCAAGCAACAGACCATCCCAACACAGTTAGGATTTGGTTGTTGCGAATGTGGTTGGTGATTTTTACAGTTTTTTATGTGAGACTGACAATGCCTCGAATCACACAAGTTGTCTCCTGTTTTTAAGCCATATTTGAATCTTGGAAAATACTATGCAAAGAGAATATGGTAGAAGGGAGGAAAATTGAGGGGAGTAAAACTTATGTTTATGCCATTAAATGTTTTTTTTTTTTGTTTTTTTAATATATGAAAAGATATATTTACACAACTGCACAGTCTGCACCGCTTTTGGACTTACACCACTAACACTGTTTATTTCATTGATTAAAGAAACTTGGTTTATTAAGTCAATTAGCCAATATTAGCCATGTCCGCTTAAAGGGTACAATAATTGGTGTGATAGTGGTCATCAAATTGGATTTTCTTCATAATTTTCGGGATAAAACTATAAACACTACAACAATATAAACAAACCCAGAAAAAC
>OOIL02002239.1:642870-713180 GCA_900332095.2 Cuscuta campestris
GTCAGAAAGGAGGAGAGGATTAATTTTTATATTGCTAATTGATCTCTATTTGTTAGTCTTAGAAAATAAATAGAGATCAATTGGCTTCAAAAATAGAGTTATTTTATTTTCTAAAATTGGCTTCTAACAAAACTCCTTTTATGGGACGGGGTCATATATGTTTAGTCAAATTATGCGTGTGAATATAATTTTTCATCTTTATTTTCTTTTCAAGTATCTAAATGTTAGAATATATTAAAAATATATCACTCATTCCCGACGAATTCCCACAATCAAAGTAATGAAGGGCCTAAGTTCTCCCCAAAAATACCTCTTTAGTACAAATAATATCGCATGCAAAAGCATAATAAAGATAAGCAATTTATACCATATGCTCCGGTGTCTTCACTACTCAACCAGATCTCCTTCACTCCATCAGCAACAACATTTTTTACCCGTCCCACCTAAAATGATATATATGTGCTTAGTGAAAATGCTAAAAGGTCCAAAATGATAATTAAAACTATACACTATTGAAGTAACAAAACTCACAAGGCTTTCAACAGTGTAGCTTCCTAAATGACCGCGGGCATGTTTTGTCTTGCAATAAGTGCACGCACCTAAGCATCCAACATTAATTGGAAGAATCTCAATGAACTCGTTCTTCCTCACCTATTTAATAATAATCCAAGTTGAACGTGGATAGTACATTAAGAAACATATTTTAAGCATTTTGTATCTCCATTTATAGTCAATTACAAAAAGAATATTAAGGGTCCTTTAGGTAGTTCTTCTAAGTAATTTTAGACTCGCGTAAAAGGTTTTCATCTCAGAAGTTTCTATAGAGAAATACTACTTATCAGACAAGCACTAAAGTATTATAACATGGGGTAATTGAATTTCTCACCTTCGGAAGGTCAAGTGATGGCAGTGTTTTGCGGGTTAGAAGTCGGACTTCGTGGCCTTTCAAAGTCTCTTCCACAACTTCTACCACACGGTGAATCTGTTGAACCCCAACTATACTAATTCCTTGTAACTCTTTCAAATTACGGCTTCCTTGAGGAACACATCCTGCAACAACTAGTGGTTTTTTTGCAATTTTCCCTCTAGTTAAAAGAGTGTCCATGGAAGACTGACTTGGGGATTTAACTGTGCAGCTGCATCACATCATGAGAATCAAATGTACTGAAATGTGATCCAAAAATACTCCATAATAATCAAATATCTATAAGGGCACGTGTGGTACTGTGGTAAGTGCTATTTGGCTGAAATTGCTGAATGTACTGAGTTTTCTAGAGATAAGTGCCTAGTTACATCCATTTAAACCACATAGAAAAGCTACTTATTATGCTGAGCAAGAATTGGCTACCAAACACAGAGTAATATTTCTAGTCTCAACAACAACATTACCCCAGTGCCTCAAAGGCTCCCGCCTATTGCGGGGTAAGGGTGGTTGGATGTAAGCAGTCTGACCCCTATGCTTAAAACATAGAGCAATTGTTTTTTGGATGACACATGATGAACATCAAAAGTTGCATTTACTAACAGCTACTTCACTATTAAAAAAGCATAGTTAGTTTAAAGAGCCATTTTGCTTTATTCCATCACAGCCCAATGCCAAAAAATAGTGAATCTTTGGCTCCATTTGGAATCTTAATAAAATGCAGAAAGCAGCAAGTGAATATTTAAAGCTATATCATTAAACTTTTGAAATTAGATAAACGCTAAAAAAACAAACAAAAACCATACGTGTTTATCAGCCACAAGTCTGCTTCATCTGGGACATCAGTCAAAGCATAACCAAATGCTGAAAGCTGACCAGCCATATACTCTGAGTCACTCTGATAGAGAAAGAATAACAAAACTTCATTAAAAATAAACGAAAAAAAAAAACATACTTACAGTTCAATAACATGAAATAAAATTCAACTACCATATTCCTTCAACAGATAGCGACTCCTTTCCTTTCCCATTGTCATGGTACAAGGAACAGAATGTGCAGATCAAAAATTGGATACAATTTCAATGACCAACTTCAAAAAAAATTGCTTAACTTAGACTCAAATACAGAATTTCTACCTGCTTTATTCATCTAATATGGTTACTTTTTACCTGGTTATGCGAGCATCCAAATGTCTTTATATAAATTGTCTGCAACATAGACACACAGTTAGACATCCAGGTGAATCAGTCAAATAGAAGAAGCAATTGTAATTGTAAGCCCAGAAATTGGCAACATAAAAGGAAAACCTGAGTGCCAGGGATTTTGGGGGTGGAACTCGGAAGACCGCTCCTCCTCCGCTGCTTGGGATTTACACCGACGACGTCCGGCGTCAGCGGAAGCCGGAAACCGGGCGGCGATCGTCCGCTACTTCCCACGAGCAAATCTTCTATGTCTTCCATTTTCGCTTCGCCGGAGATTCTGGGACGGAGGCTGAGGATTTCCCCTTCCCTTTGCTGAGCTTTTTCTCAGTATAGTTCGAAGTTATTGTCACTGATACGGAGTTAACCATATTGCCCTAGAAGTTTTCATAATTGAAATTTGAGACCAAATCGGTCTCCTCCCCAATTTTTACATTTCCTCAATTCGAAAAAAAAAAAATCTCATTTTTATAGTTTTCTTTCAAAACAAAAAATCATTTGAAATTTTGGATTTTAATTTCAAATTTTGAAATCTTGTGATTTCAAATAGAGCAATGCTAGGGGTACACCTTTGGTGTACCCCATTTGTTCCCCACCTCCTTCTCCACCACTCATTTTATCTACTTTTTATTTATTTAATTTTTTTTAAAATTCTTGTCCATTTATGTGGTAATGAAGGGGGTGGGGGACAAATGGGATACACCATTTGGTGTACCCCTAGCATTTTTCTTTCAAATATTGTTTGGAATATAGTAAACCCTAAACTCTAATTTCTTCGTTCCAAAAATTTAGGATGTATCTGGTGAACAAACAAAAGTTTTGAATTCTTTTTATGTGTTTGGTGAAGCAAACAAAAAAGAAATCGAAATCAATCTCTCCAGATATCATAAATCCTTCAAACAGAGGGTTTTCACATCTCCTGAATTTGGAAATATCAATATGGAGGTTAGATATCTCTCTCGATCATTGATCATTCTCCGTCACCAGCTACCATTGTTGCCGCCAACCACCCAGCGCTTATCACTGATTAAGTCATAATTTTAAATTTCTCCAAACCAATTCGTTTCAGATTTCAAAGTTCGTATCATTTCTCTCAGATTTTATAACATATATCTTATCATATCTCAAAAACTCACCAAACAGGCTCATATTTGCTTTTTACTTTTATATGGAGTAGAATTTAAGATAATGATATATTTTGTTTTTTTCTAATAATTACTCTTGATATGATTAATAAAAATATGGTATCATGGGTAAATTAGTAGTGAAATTTGCACTAAATAGGACTAAAACATAATGACTTTCCTAATGTAGGACTTAAATATTTTTATTCACTAAATAGGACTTAATAATGACCTAGTGGAAGGAATAATGTCTAGGAATAATGTCTTGGGAAAGTCATTGGCTTTGTTTGGGGACAGCGTTTTCGATTAGCGTTAGCGTTTTGGATAAAATTTTAATGGTGTAGATTAATTTTGAAAACGCTAACTCTAAAGGCTACCGTCGGATAGGCTTTTCAAAACGCTAACGCTAATAGCTAATGTTGATGCCAAACGGGGCCATTATGTTTTAGTCCTATTCAGGTAAATTTCTCAAATTAGTACTCTTTTTTACTATGAAATGTTTTTCTCTCTTTTCTGTTAAGACCATCCAAAAATGTTCTCTTAGTTTCATTTTTTAGTGAACTTTTTAAGCCTAAAATATATTTCTACCCATCACCCCATCTTATTAAAACAAACTCTCATTTTTTAGAGTAGAGACATCCTTTTAAAGTCTATATTTTTTTATAACACTCCTAAATAAGTTTGTCAAGTGAACACGGGAAAAAACTTTCGGGCGAAAGGAATAGTAAATAGATATGATGTGCTAAATAAATATAAAATTTGTAAAGCTAAGACTATTGGGACAAAAAAGAGAAAATGTTTTAGAGTTTCCTCGATTTGTATAATTTTTGAACTTTAATCACAAATTTATGGCAAAAAGGCATAAACCTTGTACTTGCACACTTTTAGAGACTCGCGCGGCCCATGCTTATCATAGTTTTCTGACTTTTCTCTAAGCATGGTTGTCAAGAATTAAACTTAGATGTTATTCTCTATCTGTGCATCTTTTTACCTTGCCAACTGCGCAAGACCACTGGCGGAGAGTATTTTTGATTCGTGAAAATATACTGCATAATTTTACTCCCTTCGTCCTAAATATGCTCATTTACTATCAACATGATCAAACATTAATCAATTTCTTTATTTATTTTCGTTAATTATTTGATAAATTAATATAACTATGATGGTGTAAATTATCGACTGGTATATCGTTTTTAGCCCGGCTAAAATGATAAACTAGTCTAAAAAATACACCAAAATATAAACACATGAATTTTTACGTGGAAACCTAAATCGGGAGAAAACCACGGGCCTTTTTTGGCGGTACCTTGCCAACGGGGGATTTTTATTAATATCGGGGGTGTGTACACGGTACATAATTTAGGCTAGGAAGCCATTAATGGAGCTTTTGAGCTCTTGAAGAAGAAGAAAAATATATACTCTAAGAACTTTGTAGAGAGAGAGTAAATGGGCAGGGAAGGAGTGAAGAGTGTGAATTGGCCTCCCCTTCACATTGGGGGCACCCCTCCTTTTATAGGAGGGGGGAGAAGCATCTTTGGGGAATATTCTCTTATTCCTCCATTTTATTAAACAGGTCCGGTTTGACTGTTCTTCGTAAACAATTGGGAAATGTGGGCCGAGCCACGTATTATTTCCCATCAAGAAGTCCTCCACTTTTTTAAGTTGTGAGAATCATCAACTTGAAAAAGTAAACAAGTCCTCCGAGTGCTATCTTCGATCTTCGTACTTTGGATTCTTGACCGATTGATATTATTGCTAGTCCTCTGAGTCTTCATTAATTCTCCAGTTTCTTGAATCAGAAGGTTTTCCTGCAAAAATAATATGTACAACATTTTTTTTGACCGGCCTATGCCGTGCTCAAATTATTATTTTTACCGAGGAGCTCGGAGTTAGAGTGATTAGACTTCGCGCGAATAATTATTGTAACAAGAGCGTTGTCAGTTCGATAAAGCAACGATGCTTCGAGTAGTTATACGACACCGGAGTTAGTACGATGAAGCGGCGGTGCTTCAAGTAGTTATTTCGTCGAGACCGATGTTAGTACGAACTAAGTAAACGATGCATGACAAAATTAGTATACAGACGACATTGACTTTAGTTAATAAGAATTGAGTACGTTGCAGCAGCTTTGTTGAAGATCGATGCTAGTGCAAATATCTTTGTGTCATGTAGAGATCACTTCTGGAGTGCCTTGTTCAAAGGGCCTGAAAAATCGGGCGTCCCCGATAAGGGCTCAGCTGAGACACCGGTGTACCCAATTCGATTGGGTCCAGACTTACGAGAAAATATGTGCAAGACCGGTGTGTATATCATTCTTGGCCTGTCTCGCGCACAAGAATGATATTTACCAGCGTGCCAGGCCGGGCCTGTGTCACATATTTTAATATTTTTTTTATTATACTGAGCGAGACCGGTGTAGTAACCAGCGTGCCAGGCCGGGCCTGTGTCTCAGTCTTCCTCTTTTTTTTTAATACTGAGCAAGACCGGTGTCGTAACCAGCGTACCAAGCTCGGCTTGTGTCTCGGTCTTCCTTCCTTTCTTTGTAAAGTATTGAACAAGACCGGTGTAGTAACCAGTGTGCCAAAAATAAGTCCCATAATTTTGAGACCCTCTCTAGTGGGTGGGCCACTGGGAATTATCTCTTTTTTCTGTCCAATTGTTTATGGAGTATTGCCTGTGAATCAAATATGCCCACCAAATAATTTGAAATTGAGCCTCCACCAGCTGTATTTGGATCATATCCCTTTACTGTGCACATCACATTAATTTTTGAGATTCTCCTTGTCTTCTTCCTTTGAACTTTAACTTGCCGTGTTATTTGAGGCCCCATGATGAAATAAGTGAGGGATCAACCCACGTAGCCCAGTAGCTTTTTTTTTGGATCAAAGCTAATGTTTTACTCTTTACTTTGTTGGCCAGCAAATTTCCGTAGCTCTTTCTTTCTTGTTTGAGATGACCAAGTAGGGCCACATCCTTCTTATATTGATCAAATCCTGTTGTGAGGACAAGAGAAAAGATACAAAGAGCAAAGCCCATCATGCACTCTGCATTTTTTTCAGCACAGTAGCACAACCATGTGATCTTGATCTACTTTCCGGCGTCAGGCTTTGATGCAAGCACGGGGTAGATTTCATTCGAGGTTCGAGACCTCTAGACGTCAACGACGTCGGCGCAGGAGTGGTGGCTGGCCTCAACGACGTCGCTGCAGAGCGGTTGTTTCAGCGACGGCTGCGATAGTTGTTGGCTTCCGTGGTAACGACGGCGGACCTCAACGGGAGTGCGGGTGCGTGTATATTCGGCGGCTTCTGTGGCAGCAAATTCAAATGGTGACCAGCAAGTGTTTGAGCACCCTTGCATTTGTGGATGCATGCAGGATAGGTGGCCAACAAAAGCTAGTTGGCGGCGGCGGTAGTTGATTTCTACTACAACATCTAGATCTGCCCCCCCTCAACGCGGTTCGTAGGCGGCGGCAAGTCTCAAGACCAGCGGCGGCGGCAGGTCTAAGCAACGGCAGCGGCGGCGACGGCGGATTTGAGCAGCGGTGGCAGCGATCAACTTCCTCTATTTGATAATGACTTTGGATTTTAACCGCGGCTATCCTCACCGTCCGGAGGTTGCGAGGGTGGATTGCAGCGGCGGTGGCTATGAACCTTCAGTATGGCGTTGGCGTGCGGTTGCTGGACCAGCGGCTGTGATGGACTTGGGCGGCTTAATCAGTCTATGGAGGCCGTGCGGCCGAGCAACGGCGGAAGCAAATCCCGAGAACAATGGTTGCCGCGGACGGACATATTGGACAGCAAATACGTAGATGAACTTTGGCTCCTTCTCGCATTGATCTCCTGCTCCTTCTGTTAGCTATGACTTGCTTGTAACAGCAGCTTGATGGTGATCTTTAGCATAACAATCGCCCTTTTTGAGGAATGGCAGCACTCCATCTGCAAATATTTGAACAATAGGCTATTGTATCTCTTTTCCTCTTTTTTTTTTTGTTGTTGGCGTGGGGAGGAAAGAAAAAAAGTATCATGCTCCCCTCTCTCTCTTTTTTCTCGTGTAGCCATCCTGTGACTCTATTTTTCTCTTTGATCTCTCTCTCGTTTGTGGTATTCAATGGGTAAACTCTCGGTCCCACGGTCGGCGCCAAAATGATGGTGTAAATTATCGACTGGTATATCGTTTTTAGCCCGGCTAAAATAATAAACTAGTCTAAAAAATACACCAAAATATAAACACATGAATTTTTACGTGGAAACCCAAATCGGGAGAAAACCACGGGCCTTTTTTGGCGGTACCTTGCCAACGGGGGATTTTTATTAATATCGGGGGTGTGTACACGGTACATAATTTAGGCTAGGAAGCCATTAATGGAGCTTTTCAGCTCTTGAAGAAGAAGAAAAATATATACTCTAAGAACTTTGTAGAGAGAGAGTAAATGGGCAGGGAAGGAGTGAAGAGTGTGAATTGGCCTCCCCTTCACATTGGGGCACCTCTCCTTTTATAGGAGGGGGGAGGAGCATCTTTGGAGAATATTCTCTTATTCCTCCATTTCATTAAACAGGTCTGGTTTGACTGTTCTTCGTAAACAATTGGGAAATGTGGGCCGAGCCACGTATTATTTCCCATCAAACTATATGTTAGCTTTTGTTTCGTAGAGTCTGATATAATTTTTAAATATATATTTTTAAATTTTTAATTTTATACCTATATTCAAATAAATTAAATTTAAATTTTTTTTCTTCAAATCTCATAAACTAATACTACCTCCGTTTCTTAAAACCGTTCCTCTTTCATTTTTTTGTTTTTCTTAAAATACTTCCCTTTTCTATTAAAAAACCACTTTTACCCCTACTTTTTCATACCCTACCTATCACATCATTTTTTTCACTAACAACTAAACTATCGCATCTTACTTTTACACATCACATCAAGAGTAAAATTGGAAAGTCAACTACAATTTAACACTTCCTTATTTCCCCTCAAAGTCAAAAGAGGAACTTTTTTGAGAAATGGAGGGAGTATTTTTTGAGGAGAGAGGCTATTTTAGCACCGAGTATAAAAGAAAGTGAGGGATGGAGACTTGGAGTGTGTTACCGAAGAGGCGCGAGCATGAACACGTGGACGCCCAACAGTCGACCCCATGCATGCGGACACGTGTCCACGTCGGCGGTTTCTTTCATAAACTCCTCCTGCGAATTTACGCCGCTCTACTCGTCAGTAGGAATTAAGAAAAAAACTTCCTCCAATAGTTAAACCATATATATATCGTCACTCGATCTATATACCTTCAATTAAAAATTAACTAAATATGATGAATATCTTGGCTTTGTCTTTAATCCTGTCCACACTACTGGCGGCGGAGGTTTGGTCTCCGCCGCCGCCGCCGCCGGAGAATACCCAAGACGTGATCGTGAAGGAGGGTCACCGGGTTGTTGTGGTGGAGTACGACAAGGACCACGGGTGGAACACCAAGATCTCCATTTCTCCCCACGTCGTTCACGAGGAACGAACGGCGGCGGCGGAGAAGACGGAGGAAGGCGGCGGGAGTGGCGTTCGCGATCATCATTGGATGGAGAAGACGGGGGCGGCGAATCCGAGAGAGCTGGTTTGTGATGCCTTCGGCAAGTGCAAACACAAGATCGCCAGCGCTTTGGGTATGGCCAAAGATGCCGCGGAGACGGTAGGGGATGCGGTGGGGAAGGCGAGAGAAACCGCCGCGGAGAAGGTGGAGGAGATGGCGGGGGAGGCAGTTGACAAGGCGTATAGGGTGGAGGAAGGGGCGAGGAGCACCGTGGGAGAGGGGTTGGGAAAGGCTAGAGACAAGGCAACGGAGATCGCCCGCGAGGCGGCTCACGCGGCTTATACGGCGGAGGAAGGGACTAGGCGCACCGTTGGCGGTGTGGTGGATGTGGCCGGGGAGGTGGCCGTGAAGGCGTATAACATGGCGGGGGACGGTTTGGGAAAGGCTAAACACGGTGCGGTGGAGGTGGCGGGAGAGGCGGCCGAGAAGGCGTATGACATGAAGGAAAAGACGAGGCACGCCGTGAAGGACGGGTTTGGGAAGGCGAGAGACGCGGTGGCGGATAAAGGCCACAAGGCGGCGAGTGCAGCCACGAAGGCAGCAAAGAGGGCGTACGAGGCGGAGGAGGAAGCGGTGGCCTCCGTCAAAGGCCAACTATCCGCGGCGGCCGAAAGAGTGGAGGAGGCGAAGGAGACGGTGAAGGGCAAAATTGTCAAAGCGGTAGAGGAAGCGTTGGGGATGGCCAATTTGGCGGGGCTAGCGACGGCGTACGGGATGGGGGTGTGGGTGACATTCGCGTCGAGTTACGTGTTGGCTCGGGCTCTCCCAAGGCAACAATTCGGGCTCGTACAAAGCAAAATTTACCCGACCTATTTCAAAGCCATGGCTTATAGCATCGGGATGGCTCTTTTAGGCCAGTTCCTGATGATGAGTTGGCCAAGGGAGGACGAGTACGAGAAGTTGGTGGGCCTCGTCAACCTTCTTCTCCCACTCGTCTTTGTCTTGGTCAATTTGATCTACTTGGAGCCTCGCGCCACTAAGGTGAGTATTAATAACTACTGTTAGAATACCTTAAAATATAAAACAAGTTTGAGTTTTTGATTGAATTTATGACATAGCATCAAACTCTTCTTGACTATGATAAGTTTAATGAATAGGTGATGTTTGAGAGAATGAAGTTGGAGAAGGAAGAAGGAAGGGGCAAAGATTGCACAACGACGGTGGCGGGCCCCACGGAGAGGGACCGAGCCAGGACCGAAGTGGGGCCCACCGAGGGCGCGACGACGACAACGGTGAAGACGAAGAACGAAATGATAAGATTGGGGAGAAGGCTGAAGAAGCTGAACTCATGGTCTTCATTCCTCAATGTTGCCACTCTCATGTCTCTCACTTTTTACCTTGCTACCCTTGCCCACCGTCTCCAATCTACACCTCCATGTTGACGTTTTATATAGTGTTGGTTGTCGTTTTATATATGATGATGTAGGTGGTTATTTTCTTCCTCTTTTTGTTTCTTCCCTAAAGTGAACTATATGTAGTTTCCTAATTAGCTAGCTAGGGGTATGTGCATTAGAACTAGACACTTGTTTTTTCTTGGTCAAAGTTAGTAAATTTTGATCTTAATTTATGAAAAAAATATTATATTGTGATATAAATTTAATATCAATATATTCATAATGAAGCGTAGTTTTCAAATATCAAATTTTTATAAAATATATCTGTTTATAGATATAGATATTAATGGTTAAAGTGTAATACGGAGTATTAGAGATCGTGAAAAATCAAATGAGAGGGACTTTTTCGAACCTTGCCTAATTAGGAAAAAGACATCATTGTATAAAACCCTGAAATTTTAACATCCTTCTTTACAAATAATAATAATAATAATTGGTGAAGTGGAAATATTTTTCCTCGGTCCAAAAAATCCAAAACAAATAGACAATTGAAATTACTCCCTCAGTTCAAATATCCAAAACAATTCTCCGTCTAAAAAGCCAAAATATATATATTTCTATTTTTTAACGAATTTTCATTTAATTACATTACTTGATTAATTGTTTATTGCATCATAGTATTAACTTTAAATTTTTCTAGATACTTCCGGTTTCTTTTAATTTCTTCCAATTTCTTCTAATTTTTCTAATTTCTTCTATTTTTTTCATTTTTCCCAACTAGTTTTATTTTTCTTCAAACTCTTTCTATTCAAGTTTTTTTCCATTTTTTTTTGACTATTCTCATTTTTTCCTCCTTGTCTTATATGGGCTCGATTGTGGACACTTATTTTAGTTTTTTATCGTTTCTCGATTGGGTTTCTTTTACTTTTGTTCTCCGTTCGCTTCATAACTATAGATTATAAATTATTTTAGTTTTAATTTTCCCGTTGTCACATTGTCACTATTTTAACGATTCACACTCTTCTAAATTGATAAGAGCAAAATATTTTTCAAATTTTCATGAAAAAATTTGAAAGTTAAAATATTGTAGAAAAAATACTAAACTATGAGTAAAACATAAAAGTGTACCAAATATGAGTTTTTTATTTTTTATTCCCAAAATAAGAGTTACAATGAAAATATAATGCCATTCATGAAAGAAAAACAGATTTGATCACATTACGTGACAGGTCTGATTTCAAAAAAATCTTGTAATATAAAAATCTAATTACACATATATGTTTTTATAATAAATGTAACATAAATAAATTGAGGTGCAACGTATCCACAATAACTTTTTTAAAATTTAACATTTTAATATTTATTCTAACTTTATATTCTAATTATTTTTTTGTGAAAGTAGATTTTTGTATATGAAAAATGACTTTATTTTAAAGACATTGATCAAGATAATCTAATTATGAATTTAATAATAATAATAATAATAATAATAATAAATAAATTATAACAACAACAACTAAAATGTGAATAATTTTTTTTTTTATTTTTTAGATTTTCCAAATTTTTTAGTTTTTCCTGTTCCGTCTAACTTCTTTTAGTTCATTCTAGTTTTTTCTATTTTCTTCCAATTTTTGGGTGTATCTTCCAAAATTGTTATATCTTTACGTGTTTGGTTCTATTTTGTTTTTTTGTATAGTTCTTGTGCTTTAAAATTATTGCCAAATTTAATAATGACTTTTATTAAAATTTAAATATTAAAATATAAATTTATATTAAATTTAAAAATATCACATAATTAGAATAATGTACATGTAATAATATTGGGCTCTAAAAATTTAGAGGCCCTGTGCGGGTGCACATCCTCTCGACTGCCCATGGAGTCACATATAAAATACTCAAAAAATATAAAAAAATTATCGTTTGTGTATTTAAATTTTCATTTTTTAATTACTTTTGATCATAATTTAAAACTATTACTCCCTCCGTCCCTGAGTATTTGTCCACTTTTGACTTTTTTTGGTCAAAATTAGTAAACTTTGACCTCAAATTAAATAAAAATGATATTAGATATTGATACAAAAAAAGTTTTATTAGATTTATTATATCAAGTATTTTCAAAATATTATTTTATTTGATTAAAGTATAATATACGGAGTATATTTTATTTAATTATAGGTCAAAGATTAAAAATAGTTGACCGGAAAAAGTCAAAACTAGACAAATACTCAGGGACGGGGGTAATATTTTATATATTTGGTAAGTTTGTGTACTTTATTAGTATTTTGTTTCTGACTCTACTATTTTTTTCATTTTTTTCCTTTTTTTCTTCTTTCGTTTTTAGGTAAGATATGGTAATCTTTACGGCACCCTTCATTTCGACTGACCCTAATCAGCAATGAAAATCTTAGATTTCTGGCCTTTTCCTTTTTCTAATCCAAAAGAATATTCCATATAAATCTTTCTATAATATGGAGTTTTTAAATTTTAAAATATAAAACACTTTAAAAAATATTGAAGCTCTGAAAACCCAAGTTTCCGACCCCAGCTGTGGGTTGAACAGCAAGAAACCCAATGGGTTCAGATTGCTGGGAATATGGAAGCTGATGTTTCGATTCCCTCATCATCAGCATCAGCAAAGCTATAATCTTTTTCCATAATTTTAATCTCTTTTTGTATTTTCAAGAAAAAAAGGAGAGGATTTTTAGGGTTTTGAAATCTGGAGCTATGCTCAATCTTTCTGCTGTGTTGTTTCCCGTCTTTCTTCTGGGCTTTCTCTCCCTGATGGCTCATACGACGCTTGCTAATATCGTTTTGATTGGTAGAAACACTCTTCTGGCTTTCGAAGACATCGAGGCTAACTTTGGTTAGTATATCTCTTTCTTTTGTTTTTTTGTGATTATAAGTTTTGGTTTTATAGATTTGGCATGTGCTAGTGTTGATTAATGTTCAAATCTGGGTTTCTTGTGATCTTGGCGATCAAGAGTTTTATGGGTATGATTTTGATGGGTAATTGAAGCAGAAATCTTGTGTTATGATCTCTTTTTTATTCTTCTTTTTGGTTGAAATTTCATTCAAGAACTCATTTTTTGTCTGTTTGGACTTTGGACCTGTTTTATTTCTAATGGGATCTAGAAATGGTGTCTCTTGAGCATTGTATTTCTGTGTGTTGTGGCAAGCACAAACTAAAACACGAGTTTTAAGATCAGTTTTATTTAACATGTAAAGGTTTGGGCTACTTGTCTATCTTCTGAACTGATACCATACATGGATAATAATAATAATGACTTGGATTCAAAGTTTTGCTTGTAGTAAGGGAAATTTAGGTTAGTAAATTGCTAATTTTAGTAATTCTTCTTTCTGCCCATATATTCATATATTTGCACTTTCAGCTCCTTCCGCAACGGGATCAGGGGAATGCGGGACATTGCATGTTGCTGAGCCATTGGATGCATGTTCACCGTTAAGCAATAAACTCGGCCCATTGGTTCAAAACAGCACCAAACCCCCATTTGTGTTGATAATAAGGGGGGGATGTAGCTTTGAGGATAAAGTTAAAAGAGCACAAGTTGCAGGATTTAAAGCAGCCATAGTCTATGACAGCCAGCCCGGGGACTTAGTAGCAAGTAATGAACTTCTCCCAGTGGCTAGCTATTCATTTAATATGCATTTTTTCATGACTGTATTGCTTTACTGCTTCATCTCCACTGCCTTTGGAGCTATAGAGTCATTATTGACAATATCATAGCTTCGAGTTGGTAATGGATTAAATCAAAATGTCATTTTGTATAGTTTTGGGGAGTAAATGCAGCAATCCATCAAGGGTATAATTGGAAGAATATCACTTTTTTACAGGGGTAAGATTGTGTACATCTTGACCACCCAAATCCCAACAGAGTTGGGACTATACTAAGTTTTGTTGCTGTATTACTGCTCTCTCCGGAAAAAAAAGTCCAATTTGTGGTAGTGATTGCAAAACTGACCTTTTTTTTGGCCGGAGGCGGTATAGTGTTGATATATCATTGGGTGAATAGCATTTAAATCTCCTGAGGTTTAGTCAATTTTCCAAGTCATCCTTGAGGTTTCTAAAATTACAAACAATCCCTTTTGCAAGTCCTTTTTTTTGCAAAGGACACCGAAATATCATAACCAATTCTTATTTTTCTTTTACTAAAGAAAACTATATGTGCCGAAAGGGCATTTTGCAGAAAAAAAGAGTGGTAATGTGGCTTATTTGTAATTTTCTCGAAACCATAAGGGCGTATTGGTAATTAAACCAAAACCCCCCCTTTCGAATCATACACTAGCATTCCACATTGATTACCCAAGTATATGATTAACTCACACAATTGAAAATTCAGTGGCAGGAGGCTCTAGCGGCGTAAAGATACCCGCAGTGTTTGTGTCAAAAGAATCCGGTCAAGCATTGACCAAGTATGCGGGTGATGCTGATGTGGAAGTATGGATCATCCCAACCATTGAGAACTCGGCTTGGTCAATCATGGCCATATCATTCATATCACTGCTTGCCATGTCAGCAGTGCTAGCCACCTGTTTCTTTGTCAGGCGACATCGCGTCAGAAGAGAGAGGCCCTCCTCTCGGACCACTACTACGACTACACGTGTTAGAGAGTTTCATGGGATGAGTAGGCGGCTCGTCAAAGCTATGCCGAGTTTGATATTTACCACAGTTGTTGAGGATAACTGCACTTCGGTTACGTGTGCTATTTGTCTTGAAGATTATAGAGTTGGGGACAAGCTCAGGGTTCTACCGTGCCGCCATAGTAAGTCATCTTTCTCTTCAATTAGTACTCCCTACATCAAAAGTTCTACAAAATAAGAGGTGACATGACTTTATATATCTTATCAAATGGGTAACAAAAATCAGTAAAGAAAGTGATTAAAGTTTCTACATGTCTTTGACAATTGGTGTCATATTTGGTGTTTTTTTTGCTTGGCATACCTATCAGAAGACTAATGTTTGAGATTTTGACAGAGTTTCATGCCAAGTGTGTTGATGCTTGGCTGACATCATGGAGAACTTTCTGCCCGGTCTGCAAGCGCGATGCTAGAACCAGCACAGGGGACCCACCGCCATCAGAATCCACTCCGTTGCTCTCGCCGAGCGCTTCTCTCTCTTCATTCTCATCCCTTAGGTCGTCGCTCGCGTCATCGCCGTCGGCCTCCATACAAATAGGCGCCTCGACGTCCCGGGCCCCGTCACGTCCTCTATCATTTCAGTCATCCGTCCGCTCGCCCAACCTCATCGCGGGTGACCGAAGGGACCCGCAGTCCTCCCAACGGTCCCGTTCTTCGTACCTTGTCTCGCCCCACTCCCTATCCGTAGGGTACCCTTCCATATCGCCTCTTAATAGCTCTAGTAGATACATGTCTCCGTACATTCCGAGTCCGGGCAATTCGTCCACCCGGCATCCGAACCCGCTCCGTCACAGCGAGTCGTACACGAGCTTTTCACCGTATGCCTCGGCCCAATCGCTGCCGGGTTGCGACTAGGGGAGAACAAGAAGAGTGTCTTTTTTTGAGGACTTTTGTAATCTGTACATTACAACATATTAATATTGTGTTGTTGCTGCTTTGCTTTGTGTGTTTTCAAATTTGAGCTCAGTGGTTGGGAATGATATTTAGATGATTCTGAGTTGTGTGTGTGTGTGTGTGTTTGTACATATGGCTGATGTATTATGAGTATATTTATGCTTCTCATTCAATATTTTGTGAGATGTAACAACTATATATGGCTGGTATATTAGGTGTTTGTCAATTGTGAGTACTCTAAATAAGGATGACGACAACGGGTTGGGTTTGGATTGGATTTTGCTGTACTCGAACTTGACTTGAGTTAAAATTGGGGTATTTTTTCATCTCTCCGGTAACGGGTAAATAATATTAAAAAGAATAATGTACAAATACAACGGGCATACCCGCGAACAAGGGGTAGACACTCCCCATAAGACAAACCAAAGAGGAACATAGGCACGCAGGCCCAAACAGAATCAAAGGCATGCAGGCCCAATCAGAGTCAAAGGCACGCAAGCCCTGGTAGAATTACACCAAAAGTGGATAAATCAAACTAAAAGTCAATGCAAACATATGGACAAAGACGCCCAAGAATTGTATAAACCATAACTTTAATTTTACAAACAAGAGTCGTAATATCAAGAGGCTTATGATCAAAACAAACCTCATTCCAAAATTGTTTTCATCTCTAATACAGAAGCAGGGCGGGTTTGGGATTTTTAAAGTCGGAACTAGTTAAAAGCTTGTTTTCTTCAACTTATTTTTTTAATTGCTCCTTCCATTCTAAAATGATCTTCACAGCTCGATTTACGAGTTTTGGTTGAAATTGTTTTCAATTCAATTTATTTGATTATAGATGTAAAATTGAAAATAAAAATATATATTTTATAACAATATCAAAAGTTTTACAAAACAAGATGTGAAATGAATATATTATATCAAATACGTAACGAAAATAGGTAGAAAACTGATTAAAATTTGACCATGTGAATAATGATTAAGAATATCAGTTTAGGACGGAGGGAGTATTACTTATTAATATTGGAATAATGGAATTCGATCAGATACAACTTTAAATATAATTACAATTATATCAGATCAAAACTTAATTGAATCAACTCTGGTACTGAGTACTACTTTTTGCGCAATATATATTGTACTGCATCCGTCATCCACCATGAATACTCATTTACAAACAACTGACTACTCATTTTCGAACAAGTGAATACCTATCTTCGAATAACTGAGTACTCATTTTTCTAGATTTCAGTTATGCTCAAAAATAAGTATTCAATTATTCAAAAATGAGTCTTTTGTTACTTGAAAATGAATATTTATTTACTCGATAGTGAATATTCACACGAATGTACGGGAAATACCATACATACATTATATGTACTCTGCTTTTTGTCTCGCTTTGTTTTCCACTATTTTTATCACTCCTGCGACGTTGCTGCTTGATCGAAAGAAGGTGCGTGATGACAGTTCAATTTTTTTGTCCCGCCTGCGTTGATTGAAGAGCAACAAGCCGCGTGACCTAAGCACGTGCCGTCGCCAACTTTGATTAGAGATTTGAAGCTTATCTACGGGATAATAATGGATCAAGTTCTGCCGTCATTGCCAACTTTTACAGGTTAAGAATGACTACGAACAGGTAGAAAGAGTTGGTTCAATGGAAAGCCCATACTTTTTACTACTCATCCCCGTCCTAAAAACTTTTTCTCAACACACGCCGATTGTGTTGTTTTCACAATGACATGCATAGACAATAATCTATAGATAGATGTGTCGTTTGTGGATGTCTATGAGACATACTGGTGTCACACCGATGATGTTAAAATACTCTTTTACCATTTTCCGCTAAACTATTCATCATCTTCAGTCCGACTGGAACCGGCCAGCTTGGCAAACCATTCATTCCCATTAACAGACTGCCTCAGCCTCTCAGCATCATCCCACCGTCCAACAGAAGCATAAACATTAGCAAGAAGAGAGCGGTAACCGCCGCCATTCTCCACACCCAAACAGTGCCTTGCTGCCTCCTCGCCAATCTCCAAATTACAGTGCAGGCTGCAACCATGAAGCAAAGCACCCCACACCCCAACATGGGCCTCCATTGTCATCCCCTTTATCAAACCATAAGCTTCTTCTAGCCTCCCGGCCCGGCCCAATAGACCGACAACAATACCGTAATGATCTACGGTTGGAGACAGCCCGTACCTCTCCTCCATGCATCTAAAGAAACGGTAACCTTCTTCTACCAATCCCATGTGTGAATAAGCAGTCAAGATTGCAGTAACTGTTGCTAAATTAGGTTTGATTTCGGAGCTGATCATTGCGTTGAACAGCTTGATTGCGTCATTAGCCTTACCGTTAATTCCGAATCCCAATATCATAGCAGTATAAGCAGTGACGTCTTTGTTTTGTAGACCCAGAAACAAAGCGTAAGCTTTTTCTGTAATGCCGCACTTCGCGTAAAGATCAAGAAAAGCTGTTGCGAGATGATCGTCCATCTGGATTCCTTGTTCCTTCATGTATGATTCAATCCAAGAACCTGATTTTAGATCTCCCAGTTGAGAACAAGCTGAAATGGCAGAAGCTAATGTCATGTAATCAGGTTGCAGCTTTGATTCAAGCATTTCGTCGAACAGCTTGAGAGCTTCTTCTGGTCGGCCATTTTGAGCGTATGTAGATATCATTGCATTATAAACGATGTGTTCTTTTTCATCAGAAATTTCATGAAACAGCTTCCTAGCAGATTCCACATCCCCAGATTTCGAGTACCCGGAAATCATGGCCGTGAACGTGATTTGATTCTTTCTTTTGTCCATAGAATCAAAGAAGCTACGAGCTAAATCTATCTTTCCACACTGTATGTATCCACTTATCATTGCATTCCATGAAGCACAACTTCTCTCGGGCATTTTCACAAACAGTTCGTATGCACTCTCCATATTCCCAACCCCTGCATACCCAGAAACCATCGAGTTCCAAGAAACCACGTCTCTTTCTGGAATCTCATCAAACACAACCCTTGCCGTTTCCATGTCTCCCGATTTCACATATCCAGACAGAATCGAGTTCCAAGAAACCACATTTCTCACAGGCATACCGTCGAACACCTTCCGTGCACAACCCATTCTCCCCATCTTCGAATAAAAATCAACAAGAGAAGTTTGGACATAAACATCCCCACAAAACCCATACTTCCAACTCTGCGCATGAAGACAACTCCCCGAGACCACATCCCGAATCCTCGAACACGATTTCACGGCGGAAGAGATTGCAAAGGTGCTCGGGCTGCCGATTCCGAGACTCTGAAACCGAACATAGAGAGAAATCGCCTCTCCGAACTGAGAATTCTCAGTGAGAATCCGAATCGCGGATCCAAAACAAAAGGTGTCCGATTTGTGCATATGCTGAACCATGGATTTGACGTACTGGAGAGTGCTTCCGCCGTGAGATTTTGCAGAAAGGAGGAGGCGGAGGAGCAGGGGAGGCTCGAGATCGCGGAGGCCGTTGGTGAGTATGACGCCATGGATTTGCTTTGCCTGGTTGATAATTAGATGTTTGTCTAACAAAGCTCTGAGCTTTGGTTTCAGCATATAAAGAAGAGAGAGATTATAATATGAAACCTTTCTTCTTCGTCCAAACGGATCGCAAGTTTCTGAAACCAGCGGAATTGAGCAGGCTTGACTCTTGAGTGAGCTAAAAAGCCATAAATTTATATTTAAAAAAAATAAATGTGTCCCATCTATAAGCTTGTACAATATAATACGGAGTAATACAATATTTATTTTATATATTTATGTACCGATATATGAATTCATTTCACATATTTATGTACGAGTTGAACCCATTATAAAATACTCCGGAGTATATGTATTTACATTTGATAATTACATAATACTCATTACGTTTGTATAGAATATTTTTTACGAATAAAATGATACTCATTTTATTTCATATATTTATGTACGGATATATGTATTACATTCACATATTTATGTACGAATTTAACACATTATAAAATACTCTGGAGTATATGTATTTAAAGTTGATAATGTATATAACTTTCATTACGTTTATACTACCTCCGTCCCATTTTATAATGCCTGTTTCGGTTTACGATGTTTGACTGAAATTATTTTCAAACCATTTTATATGATAAATGGTATAGAATTAAAAAATAAAGGTTACATATTAAAAAACTACATCAAAAGATCTACAAAACTAGTAGTGACAATAATATTTTATTTTATCAAATTGCTAACGAAAATAGAGAAAGAAAGTGAATGAAGTTTGACCCTGTGAATAATACACAGGCATTATAATTTGGGACAGAGGGAGTATATGATATTTATTTATGAATAACACAATACTCATTTCACATAGAGTATGCATAGGGCTGTAAACGGATAACCGAAAATTCGATTACCGTCCGCATCCGTATCCGTTTATATGGAAAATATCCGCATCCGTTAAAAGCGGTTATTATCCGTATCCGATTAAGGATATTCGATTGCTAAACGGATACGGATTTGGTAATCATACATCCGATCCGTTTATAATCCGCTCCGCATTGACATCCGTTTAAATACCCGTTTATCCGTATATCCGATCCGTTATATATAGTCTTTCCTAATTTTTTATTTTTANCTCAAAGTATAAGACATTTTTATATGCAAAATATATGTGTAAACACATAAAAGTATGTGTATATATGTATTGTGTATATCATTTTATGATATGAAGTTATCGTAGAATATCATAAACTATAAAAAATAAGAAAATTAATATCCCATAAAAATTATAGTTGATTTAATAATATTTTAATTTAGTTTAATTGAAAATTCAAGTATTGTTTAATTTAGTTTTAAAAATTGGAAACGGATACGGATATATCCGATATCCGATCGATATCCGACGGATGCGGATACGGTTTTGATTTTTCAATATCCGTCTAGATCCGTATCCGAATTCGATATCCGACAAAAATAAACGGATGCGGATTTGGTAATGGCACATCCGATCCGATTAAAATCCGTTTACACCCCTAAGTATGCATATATATATGAGAAAGTGTGTCCGATATATGCATTTCATACCCTTACGGAACACTTTTAAGCAAACATGTTTATTACTCCGTATAAAATGCTCCTTGCGTTCATAATTTTTGGTCATTATGATTTTTGAGATGTTGAATGAATATTGACATATATCGGGTCTATATTCATTCAACTACGGATCTATCTGAAAAGTCATAATGCATCTAGTGGAGAAACTACCCTCAAGAAGCGTGGAGGCAGGAGATTAGGAGACCCTTGAAGCATCAAAACCAGCAGAGGAATGTATTATGTTGAGAAGGTTGGGAGGTATTAGGGAAGATATAATATGAACCTCATTTGGGTCAAACAAAATATTGTAGATTGCTCAATTGGGTCAGGGTCATAAAATGACATTTGAACTCAAATGTCACAATAATTATCCCCAAAACTTTGATGAAAAATTATCTTTGACTAATCTTGAAAAAATGGGGTGTGAATGTATGTATGCATGAGGTAGGTACTTGACACAACTCAAAAGGATTGAGAAAATTGAATATTATTCCCAAGCTGTTTATATTTTGGCGAGCATAAAAATAGAAAATAAAAAATGAATACAACAATGAGTTTTTTTTGGTTCCTTTTGTTACATATTCATTGCTCTATGAGATTCAAAATCCATGAAATCGGCATTAACTTGTTGCCCAAAAGATGAATTGTAACCATAAACATCAATGACCGTATCATCCGCCATTTGTCCGTTTTCTCTTCCCTTGAAGCTCTCCGTAGGAAGAGGAGAAATCCAAGGGCTCTGAGGGGTTGGTAATAGTAGCATGTTGGAGCTACTAGAAGCTTCTTGGTTTGTGTTTTGCGGCGGGTTCTGGTTTTGGGGCGAGTTTCCAGACGGCGGTCTCTTGGTAGCCGCCGCCAGTGTGAGGGAGGCCGCCGCCGCCTGCTGCTGTTGCTGCTGGTGCTGTTGTTGAAGTTGCAGTTGATTTTTCATGGGCGACTTTGGCCTGAGGGCTTCTATTTCTGGGGTTGTCACGACGAGATGCGGCGTGTCTGGTGGTGGGTTCCTTCCTCCTCCACCCTGCCAGACTTTCCCGTCCTTGTCGGCGAAATTTCTCACGTATACCTGAATGTTTTTCAAATGAAATAGTCAGAGATCGATTCAACAACAACAAACTTGGTAAAATCCCACGATAGTAAGGTCTGGATAGGGTGTGTATACAGACCTTATCATCCATGTACTCGAAAGTCGAGGAAAAAAAGTTTCAAAGATCAACGGCGTTGGAAGAATGGAAGAAAAAAAACAAGATCTACAGCAGGAAAGCATTGGATAGGGCTAAATTTGTTGAACATGGAGTGCAAGTGTTTTGTTAGGATCAAGGAAAATGCTAGAAAACGAGACAAAATGCTGAAGAAATCTTTTACTTGTGTTTGGTTTTACAAATGTTATTAAAACATGTATAAATTGATACATAAAATCAGTTCGAATGAATGTAAACATTGATTTAGATTTTCCTCACAAATTTCATTTATATTTCCCCTGTTTCATTCCCTATCTTTTTTCAAGAAACATGAGGAGTGCTTGGTCCACACCATTTTTTGTGGATCTTTTCACATAAAAAGTATTTTTATTTTTGCAAAATATAAATGCTCATTGGGGTAGTAAGCATTTGCTTACCACCCTAATCAAGGTCAACCTAAATTGGCGTGGACCTTAGGTTCACCATAACATTTACCTTACATTGGGACCCGAGTTTCTAGAAGGAAAACCCAGGAAAATTCGGGGAAAAAATGTGTGGGGAAATAAAAAAATATTAAGTTATTTTGACATTTGTTCAAACTTCGTTGATAGCCACGCTTCAAGCAAAATATGATATTCTTGATTTGAACAAACTAATTAAAATAATTGCCAACATGTAAGTTGTTGTATTGTTACCTCAGAATTGAAATTTGATGAAGATAACCCTTTGCCGACAGTTAACCAACCGGTTCGAATGTTATGGTCTTCACCAAAGAGCTCGAGCCTTCTCCGCCCAAGAGCAAAATGTTCAACTATTCTGTACATATCTTCAGGCTTTGCAGTAGATCCTGAATTCAATTTGCAAGAATTCCAAATTTCGTTAGTGAATAAGCACGACACATCACATTTGTTAGAAACATACTCCGTAATTTTTATTGCAAACATAATGTGAATTTTGTAACTAAATAATGTAAATTTGTTTGATATTTTTTAGCAGCAGGGATCCTTTCAGAATATGTGAATGCCAGGAAAATATGATACAATACATATTTAGCCAAACACTGCCCAATAATGGGAATGTCTAAAAAATAGTCCCTGTCTTTATGGATGACTTTTTCTCTGTTCATTCCTTGGTGTTTTAACAAAACATAATGCAAATAGAACGAAAAATAATTGTATTTACTTATTCGAAAACATAGTCTAAAAGTAATCAAACTCAGTGAAATAACCCACCATAAGGAGGCTCCTCGGCAATAATTACATCAGTGTCAATGTTGGCATGAATTATATGGCCATCTGTACTTCGACGGACAGTTCCCTTAATTCCCATCAAGCAGTGTTCCTATATCAAAATGGATATCTAGCTCTCTTCAGAAAGTTACACATGTAGGTGCATATTTTTATCTACATGATACTTGGAGCTCCGTTTGTTTACTAGAAAAAAGTAATGATCATCCTTACCAGGAAAATAGTTTCTTGTGTTTGGCACCGGAAACTATCTTTCTCAAGGAAAATTGTTTTCCTGATTAATTTTGATTTTCATGGAAAACGGCTTCCACTTGACCAAAACAATTTTATTTTCTCTATTTGTGTATTATACATAGAACAACTTGTTTTCTACTTTTCTCTAAACATTTTTCAAGAAAACATATTCCTTAAACATTATTTTCTACATGTTATTTTTCTGGAAACAAATAGCCTTAGAATAAAACAAATTGAGAGTCGAATCTTCACAATAACTTAGAGCTAGTAGAAATGCAGAAAAGGGCACCTTCGAGCGCTGAAGGAGAGTATGTGAATCATGGCGTAATCCCGGGGTGGCATTTGTTTTATTTGTTTTCACCCAACATATATCTTCACACCGGCGAAATCCCCACTGCATGAAAACAGATGAGAATAGATGAGTACCAAATCCTCCATCCACCCATAATGCAAGATTAAAATCGCTTTGTCCCGGTTTTAAAGAAAAGAAACAAGGTTCTTGGTTACCATAAAAAAGATGAAAGGTATAGAGCCAACAAAATAATAAAAACGTGGAGGACGAGGTGCAATGAAATGGAAAGCGTGAAAAGAATCAATCTCACACAACAGAAGAAAGAGGTAGCAATTCAACAATAAATAACATTTTACTTGTTCTAATTAGATATACCTTCTTCAAACATTGGCGGCCCTGCTCAAGCCCAACACCATCACCAACCCAGAGGAAAATAAATGATGGGGTATCAGCCACTGCCTGTCAGATTAAAACAAAAAACACATCAACCACCAATAAAAGGAAAAATTAACAGAGAAATTGTGTGGATAAACCAGCAGTAAAATATGAATGGAGGCACTTGATTGCTCAGTGCTCATAAAATGGAAAGGCCATATCAAGGAGCACTGAAGGAAAAACTACAGTACAGAGTCGATATCCAAATTGGTCCATGGAATGTACATTATTACTCAATCTGGTCCTGAATTTATTTTACTCATTGTGGCCCTCAATTTTCTAACTCAATTGGGTCCTAGACTATGCAATTTAGAATAGATTAAGTTCCCATACATGTGTTCTATTCATGCATTGAGCACTAAAATGGGTCCAAATTACATAATATTATAATAATGGGTCCACTTGAGTCAAAATTAGATCTAAATTCAGTGAGCAGAGAATAATACCCTTCTTATTTAGAGCCATATAGAATTTCATCAACCCACACACAAATACAAGTGTGTGATGACTAAATTAGGTCCAAGTTTAATAGTTATGGACCAACACAAGTCCAATAAAAAATAAGGAGCAATTTGAGTTATAGGATATAAATATGAGTGACTAAATCGAGTATTAGCTGTATAAAAACTCTATACTTCCTCCATCCCAAAAAAATTAACTTTCTTTCTATGTCTATCCTTAAAATAATCAGTCAATTTTATTTGAAAAAAGGAATTCAAGGCTCTCTCTCTCTCTAAATAAATCACAACCACACATAAATCACAACCACACATTTACTATTTTTCTTAATGTTCATGCCTGAACAAAACCTGGCAAAGTTTTGTAGGACAGGGAGTAAAGAAATTAAGATTATAGTGCATGACATTACAAATTATTTTACCTCAATTTTGAGATTCATAATTTCTTCAAACGTCCAGTGCTCCATGTGATCAGTGACACCAGGAGCTCGGTGAACATATTCCTCCCATGGTGGATCTATAAGAATGACATCAAACTTTGTACCAAAGAACTCAGGAGAGAGTTCTTGCTCCCGCAAGTCACATTTGTAATACATGGGAGTAGAAGCAACTTTGGCCACTATCTCATCCTTCTTTTGTAAGAGCTCTCTCAACTTAGGGTAGTCCTCAACAACACTGGTTAGCTCCAGTTCCCTGATGAAATTTTGTGGCCTCATTCCAGTGTCCACAAAGTTTTGGGAGTAGTCATTTTGTTCTCCTCTTGAAGGAGCTTTGCCAGGTGGTGCATTAGTTCTAGGAGGAGGAGGAGGAGGGACCCACCCTCCAGAAGATGATTTATCCTGTGTTTGTCCACGTCCACCTGGCATTACATTGTTAAAAATTGGAGGAGCTCCTCTTCCAGGTCCTGCCGGGTGATTGAAGTAAATCCCAGGATTAGGAGGGTTTCCTATATTGTGTGGGAACCTAATTCCTGAAGGCCCAGGTACTCCAGGCCATACAATGGAAGGTGAAAATGGTGGAATATATACATTTGGGGAAATGGAAGGAACCGGGGAGGGTGACATGTTAGTGTTTAAAGGCGGGGCCATCCCGAGCTGTCCGAAAGGCGACCCTACCATTGGCATTTGAAGAGGTACTTGGGTATGATTGTCTCTCCCAGCTGCAGGCCTCCCTCGTCCCATTCTCCCATGCCTAAGTCCTCCTCTACCACTTTGAGATACAGCACGATTGAAGGAAGAAGGTTCTTGATTTCCATATGGAATTTGTGAACCACTGCTTGTAGTTTGACCACCTTGAGATTCTATCTCATCCCTCCTTGGGTTCAAATTCATTGAACTGGGCCCGCCACCCCCATCACCTCGTGTGTCCTTATTAAGGTCTTCACCAGACTGCCCAGATCCATCATACATGTTTCTCCCCCTTTCATCAATTGAAACTGATGAAGGTTTATTATTCTCATCTCTGTTTACATAATCAAAAGACCGGGTCTGGATCTCTATCACGTCGTAGTTTTCGTTGGAGATTCCAAATTTGGAAGAGGTTTTTACAGCTTCAGTCCTTAATCCATCTTTCCTACTCCCAGACCGAGGTCTCTCATTGTCAATCCAACCTCGTCTAGGCAGTTCCCAATCTCTTCCATGGTCATAAGACGAATCACCTTCCTTGGTGTCCTTCTCGGTAGTGTTTCCTTGTCTTCTCCTCCACCCATCTCTGTTCCAACCATCATCTCTTCCTTTTGTTGATCTATCATCCTTGTAACCATCTTTATCCTGCTCTTTCTTCCTAATGAGCCCTGTGCTCCTTTCATATTCCGGATCAGTATTTTCTGACTCATGATAACGTTTTGCACTTCTTTCTTCGTCAGGAGATTCAAATCTGCCTCTCTTTCCCCTTTCGTAGTCTCCCCTTCTATCCTCCCTGCTCTGTGATTTAACATCTCTGCTATCAATTACGGGGTCCGCCATTCTCCCACTTCTAGACTCAAAATTTTCTACATGGTCACTTTCATCAACTTTTTTAACAGTATTAGCATCTGGCTCATCCCATCGTCTCCTTGAGTTACGTCCATGCTCAGAAGTCCCTTGGACTTTTTCTTTGCTGTTCTCTCTCCTCTCATCAATGCCTTTATGCCTGCTTTGGGAACTGTCATTATCTGGGAATTTGGAAACTGATTTGTCTCCACTGTTGCTATACTTACTATTATCATTTTCCCCATCTTGGTACCAATTACTTAATCTCTCCAATGTATTCTCCTCGGGCTTCTTCCTCGTTGAAGACTTAGAGCTGCTATTCTCCTTTACTATTTCACATTCATCTTCTTCAGTGTCAACCCCTCTACTCGAACCACTCGATCTCCTACGACTCTCATTTCTATCCACATTGCTTCTCTTCCTTCCACTGCTATCTAGTCCCTCGGATTCTTCATTTACGCCCGATCTCCTGGATTTGTTAGACTTGTGTTTTCTCTTAACATCACCTTCCAAATCTTCATCATCAACTTTGAACATATCAAATTCTTCTACATCCTGCTTCTTACCGCTCTTTATCCCTTCGGGCGAATTCATTCAGATAAACTATTCCGAAAATTAAAATAATCCTCTTCAATCAAACTAACTAATTAAAAATCGACCAAGTGTTCGACTAAAACGAGTCTACTCCCCCGGCCAAAACATCATCCTGATAGAGAAATAGAAAGGAATTGATTGAAACACGATTACAGCGAACCTGGGGAGGAGTCGCCAGGCCGACACTCCACCTGGGTCTGGGACACGGCGGCGATAACAGGCACCGGCAATTTGGACGGAGGTGCGGAGATTTTCAGGCAGGTCGACGCGGATCCGGCGGTGAGAGGAAGACTGGACAGGGTAGCGATGTCAGATACTCAGATTTGTTGGGGACTTTGGGGGACTGGTTTCAGATGTTTCAGGGACTAGGGTTTGTTTGGCTTGGTGGTGGGCGAATTTTTAAAACTCGAAATCCTATTCCGTGTATGGAGTAATTTTTTTGGTTGCCCCGGTTTGGAAAGATCCTAGGGTGTATTCAATTGGGATTTTATTGGATTTTTTTAGATTTTAAAAAGTTAATGGATTTGAAAAAATTGTAGAATTCATATACAGTTTGGTTGATTTTTTGTAATATCCATGTAGAGTTTGAGAATTGTATAGAGTCCATGTAGAGTTTGTAAAATATGTGTGTAGAATTTTTGCAAAAATAACTTCAAGGACATAATGAGTAGACAAAGGTGGACAGATCACCTTCTCCGCACAAATCACAAAGTTTGTAAACCAAAAAAATAGCAGAGAACGGAGGACAGAAAACGAACGAACAGAGCAGCGGATCGGGCCAAGGACGTCATCCGGACAGAGTTAGACAGATCAGCGGCCGACGATCGGAGCAACGATCGGATAGACGAGTCACGATCGTACTCGCTATCGGAAGATGAACAGGATCTGGATCCAAATCCGGGAGACTAGCCAGACGAACAGTGGAAGTAAAAACTATGTGTATGTGCGAAAATGGAAGTCCATACAAATCTGGAGGTGTGAGGAGAGATTTTGTAGGAGTGAAATGTAAGCATTTTTTGAGAGAAAATCCAATAAAATCCATAGAGTTTTAAAACTCATAGATTTTTGAATATCTCAAAATTTTTAAAGACTTTTGAAAATCTAAATTGAATACTTCAATATTTTTAAAGACTTTGAAAAATCCTTATTGAATACCTCAAGATTGTTAAAGTTTTTTAAAAATCCAGATTGAATACATTCAGATTTTAAAAATCCAAAAAAATCCAACAGACTCTCAATTCAATACACNGGACGTCATCCGGACAGAGTTAGACAGATCAGCGGCCGACGATCGGAGCAACGATCGGATAGACGAGTCACGATCGTACTCGCTATCGGAAGATGAACAGGATCTGGATCCAAATCCGGGAGACTAGCCAGACGAACAGTGGAAGTAAAAACTATGTGTATGTGCGAAAATGGAAGTCCATACAAATCTGGAGGTGTGAGGAGAGATTTTGTAGGAGTGAAATGTAAGCATTTTTTGAGAGAAAATCCAATAAAATCCATAGAGTTTTAAAACTCATAGATTTTTGAATATCTCAAAATTTTTAAAGACTTTTGAAAATCTAAATTGAATACTTCAATATTTTTAAAGACTTTGAAAAATCCTTATTGAATACCTCAAGATTGTTAAAGTTTTTTAAAAATCCAGATTGAATACATTCAGATTTTAAAAATCCAAAAAAATCCAACAGACTCTCAATTCAATACACCCCCCTTAATCTTAGTGATTTGGTTAAAATTTTAATGGTGGTGATTAATTCTAAAAATGTTAACGCTAAAGACTATTGTCAAATAGCCTTTTCAAAACGCGCTAATGTCAAATGGGACTGTTGTTAAGGTAGCAACTGCATACATCAGGAGTTACTAAAGCTCAGAGATTCACATAAAAGATGCCACAAGAAAGTGTTTGGAGTCTAGTGGCTGCAATGAGGAACACGTATTTAAAGTACCGAGCTCTGTAACTCTGTAAGTACCAGTCATGGAATCTTAATCCTATGTCAACTCATTGAGATTATAGTGCAACTTCCTTTCTCTAAGCTAACCGTTCGACTGGTGTTGAGAGACCCTCGGACATTGGGATTCATCGTTTTTTGGAATTAACAATTGACTTTTTTTATTTCTTTATTAAAATTTATTAATGGAGTATTTGTTTTTTAAAAAAATATAGCCATTGTCTTTTCTTTTATACTCCTTCCGTCCCAATTTAAATTGCATATTTTGATTCACGATGTTTGACTGAAGTTATATTCAATATAATTTATCAGTTCAAGATAACCCATCGGCCGCATCTATCCTTGGAGTTCTAAGTTCCAAATATCTATTTGTATATAAAGTAGTTCTTGAATTATAAAAAGATCTTGAAGTTGGTATGAGGTAGAGATGTACGAGTATAAAATAAATGAAGCTAAATTTGTTGAAAGAAAATATTTAAAGGTGGAAAAGGGATTACTCCGTGGTTGGAAAATAAAAAGAAATCATTAAATATACAGAGATTTTGATTATATTTGTCAATTGACATGCTATTAGAGCTTTATTGACCAAAAGATCTCAAAGCTTAATACTCACCATCATTTATCTATCAAAAAATATTAAGCAATAAAATATTGTTTTAATGTTATATTTATTGTTGACGATAAGATGTATAATAGGGACCTTGGGATGTGTTTGCGGTATCATGATATAGCGGTATCCTAATTATGAATAATTTAGAACTTGTCTGATGTAACTAAAGCTAAAGTGTTGTTAGGTCACAAGAAGCTCGGATTACTTTTCCAATTATGATAAGGTTATGTAAAGGGCGTGTTTTCAATTATTTTCCATTTGTTTCAATGATTAATGAGTTTAATTATTAAAAAAATGCATGTGAACTAATTAAATGTTTTAGTTAAGTAATTTTTCATAATTGAAATTATATTAAGAATCATTGATCAATGGCAGTTATAAGGTTGTAATAAGTGGTTCTAAAAACATTTTGGATCTAAAAATCATTAGAAGAGATTTTTATCTAAATTACCTAAACATCGTATTTAGGAGGCCTATTTGTGTCATATCTTGAGTTTGATTGGACAAGTAATAGAAGTCTGGTAATGTTTACAACAGTACTTCACTTGAATTGCTCGAG
Source organism: Cuscuta campestris (assembly GCA_900332095.2). Lineage (NCBI taxonomy): Eukaryota > Viridiplantae > Streptophyta > Magnoliopsida > Solanales > Convolvulaceae > Cuscuta > Cuscuta campestris. The sequence continues at coordinate 673,209 of OOIL02002239.1, forward strand.
AGTAAGACCGGCACGAAGAATGGATTTGTATGCATACATTATTCTACTTGAAAGTAAATAAGACGTTTCAAGAGATCCCAACTAGAGTAACATAAATAACACTACGAGTACAAAAAACACAGCACACAAAAAAGAAGCTAAAAGCAAACAATAATAATTGAGTTATAATTTTGAGACAAAGAATTAATTGTAAATTACCTTCGATTTATTTGGTAAGAATAGACCTTTTTTGAAATATCTACGAAATATAAGTCTTGTTTTCAAGATGGGTGAGATGATTAATGAAAGAATATAAATTGATTCATAAGTTAAATCTGCTTTCAAAACTACAATAACTTTATGTTGCTCTTTTCGTCCTGATTTAATCTTTTCATTTATATTTTTTCTTCATCCAAATTTAATTTTTTCATTTCTCATATACATGTGTATTTGGACAGAAATACTCTCATCTTTAGTTAAAAATTTCAACGACTCACATACTTTCACATTTTAGTGAAAGTATTTTGAAGAAATCCGCTTCATTATCAACCGTTCTTAAAATAAAAAAAGTCAAATAAAAAGAGTGAGTTTAGACGGACAAAGGAGTAAGAGAGAGTTTGACACTGCCGTAGATTATTTGAAAAGTAGAAGCCAAAAGCATTTAATTCAAACTTTGCCAAAAAGCACCTTTGAAGCTCATTTTGCACTCAGAAGTTATACACTATAAGCAGAACTAAATTTGTCAAACACATAAAATTATTTTTTTAACGAAGTACAAACTCAAAAGCTATTCTCTAACACACTCTGCCAAACATCCTCTAAATATCATCATCTTTCACTTTGTAACCTCTTGTTGAGGGAGAAGGTTCCCATGACATTGGTTCTCAATGTCATGGGATGACCCGGGAGCACTCCGGTGCCCCGTTCGTAAAATTGACGGTTCCTACCCCCCTAACCCTCCGGCAAACCCCCCACCCTGCCCCTCCCCGAACAAACCCCTCCACCTCCTCCAATTGCACCCCACAAGTCGATTTTGACTTTGGAGTCAAAATTTGACTCCAAAGTCAAAATCAACTTGTGGGGTGCAATTGACGGGGGTAGGGGGCGTGTTCGGGTCGGGGCTGGGGTGGGGGTATACCGGGGGGTTAGGGGGGTAAGAATCGTCAATTTTACGAAAAGAGCACCGGAGCACCCCGGGTCATCCCATGACATTGGAACCCAATGTCATGGGAACCTTTGTTGAGATTTGTTAATTTTGAGGTGGGACAAAGTTACGTGAACACTTGGGACTAAACTAACGAACTTCGGTTTCCCCGACACTCCCTCGTTACTATCGAGTCTCAAGCTCTTATAGTACCCCCCCACCTCTTCCTCTGCATCTAGCCCAAAAAATCTGCCACCGCTCTCCCTCCTGCCCCTGCCGGAGACACCGGCCGTGTCCTACGCATCCGACCTCGTATCAATTATTTCCCGCTCGTGTCCGGCGGCTGTGTCATACTTTCTCCCGCCCGATTTCTCCCCAGGTTTTGGTTGTTTTGTTTAGTGATTTGCATCAGTTCAATTATGCACATACATTTTTGTTTATTTTTTTTTGTTTAAAATTCTTACTTAAATCAATGCTCCATTCCTACCAATGCACTTGTCCAACTTTGATCTTCTGGATTCAAATTTCATGAATTTTGATTTTTGACCATCCATGGGTTCTAAGATAAGTTTGATGATAAAAATGTAGATAGTTTTGTAAAATTTGTTTTACAAAATGCTTTCATAAATTTATTTTTTTAAAATGATTTTTACTACTAATTTATCAATGTTTGACAATAACTGTCAAACACTCACATTTGTCCCAATTTTTTTCATGTCTTTTTTCCTTTTTTCCGTCCGTCCCAGTTCATATTTTCATTTATAGAAAATGTTATGTGGTCCATAACGTTTATATCTCTTGTGCATAAATATCAGCGACACAATTTTCACTTTATTAATCTTCATGCCATTATTTATTGAAGATTTAGTGTCGGTTGAAGCGAGCATGGTGTTCATATACATCTAAATATTGGTTGATCACATGTTTTATAAGATTAATCTACACTTTGCATAAGAGCATGGTTGTTTTATGGGCATATGTAAATCGAATTTGAGACACATTACATTGTCTGTTTTTTATTTGCAGAGGAAAAGCTAAATGGGACCCTATATAGTTGGCCTCCTTTTCCCTCTTGCAGTCACAAGTCTTCTCCTTCGGAATTCAAACAACCGAAAGAAAAAACGCGGGCTCCTTGTTGATGTGGGAGGGGACACTGGTGTCACTGTCAGGAACCACCGGTTTACTTCACTCGTGGAAACATCATGGGAAGGAGTGACAACTCTTGCCGAGCTTTTTGAACGTTCTTGCAAAAAATACTATGACAAGAAACTGCTTGGGACCAGAAGAGTTGTGTCCAAAGAAAGTGAGACATCATCGGACGGAAGGTCATTCGAGAAGCTTCATTTAGGGGATTACGAGTGGTTGACTTACTGCCAGGCTTTTGAGTTTGTTTGCAACTTCTCCTCTGGATTAGCACATATCGGGCATGGAAGTGAAGAACGTTTGGCCATCTTCGCAGATACATGTGGAGAATGGTTAATTGCACTACAGGTGACATTCTTCTTGTTTTTGTAGGGAACACAATATTGTCCATTTTGAAACCTAGTCTGTAAATGCTTATATGTGGGACTTACAAAATTTGTACCGTAATTTTGGTGGTGTGACATTTTCATGGGGTGACAATTTTGGTAAATGCATCAGGCTTGCTTTAGGCGTAATGTGACTGTGGTAACTATTTATGCATCTCTGGGGGAGGAGGCTCTCTGCTATTCTTTAAATGAGGTATCTTTGCCTCTGGTCTTTTTATTAATTTACTATCCCTACTAGATTTAGATACAGTGTACATAAGAATATCGTGTGATCTAGCTATACAGGAATTGTCTCATTTAAGGATGTCTGTTTTCTTCTTTTATGCCATATATGTGCAATTTCCTTTTATATTTGACGTGAAATTGGCAAACTAGGTATCAACTTGCAATCTAGGGCTCACTTGGTATCATTAATTCAATGGTAGAAACTAGTTCCATTGATGTTTGAGAAAATCTAGTTGTCTTAGTTTGGCCTTTAAGGGTATGTTTGGACAATGAAAATACCAAGGAGAAGGGAAAGTGTCAAGGAAAGTCATTTTCTTATTTACTTATTTATGGTTTCACACTATCACCTACACTATGTTTGGTTCAATGAATTTGGAAGGAAAAGAAAAGCAAATGGTTTCTCATTTTCCTCACCAAAATGGGATGGATTTGGTTTTCCATCCTCTTAGTACATTTTTCCTTCTTATTTTCTTTTTCTTTCACTTTTCTTTTCTTTTCCTCTCCAACCAAACAAGAAAATTTGTTTTCTATCTCATTTTCTTTTCTTTTTCTCTTTCAAATTCCTTGAACCAAGCATAGTGCTAGGAAAATCAAAGTAAATGAAGTATGTCTAATAAATTAATATAATTTGCATATAGTTAGATCTCCTAGTCCTTATATAGTAAAATAATCAAAATAAATTTGATCACAGTTCATCTAGCTTGAATTTATCTATGTTTTTACCCAAATTTTCTTCCTTTCCAATTTCCATCTACATTTTTCATCCCATGTTCATTCTCTACCACTTTCAAGTTTCCAAACTGACTTTGACGGGTTAAATGGTTTTCTCTGTTTCTTATCCATCCATGATGTTTATATGCCATTTAAAAAAAGTCATTTTAATTTCAACTTCAAACCTGTTGTTCTCCAGTTAACTTTTCTTTCTCTATTTTATTTATAGACTGAGGTTACAACTGTGATTTGTGGTAAAAAAGAACTGAAGAAGCTCGTTGACATTGGTGGGCAACTTGACACCGTAAAGCGCATAATAGTTATGGGAAATGAAAGTTCTTTGAATGAATCAATTGCTACCGAGTTTTCAAGCTGGATGGTATCGTCCTTTTCCGAAGTTGAGAAGCTTGGAAGGGAAAACCCAGTTGAACCAGAGTTACCTCTTGCTTCTGACATTGCCGTGATTATGTATACCAGTGGAAGTACTGGTTTGCCTAAGGTAAGGTTGCCTAGGTCAATCCACTTGTATGGGTTATGAAACATGGAACTTTTTGGTTATGTTATGATTGTTATGGAACACAAAATGGTAGGGAAAGAAAAAAAAACACCGAAAAGATGTTTTTTAAATTAAGCTTCTACTCAGCATTAATGTATGGGTATGATTGTATGATTCCCTCAGTTTTTCTTCTTTTAACTTTCTTTTTTAAGCTCATACTTTTTCCTTCTTTTGGCTAAGTTCTTTTCATTAATGCACGGTTATGAATGAATGATTTCCTCATTCGTTTTGTTTCAAATTTCTTTATCAAGCTCTACCTATTATTTAGCTAACGAGACTTTGTTCCTTGTAGGGTGTGATGATGACACACAGGAATGTTCTAGCAACAGCTTCGGGTGTTATGACCATTGTTCCTGGTCTTGGAAGCAAGGATGTCTACTTAGCATACCTTCCTCTTGCTCATATTTTAGAATTAGCAGCTGAGGTAAAATGCATTTACCATGGTAAAATTTGTTTGCATTGTTTTGACCATGTTATAAGATATATTCCCGTCTATGACCATGTATTTCAATCTATGTTCCATAAAATCCATGCCCCATTTTTAACATGTATGAAAAATACAAAAATATTAAGTCCGTCCCGAATTAATCTTCACACTTTCCTATCTGGTTGTCTCAAAATAATATTCACACTTCTTTACTTTCCCAAAACTCTTCTTTTTCTTCTAAACAAATTTCAAATACCCACTTTCTACTGTTCAACACTTTTCTTAAATTCTAACGAGCAATTTGATCTTGGTAAGCCTTTTAAATAAAGCATTCGCACTTCTAGATTCTTCTGTCCCACCTTTCAGATTGAAAATTGATGTTTTAATATTTCGTTAGAGCAATGTCTACTTCAATGAGCCACCATATCGCATCCTACCTCCGCCGATGCCCCATTTGGGATTTCATGGAGTTTAAGAAATGCGAGAACTTTTCCTAAGAAGGAAACAGAAACTTAACTTTATGGTGTCCCAAAAAGGAAAGTGGTAACTTATTTCACGGATGGATGGAATAGAATGTTTGGTATACTTCTCATATAAGGCTGACTTTTTAGGATGAAACATCAATTCTGTTACACACACCAAACAGCAGAATTCATCCCAAAAGAGTAATCTCTCAAGTGAGAGATCCCATTTGGTCTATAAACCCCACATACAACCTATTTCAGTTCGTAACAAATTCTTAATATTTAGAAGGTAGAACAGTTTTCAACTAATTTTCACTGATTGCATTGCAGACTATTATACCGGCAATCGGAGGTTCTATAGGATATGGTTCTCCTTTGACACTTACAGATACTTCCAACAAGATAAAGAAGGGAACAAAAGGTGATGCTTCTATGTTAAGGCCGACATTAATGGCAGCTGTCCCTGCAATTCTCGATCGTGTTCGGGATGGTGTGCGAAAGAAGGTATGTTTATGAAACTCTCAAAGATAAGTAAATATATTGCATGCATCCTTAGAACCCGTTTGGTAAGGGTTATTTGGCGAAATTTGCTAACATTTTCGAAGGGAAAAGCATAAGTCTGATTTTGGCTACCAAACAAAGCCTTATTTCTCAAGTTTCATTAAAGCATTCAGCTCAACCATTGTGTGAGAATCTTTTAAAATGTTTTGAAATCTGACCATTAGTCTGAATTCAGGTAAATGCCAAGGGTGGACTAGCAAAGACATTGTTTGATTTAGCCTATGCGCGTAGGTTGTCTGCAATCAATGGAAGTTGGTTTGGAGGGTGGGGATTGGAGAGGATGTTTTGGAACTTGTTAGTGTTTAGAAACGTCCGGGCTGTTTTAGGTGGGCGTATTCGTTTTATATTATCAGGAGGGGCTCCTCTTTCTGGAGATACTCAAAGATTCATCAACATTTGTCTCAGGTCAGTGCAATTTCTTTTTTTAAATCCATATGTTGATAGATAACTTATCATATACAGATAATTATGATTTTGGGTTTCCATGATCGGGTTTTTTATTCTTTTGATCTTATATATTAGATGATATTAGATAATAATTCGTCCCAAAAAGAGCATCCTGTTTTCTTTTAAGCTGTTCACATTATTTCTCTCTCTCCTGCATACACTTTCACCATACAATTTCACTTTTTCTTAAACTCCGTGAAAAAGCAAACAAAAACTTCTTTTAGGGGCTAAGGATGTATTTTATTTTCATTTAATCGCTCTATTATAAAACTTTGAGAATCAAGTTTGTTTTATAAAAAATTCTTTAAACATTTAACTATGAAGTGTTATTTTTTTGTTTTAATTTCAAAGGGCAATTGATTGAACATTCCTTCACTACACATAGATGTATGTAGCTCATGCAAATATGTAACTATGGGGTCTTGCAGTTATGTTATAGATCAAAATCTGAAATTTTCTTGATTTCAGTGCTCCCATCGGTCAAGGTTATGGCCTCACGGAGACATGTGCGGGTGGGACTTTTAGTGAGTATGATGATCCAACAGTTGGTCGTGTCGGTGCGCCATTGCCATGCTCATATATCAAGGTAATAAAAGTAAGGGTTAAGAGACAAGGAGTGATCCCATGATCCTGTCCCACATTTCCCCATGATCTCCCATGATCATGTTCCATGTACCCATGTCTCCCTGAAACCGGGCGGTGGTTTCCCATGGCGGCTGGCTCTCATGAGCTTTATAAATATGTCCTCTGCAAGCCTGGAGAGGGGTTCCCAATTCGAATATACATAGCATTTTACTCATCTTCATCTCTTTACAATTTTTCTTGATATATAAACATCCTTAATATTACATCTGGGACTATTCTGGTAGATTAAACCCATCTTTCTTGTGTTGTGTTTTAGTTGATAGATTGGCCTGAGGGCGGATATCTAACAACTGATTCACCAAAGCCTCGAGGAGAGATTGTTATAGGCGGGCCAAATGTCACCGTGGGATACTTCAAAAATGAGGAAAAAACAAAGGAAGTTTACAAGGTACTTTTTGTCTCTTGTGGCATTGTCTTTTTAACTCTTCAATTTGGATGTGTGATTGGATATGCTGTTTGTTTACTGTTTTTAAGGTTGACGAAAGAGGAATGAGGTGGTTTTTCACCGGCGATATAGGGCAGTTTCACGAGGATGGCTGCCTCGAAATTATTGACCGCAAAAAGGACATCGTAAAACTTCAGCATGGAGAGTATGTTTCTCTTGGCAAGGTGCAAAATTTTTACCCTATCTTGTTATTTACGGCCTACTTTGCGAGCACAATAGATATGAATTTTGATCTCTCGATATCAAAATCCTTTTGTGGGTATTTCAAATCTCTTCAGGCATTTTCATTTCAGATTTCAGATCTCATATCATTTCTTTCAGATTTCAGATTCCATATCATATCTACCCTACTTTGCTCATGAGATATTTTTTTATTCACGTAGAATATTTTTCGTATTTTTACTATACCCATCATTTTCCGAGCTACAAATGGACACTTGTTTTTTGACTATATATATAGGTTGAGGCGGCCCTATCAACTTGCCAATATGTTGACAACGTAATGGTGCATGCGGATCCTTTCCATAGTTTCTGCGTCGCTCTAGTGGTGGCTGCACAGTCTGCTTTGGAAGACTGGGCTGCTAAGCTCGGCATCCAATTCGTCGACTTCTCGGACTTGTGCAAGAAGGCTGAGACGATGAAGGAGGTCCATGCTTCCCTTGTAAAGGTATATTTTTGTTGTTGTCATAGAAGGCTAAGATTGTTCTTTTTTATTTTTAACACAAGCATAGAACAAGAAACATTATGCAAACACTATTTATTTGCATGTGCTCAAACATATTTAAGTCTTGACATCATTTATTAGAAAGTTGTCTCCAAAATGGATAAATCTCTTTTAACACTAGAGTTTGACACCAAAGTTGAAGTTTGACACTTCAGAGAGATGTACAGATAATAACTGTCTGTGCAATCTAGAGATAGTAATTGCCTCTGTCTACATCCGTCCGTAAAATGCTTGTCTGTGAAACACATGGTGTCAAAATTGTGTCAAAGTTGGTGTGACTGGCTCACGGTCCTTGCAAAACTCGAGCCTAAGACTGTTCTTTTATCATTCGTGTTGTGTTCCCGAGTTATTTGTTTTTTATTTCTGTCTTTCTATACGTAGGTTGCAAAGGGCGCCCGCTTGGAGAAGTTTGAGATTCCGGCGAAGATAGAGCTTATTCCGGAGCCATGGACGCCGGAATCCGGCCTCGTCACCGCCGCTCTCAAGCTCAAGAGAGATGTCATCAGAAAGACTTTTGCTGAGGATCTTTCCAAGCTGTACTCAGTATCCTGAGCAGTTTTAATGTTTGTTTCTTTGTAATAACATTTTGTTTGTCGTTTGTTTTCTTCTGTGCCATTTACATTTGTAAAAATATATAAATATACATGTATAAACCTGAGTTTTCTTTGTCCAATTGCTTTTTAATAATAACTTCCAAGTTTTTTTTCTAATTCATGGAGTGTTAACGTTCTTCACAGCCTGATGCTTTTTTCTGTTAGACTTTAAAGTTAGGAGTTGGGATTAGTTTTTACAATAATGATTTTCTTTGAAAATTCTTATGTGGACTTTGGGTCTACACTTATTTTATGAACTTTAGTATATATATAAACACATAAAAATATTGGACCGTTTGCAAAAAGGAATAGATTTACTTGTCAGCCTGTAAAAAATGTGAAAAAGTTTATATTTTACATGTGGATCTTAGGGCTATGGAAGTTATGAGATCATTTATGCAAAATGAAAGTTTCTCTTAATTATATCTACTAGTCTTCTTTTCACATGTTCAAATAATCTAAGATGAGTTTTCATTATTTTATTTTTCTGGTGTCATTCCAACTTTTAACTTTCAATAAACCTTGTAATAAATACTATCTCCGTTCTAGAGTATTTGTCCACTTTCATTTTTGCACACCATCCAATACACTTCTTTAATCCATTTTATCTTGTAATTTGTATATTAAAAAATTATAGAAATTATATATTAATAATCTATATGTTAAGACAAATCAAACAAGATCACACATGACTATATTTAGGCTTACACATTGAGAAAATTTGATGAGTCAAAGTGCTTAGATGAACAGTTCCAAAAGTCAAAAGTGGACGAATATAGCGGGACGGAGGGAGTAATAAATAAATCAACTTAAAGCTAAAATCATATTTTTCTATTTTTTAAAATCTTATGTGTTGAAATAAATTGGCAATGTTCCGTATATATTTTGAAAAAAAATATTTTATTCATTTCCTCCTTTTTTATTTATAAATATATCCTCCATCATCACACATTTTGGCCAAGCAAGTGTCCCTCTTTCCACATATATATATGAAGAACAACAAATCACTTTGAAGCTCGGAGAAATTCTCTCCAAAACACACACAAAGAAAAACAATTTTTCTCATCTCAAAATCCAAAAACATTAACTAAAAGTCTCCCACAACAAAAACAACAAAACATATATCATCAAAGCAAACAAAGATGCCTGCAGGAGGGGGAAGAACAAAGATGAAGAAAACATCATCAAAGCCATCAATGAATGTGCTACCATACCAAACTCCGAGGTTGAGGGACCATTATACCCTCGGGAAAAAGCTTGGCCAGGGGCAATTCGGGACAACATACCAATGCACAGAGAAAGCCACAGGCTTGGAATACGCCTGCAAAACCATACCAAAAAGAAAGCTTTTGTGCAGGGACGACTACGAGGACGTGTGGAGGGAGATTCAGATAATGCACCATTTGTCCGAGCATCCAAACGTCGTGAGAATCAAAGGGACGTACGAGGACAACGTTTTCGTTCACTTGGTCATGGAGCTCTGCAAAGGCGGCGAGCTTTTTGACAGGTGATTGTATGTCATGTATGGTTGTCATTGGATATGATTTTGTTCCAATTCCCTTCATTCTGTATTAATTGTTTGTTAAGACTTTTTTGGTACATTGGAAAATGAATGAATGTAGACGTTACTATGTCTATGTTCATTCATTTTTCATTGTATCAAGAAAGTCATAATGAACGATCAGTTAATATATTTCCAACAGGATTGTGGCGAAGGGGCATTATAGCGAGAGGAAGGCAGCGCAACTGATGAAGACGATAGCCGGGGTGGTTGAGGCGTGCCACTCGTTGGGGGTGATGCATAGGGATCTGAAGCCGGAGAATTTCTTGTTCGATAGCTCTGATGAGGATGCCAAGCTTAAGTCCACCGATTTCGGCCTCTCTGTTTTTTACAAGCCCGGTTTGTTCTTTTTCTTCTCCTTCTTTTTCTTCTTCTTATTTATCTCTTCTACTCTAAGAGCTAGCTGATGGGACTTGCATTTTTATTTTTTTTCAGGGCAGTATCTATCTGATGTTGTAGGAAGCCCATATTATGTTGCACCAGAAGTGTTGCAAAAACACTATGGAACTGAAATTGATGTATGGAGTGCTGGTGTTATTCTCTACATCCTCTTATCAGGTGTTCCTCCTTTCTGGGCAGGTAAATTACTCAAAAATTCCTTTTTGATAAAGAAAATAAAGCCTCACCCTAGGGTTTCATCACTTTCTTGATTTTTTTAAAAATGGAATCTTGGAATTTAAAACTGAAAAAAGAAAGAAAACTTTTACATTGCAGAAACAGATAATGGGATCTTTAAGCAAATTCTCAGAGGCAAAATAGACTTTGAGTCTGAGCCCTGGCCATCCATTTCTAATAGCGCAAAGGATTTGATCAAAAAGATGCTTCACAGAGATCCCAAGGAACGAATCACAGCTCATGAGGTCTTAAGTGAGTTAAACACTCTTACCAAAAAATGATAGAATTATGAGATTTGAATCCAAACCCAACTCCCAACAAAGTGTTTGGGGCTTATTTGGAAATGAACATAGCATTTGTGGATTGAACGTGTAGGGCACCCGTGGATTGTGGACGACACGGTTGCTCCAGACAAGCCATTGGGCTCAGCCGTTCTGTCGCGACTGAAACAATTCTCTGCCATGAACAAGCTCAAGAAGATGGCACTTCGCGTATGCCCCCTGGACGACACGCTACATGTTTTGTTTGTGATGCAATGCTATTGTCATGATGATGCAAAAATGTGTGCAGGTGATTGCAGAGAGGCTGTCTGAGGAGGAGATAGGAGGGTTGAGACAGCTGTTCAAGATGATAGACACAGATGGGAGTGGAAGCATTACATTCGAGGAATTGGAACAAGGGTTGAAGAGAGTCGGGTCCGAGCTCATGGAGTCTGACATTCGCGCTCTCATGCAAGCGGTTTGCGTTCACTGCGCTTCGTTCACACCGAGTTTGACACCATCTCTTTCACAGACATGCATGGACCATGCATGGGACCCACCACGGTTGCCCCCATTGATAACAATCACAAATGATTTATACATATACTAGCTGACTATAATCATCATCTGTGGACACGAATGATTATCGTCTGTGTATGTATAAAATTATCTATGATTGTTATCCGTGAAGTCGAGACTGGTGGCGGGTTTTTAGCATTATTCTTCAATCATTGTGTGTACATGTATGTGAAACGCAACGCATGGTGTCAAACTCTGGTTTTAGAATAGATGTACCCAGAGGTGTAAGTTGTGTGTGTTTATTGATGTGAGTATGTTATATATGTACATCAGGCTGACATTGACAACAGTGGGACAATTGACTATGGAGAGTTTCTTGCTGCAACACTGCACTTGAACAAGATGGAAAGAGAGGAGAATCTGCTGGCGGCTTTCGCCTACTTTGACAAGGATGGCAGCGGCTATATAACCGTCGACGAGCTCCAACAAGCCTGCAAAGAATTCGGGCTCGGCGATGTTCATCTTGAGGAGACCATCAAAGAGATCGATATCGACAATGTAATCACCTCCTTCCTCCTCTACCTCATTGTTTTCATACTTAGGCTGAAAATACAAAAAACAACAATTGGAGAGCGATTGTTTCCTTGAGACATACCTACAAAGTAAGAGTAGAGTGACTTTGAGGTGTTTTTCTCTGCGTTGGTGTTTATTGATTTATTTCTGAGCATAGTGAATAAAGATGAAAACACGTCATCAGTTGACTTATAAGTTAAAAATAGTTTATATGTAGTTTGACCAGCTTATAAGCACAGAAAAATGCTCATTTCGTAAACATTCAAAGTGAATTACGAGTATAATTGTGTGTTTGTCTGTATGTATATATAGGATGGGAGAATCGATTATGGAGAATTTGCAACAATGATGAGGAAAGGAAATGCAGGGCTTGCAGCTAGAAGTATGAGAGGCAACTTGAATTTCAACTTGGCTGATGCCTTTGGAGCAAATGATCATCATCATACACAATGAGATTCATGAATCATTCATTTATCACACTAACCCTATGTATGCAAATGCTCGTTTAATTTGTACAAGTAACTTTTTTCTTTTTTCTTTAAACCTTTTGTATAAGAGTATATTCTATAAGAGTATAGAATATTAGGACAATTGAAGAATATTTTGTATCTCATCATATATATTCTTCGTGCTCTATATTACTCTCTTTTGTTGCAAAGTTATTTTTTCATGTAAAAATGACATAAAGATTAAAAGTTGAAAGAATATTATTTAAATATCCATACTTTAGTTGAAAATAAAGTCTTGTTCTAGAAATCAATGTTTGATTAAATTCATTCTCAACTTCATTAAATTTATCTTCTAAATAAAATTATTGGTATTCATAAATTGTCATTATTGTTAATATTTTACGATTGCTTTTTATACTCCCGTGTTCCAAAAAGATTCAACATTTCACTATCTAAAAATTATGAGAATTTTTGTTCATTTTTGCGTTTTTATTGATTATTTCATAAAAAAATATTTTTGTCACTTATTAATTTGTAAAACGTTTGACGTAATTTTTAAATATGTAATTTTTTATTTCTATACTAATCTTTTAATAAAATGATTTAAAAAAACTCATAAATTTACTTCGTTTTGCGTAATATTACCATCTTTTTAGGACGGAAGGAGCAATATATTTTGACCGTATAAGTCTTAAAAAGTATTTTTTGACATTTTTAAAATCTTATTCATATTTTTAAAATCAATGACTTCTATTCATGTCAATGGACTTGTGTTAAAAGTCATAGACTTCTATTCATATTTTAAAAGTCGTTGACTTCTATTGAATAATTTCTATGGACTTGTGTTGAAAGTGATAGACTTCTATTGAATAATTTCTATGGATTTTAAAAAGTTTATGGACTTTTATTTGAATAATGTTATAGATTTCACTTCTACCATTCAAGTATGTCCATCTAGCGTTAGTTTTTACACTCAAATAAGATTAATTTTCAATTAAATAAATATTATATTTTAATATTAATAACAAAATAAATTTTATTTTAACCGAATAATTATTATATATATTATTTTATATAAATTAAACTAAAATATTTTTTAAAAATATTTTTTACAAGATAATTCCAGTTGTATTATTTTAATACTAATTGATAATGTAATTTTAATTTAAGTGATGATCAAAATTTATCAAATTTAAATTTAAAAAATAAAAAATTGACCAAGCACACATGGGAAAAAAACATTGCATTGTATAAAATTCATCATCTCAATCAAATGTTGCAACAAAAAATGAAAACAAATCTAATTGTAAAACAATTAAAGTAACGAATTAACTATTTTCACTATTAGCCGTTGCCCACATTTGATTTGCAAGATTCAATCTCCATTCGTTAGCTTTCTCTCGTTGTTGATCTTGGGTTTGAGTATCATCCCATTCATAACTCTCATCTGTTTCATTTGTTGTGTCTTCATCCGGAGCTGGAGGAAATTCATCTGAACGACACTCACGTCGAAGAAAATTGTGTAGTCCCGCACACGCTAAAACAAGTTCTGCTTGTGTCTTGTATGAAAATGGTGGTGCTGTTTTGAATATTGTAAATCGTGACTTGAGTACTCCAAATATTCGTTCAATTACATTTCTTAAGGAAGAATGTCGAAGATTGAACAACTCCCGTGCATTGGTAGGGTGATTTCCTCCTCCGCCAAAATCTTTAAGATGGTATCGAGTACCTCGAAACGGTGTTAAAAACTGACAACGATTTGGAAAACCACAATCCCCCAAGTAATATTTACCTATTCATGAAAATATTATCTAATAAATATGCATTTATGTGTGGCATAAATTACAATAATAAGAGACTCAATTTAAGAAGAAAAAATATATACCTGATGGCACTTTGAGCCCATTTGGTCTAGAAAGCGCATCATTTAAAACTTTTGAATCATGGGCAGAACCCTCCCATCCACTAAGTACGTAAATGAATTGTAGATCAAAATTGCATACAGCTAAGACATTTTGAGATATAGTCCCATGACGATTTCGATAACTACTCACATCACGCCCAACTACCATTGCTGGAATATGGGTGCCGTCTATCGCTCCAACGCAATCCTGAAAAAATAAATTACAAAAAAAATGTATATTTATTGGTGTATAATTAAGATGGTCTAAAGTCAGTGTTAATTTTCATAACTTACCTTAAAGTAAGGATAAAACCTTGTGCTCTCTCTGATGATGTATGGTACGGACTCTGGCTTAGCCATAAAATCTGGTGCTATTGTATTCAAAGCCTTCAACACTTTGTTGAAACTTCTACTAATCGAGAAGTGTGATCGTTGAAATATCATTTTAGGTTCACTATAACGATTGTTTTGACCGACAACTAGCAAAAAAGTTGCAAGCATTTCTTCAACACAAATATACCTTGTGTCTCTTAAAGGTGTTTTCTCTTTTAGGATAAAACATAATTTCCGAAACACATCTGGGTACATTCTGAATAGCATTCTAAACTTATGAGGGTCATCATCTAATATTTTGTGCATGTACTCGTATCCAGTAGAACTCACTGATCGACGAGTCAATGGCCGTCCAACAGGTTCCCCACCAAGGTCCAAAAGGAGGTTATGTATCACAGAAATAACTGCTTTTATTGCTAATAATAATATTTTAACTGCCTCATAAAATTCTACTTCATCTTCATCGGCTCCATACAGATCTATTTCAGACATAGCTTAACAAGAAAAAAACAAATAAATAGGGTACGTCAATTCGCATATATAATAAAATCATCAAAGTATATGGTGTAATTCAAAACACACAAGTCTCAACTACTAATAAGAATAAAAACTACTTCAAACAAATACGTAAAAAAAAGTATCTATTGCTAAAATAACTCTTAAGACTACTGCATTTGTTTAGAGATGATCCAACTTAATCGTTGTTCAGGAGTCATCTTCAAGAAGAAATCTTGCTTTGCTTTGGTGTTAAGCAAATCAAGAGCCATAAAGCATTCATCATCAGTTAGTCCCGGCGTCTCCTTCATCGCATCCAAAAGGTCACTCTCTCTTGACTCTCTCTTCTCCATCAGGCCACAAATTTTATCAAAGCTCTTAACAATTCTTTCAAACCCACTTGACAAGTTCACTAACACCTCATCTTGAGTTTTACTAACCTTTTTTCCTTTTCTATTTTCAAAATCCTCTCTACTCCTTTTTCCTTGGACGTTATTGTGTGATGAATGTTGATCTTCTGTGTTTGAACTTTTTGTAGGTTCTGGTGAAGTTAGATCAGTTTGTATGAAGGCATTAGTATTTTCATCAAAGACTAACTTGTCTATGGACTCAAACCCATCAACTTCATCTTCTTCTTCTACTCCTAATATAGTGGCATCTGTGTCACTGCCAAGGCCAATTGCATTCATGCCTGTTGCAGTTCCATTTCTTACCGCGATTCTCAAGTCATCATAATCTGAAAAAGTATCAGTCCGAAAAAATCCATGTGTTGGATTGGACTGATGATAGGACAAAAACGCTCAAATTGTGAGCATGATTTCAAGCATTAACTTAAAGAAAAAAATTGAAGAAAAATATTAGCTCACCTTTAAGTAATCCTCCCATACTTCATTAGGAGCAGTGAATTTCTTTGTGGTTGCATCCCACCCAAATCCAGAATTATGGCGTAGAAGCTTAGAGTAATTAGAGTACTGTTTCTTAAACCATTTCACTCTACTTTGATATTGACTAAAACTAATTTCATAACCAAGTTTTTCCTTAAGTTTTGGAAGAAGTTTCTTTTCCACCGTTTGTTTGGTAATGACTCCATTAACATCACGTAGACCACGTTTTGCTCCATCAACCATCAATTGCAGCAATATGTTACTTTCTTCGGTTGACCAAGTTTTATAATCCTTTCGTTTACCATTCTCTTGTGAATCTTCCATCTCTATAGTCAACCATAAATCAATTTACATCATACGAGAAATAGAACAAAAATCATATAAACTATTCCTATTTCTCAATGCAAAAAAACTGATCCGTAGGTTTTGGACCAACACAAATATAATTGGCAAATACTAAAGAACATGCATAATTTAATAACGGTGGACAACAAATTTCTAAAGGCAAACAATCCACTTCTGGTCCGCAAAATTTTCCCATTTTCAAGTCTGATTTTGTTCAAGCACAAGTGTAACTTATGTGGTGTGTTTTGCTAAACTGTGCAGCTGATAAACTTCTATGAGCAACATCTGCGGTACAATCCCTCTGAGTGAGTAGAGATGGAGAGCATGTGGCCTTGGTGATTAGGCATGATTTCCTCTTTTTGCCAATGATACTAGTGTGTAGTACTGGTACACTTTAGTTTTTAGTAACACTTACTTGTGGGGTAGTAGTAAATAATAGTCTAGGCTGAAGTGCAGGAGTTAATCCCACACCATATTTCTAGTGAAAAAAACATTTTTTTTCTACAAAATGTATAAAAATAAATGAAAAAAAATGCAGAACTAGTGTTTTCCATTCTTTGCTTTTGCAAATTGTTGTGGACCAGACATGTTCCTCCAAAAGGAAGCTTGAACTTTGGTTTGAAAACCTCTTTTATTGATTTATTAAAAGTTTTAAAAATAAAAGTACCTATAAATCTAGAACATCGTAAACCTAATTCTAAAAATAAAATTACCTAATAAGCCTAACAATTGTCATTTGCCAACTTTGCCTAATTGATTCAAAGAATTAAACCCTGGCACCTTGTAAAAGTAATTCAATAATCGTTTTTGGCCTAACTTACTTTGCGAATCTTGCAAAAATAAAAATAAAAAATAGGAATGAAGAAAACTCAGGGAATAGATACTTTGCAAAATTGAAACAATCGTGTTCCATGATACACCACATAATTGCCTAATAATTGAAAAGAAACAATGGTTCATAGAAGAAAATCACATCACATCCGTAAAAAAACGACAAGACGAAATCAAAAGAAAAAGCAAGCTATTAAGGATTGAATCTCAAAAGAATGAAAATCTTACTCGACGGCACTGTGTTGCTATGATTTCAAGCTGTCCGGCAGTTGAGGATGATGAGGCTTTGAAGCGGCAGACCTAGGGCTCTGATCTTGCATAAAAAAGTCGAGGAAGAATACCTGCACTTGTGTGAAGAAAATAATGGAGAAAGTGTATTTATAGTCCTGGAGTAAATTATCTTCAATATGAATGATTTTATTAAATCCATGGGTTTAATATTATTTTAAATACCTCTAGATTTTTTTTCAATTTTAAAAGTCTATTTTGAATACAGCTAGACTTTTGTTGAATTTATAATGACTTTTTAAAATCCTAATTGAATACAATCAGAATTTTATAGATTTTAAAAAGTTACAATTGAATACACCCAAACTTTCAAACTCCACGGATTTCTATTTAAATGAATAAGATTCCTTATACAATACACCCCCTTAGTTTATGTTTAGTGGAGTATAAAATTTTGAAGAATCTATTTTCATCACACATTTGAATGTTCAAGAAACAGAATACTCGTAATAATCACTGGATAAATCCATGTTTGGTGCAAAGAAGTGAAAGAACCCCAGAGAGAGAAGCAAAAAGCTATCTTCTTCTTCTTCTTCTTCTTCAATGGCGAGCCTTTCTCTCTGTTCATCTCCTTCTTCCTTCTCACCTCTCTGCCCAGCTCAGAAGCAAAGACTCAACCTTTCCCTCTCTAGAGACGCCCCGAACATCCCATTTCTCTCTCGCTCTCTATCTTCTCTCCGGCTCCACTCCTCCCCCAACCCGCTACCGTTGCACCCGCATTTTGTCGCCAGATTATCGGAACCCGAGTCCTCTCTGGCCGAATCCGAGCCCGATTCTAGGGTTATTGAACCCGAACCGCAATCTGAACCGCTAGTCCCAGAACTGCCGGTTCCCGAAGCCAAGAGGGAAGAACTGTTTGCCGTTGTCATGGTGAGTCGAATCCTTACATTTCTCGTTAATGTCTGTTTTTAGTACTAATTGCTGTTCTTGGTAGGATTTTTGCTTTGCTCAGATGAAAATGCTGTGTTGAATTTATTCTAGGGAAGAGGGATTATTGCCTAGGGTTTTTGCAAAGTTTAAATCTTGAAGGTATCATACTTGCAATGTTCTTGAAGGACAAGTTTGATATGAACTTGCTGTTTTAGTGCTTGTTTGGCCCTGCATACTTTGGAGCTCAATTTTATCCTTGAAGTTCAAGGTTGGCCAAACAAGTACCTACGCCACTAGAGTGCGTTTGGAAGCAAATTGCTCTTGCAGCTTTGTTCTCTACTCTGATTCTAGCTCAAGAGTTCTGCCACACTTTTAGTCCTTGTTTGGCTGGGGAATATTTACCATATGAAAAAATATATAGAGTAACATAGCTAAAAATATATACCTCGGTGTAGTAGTTATTTTCTAATTTAAGACTAACAAGTAGAGATGAATTAGGAAAAAGAAAAAAAATTTGATCCTCCCCTTCCCTACCATCCAAAATCCCTCAAGAAAAACAAGCACTTAACGGAAAGCAATCTATCAAGAAATGTGCAACTCGTCGAGGTTATGTAGTTCCGTTATAAGTGATTTTTGTGACAATATTGGGCTTCCAATCTTGGAAATGGTTCTTGGGGAGGATACGCTGCAAGAATCTAGATGGGGTTGGTTTGGGCACTAAAGGTATGAAAAACAGAGGTCCTAGTGAGGAGATGCGAGAGACTTGCGGTAGTAAGCATGAGTAGAGGTTGAGGTAGATTTAGAAAGAATTGGATGGATGCTATTAGACATGACCTACGACTTCAGGTTTTTATCAAGGATATGACTTTAGATATAAATGTTTGGAGATCTAAGATTTGAGAAACTGGTTAGACATCTAGGCCTTAGTTTATAGTTTATGATGGTGTGTTTTTTGCCTTGGTCTGTAGCTTATGTGCTTTGAGTCTTGTTTCTAGTGTGCGTGCTCTCCCTTAATTTGTTCTTTATGTGTTTTTTTGTCCATGTTATTCTTCTCGAGCCATGGGTCTCTTAGAAACAGTCTCTCTATACTGTCAAGTAGGGCCGTAGGGGTAATGTATGCGTATTCACACCCTCTTCAGACTATATTTTTGTGGGATTATGTTGGGTTTGTTACTGTCGTTGATGTATTGGGTTCCAAAGGCTACATTTATTTTAGCATAGTTAACTCTATATCTATGCGATTTATACAATGTACTTTCAGTTGCTTGAATAAGTGCCTTTTTGAGTATGAGAAGTATGCAAATGCTCACTACAATTACAATTTTGGATATGATCCTTGATTAGGTTGGATCTCGTCAATATATTGTCATCCCTGGACGGTTCATCTATACTCAGCGGCTAAAGGGTGCAAACGTAAATGACAAAGTGAGAATCTTTTTGTTTCTTATAAGACTTTCTTTTATTTGTTTCACAAACGTTCGTCTCTCATTTATCTGCTCATCTCTTTCATTTTTCTTTCCAATTTACATAGTACATGGAATACTTTTTACTCACTCCAATGCAACACTTCATCCACAAGAAACAAGGCAAAAAACTCAAAAAGAAAAAACAATTACAGTTGTTGAATTTGCAGATTTTTTATGTCATAAAAAGGGTCACAAGAATTTGCAGCTGAGAGTCTCTAACCTTTTTGCAGATTATTTTAAACAAGGTATTGTTGGTAGGAAGCAAAACAAGCACATGGATTGGAAAACCAGTGGTAACTAATGCAGCGGTTCATGCTGTGGTTGAGGATCAGGTGTGGCATCCCCTCCTCTCATTTTCATCTTCTCTGCAGCTTAATCCCATTTCTCTATTTTCTTAATTTTTTCTTTTTTATCATACCCAAAACATCATTGGAAGCAAGAACAAAACGAAGTTTAACACCTTGTACTGTTCTTGTTGTGACTATCCAAACAACGATGACATGAATTTCCAAACCCATCATCATCATATGATCTTTCTTTTTTTCTTTTTTTTTCTTTTCCCAAATAGCTATTGGATGATAAGGTCATTGTATTCAAGTATAAGAAGAAGAAGCACTATCGAAGGAAAATAGGTCATCGCCAGGTATGCCAAAGCCATCACTTACATATTTTCGTCTATTATTGTTAACGTGTTACTAGTACATTTTCGTCTATTATTGTTAATGTGTTGTTTTCTTCTCTTTCAAATATCTGCAGCCAATCACACGAATAAGAATATTGGGTATCGCTGGATATGAAGACTACCCTGCGGTCACACTTTCAGATATTGACCCTGCTCTACAATAACTACGGTTTTTTTTCTTCTTTCTAAAAACCATTTCGTTTTAGATCCTTCAACTTGATTCCCAGAGTAGTGTGCTACAAATCTTATGGTTCCTAATATATGTCATTTTTATAAACCAAAGCAGTAATTCATCCTATCTTCTTAAATGTGAAACCTTTCTTTCCAGACAACAGCTTAGCTTTGAATAGAAAATGACATGAATCACATGATCACGAAAACGTACACCCTAAGAAAAAGCAGAAAACATGTACTGTAAATGATAAACTCTTTATCGTACATAAAGCATATAACTATGTATAAACTAAACAAGTAGTTTCTTTAATTAAAAAAACTCAAACAATATACATAAATTCACTTTTTTTGTAGATCACAACATATTAAAATTAAAACAAACTCATTTGTTTTGTAAAGAAACATTAATTGGATAGCCGCGCCAATGCACCTTCTCATTCTTTGAGTATATGACCCTCAATATACATTTGATAATCACTTAAATATGAATGAATGAACCCTTTAATAAATACTGAATACCTTTGTAAACACATATAGATATGTATAGAAGTCTATTTTTTTCGAAAAAACCTAAAATGACCATTGTTTGAGCATTTTAAGTTCCATATGTCTAGTTGAGACTCATTCATGAACATCTAGTATTGAAACGTGTCTCTCCGATCGTGGTAGAAATGTCAATTAGTCAGCAAGTATACAGGACGTGTTACTTCGCTCTTTGTATTGGAATCACTATGGTCAATATATATAAGCATATATATATATATATATATATATATATATATATATATATATATATGTCCCGGTCCCATCGGACCGGGCTATAAATCCGGGAAGCACCCAAAAAGATGACTCATGTGGTCATGGTCATCATCATGCCGCATGAGCAGCGGCGGCATATTAGCAAATGAATAGGAGGGGACCATCATCGCGGCGAGGTTCTGAGGATCATTATTATGATCATCTGCATAACCATTCATCTTGTCAAATTCCTTTTGATGATGATGGTGATCTTCGTGACTAGTGACCGCCGTGGGGACGATGGGGCCGATGGCGATTTGGTCGTAGTCGTTGAGGTGGTTGAAATGGTGTGGCGGTGAGAAAAATGTGGTTGCTGGTGGCGGCGGCGGCGGCAGTGGCTGCCGGGAACAACCATTGTGGTGGTGGTGGTGGTGGTCTCTAAGGTAGTAGTAATTATTACAATTTGCATCATATAATCCATCTCCTCCTACTGGCCTATTGTTATTTGGGATTGGTTTCTTGAATGCACGGCATACCACCCATCCTTCCTCCTGCACAACTTCCAAATTTGTTTAAATTCACAGTAGAAAACAGTTAAAATATGTTGAGAAATTGGGTCACAAAGCTAGAGAAATAATTGAAGATGCTTTGTTTGAGGAGACAAACTTTGCACTTCTTATCATGTTCAACTATCCAATGGAATCATTTAGATTTAGCGTTTTCAAATTGAATTAAGCTAGGGATACACCAACATGGGGTACCCCAAGTGTACACCAAAGCCAAAACAGACACACACAGACACAAAGTGTCTGTGTTGCACATACATTTTGTGTCTGTGTGTGTCTGTGTTGGCTTGGTGTACACTTGGGGTACCCCATGTTGGTGAACACCTAGCATTGCCCTTTCAAATTTATTTCGTACACTTTAAAATTTTATCTAAAAAAATCAAATGCTTATTTGAAAACTTTGTTTCCGAACAAGACTTTGCTTACATGTACCCCTCCATCCCAAAATAAAATAGTCTCCATCACATCTTGTCTTGTATTTCCTGCGTTATTTAGAAGGTACAGTTTTGATCACTTTCACTTTTTGTGCATCCTACAAAACACTTCTACCTCCACCTAAGAGTCTAAAGTACATCTCAGTTTTCTTTTATCATGGATAGAAGGTTTTTAAGGGGTATTTTAAGGTAAAAATTAACCTAATTAGATGGGGCCTCCTTAATTTTAAAAAGTAAATCAAATTGAAAATAACTTCAATAAAAGAATCACAAATCAAAACGAAAAGATGATTTTGAGACAAGAGAAAATATCATGCCTGGGTAGGTGCATGGAGAGAAGATTGGAGGCGATATTCATGCATGATCCAATGGGTTTTGGTGCCATTTGGGGCTCTACCTTTGTAAAACACCAATGTCTTCCTCATCCCTATCATCTTCTCCTCCTTCGCCGCCACCACCGCCTTGTCCCGCCCCGTCGCCTTCCAGAATCCGGCGGCCGTCGCCCGGTTCGTCCGGCTCCCCGTCGGATACTTCCTGTCCTTGTGGCTGAAGAAGTACCACTCCTTCTGCTCCTCATGTCCTCCCAACTTGCATTTATCTGCACTTGATTATATTATTTGGTTGCCGCCGTAGCCGACAGTATTGTCAAGAAATCAACTCAATCAAAAAACTCTGCAAACTTATTTTTTAGAAAGACACCCAAAAAGAATTTGAATGCTACTCTAACACATTTAGTTTTATAATTGTCATTTTTTGTTTGGTAATTTTAGTGTTCTTTTATTAAAAATTACTTCTTTTACCTGAAATTTAAATTAAACGTGTCACAATTTAATTGCTAAATTTATTTATGTATCACCTAATTCAAATAAATAAGTTAGGTCGTCATTCTTACAAAAAAAATGTGAGTAATTTTTACTTTTAGCCTTTACATATTTAATGAAAACGATTAGAAAATTATAAAGAAATTCTAACACTATATGTATCATCATGAAACAAAGCCATTTGGTGCTAATAACTTGATTCATACGTTTTATTGTAATTTAATTTACTCCCTCCATCAAAAAATACGTTTTATGTTCACTATTCACCTAAATAATCTATATATTCGTTCTTTACATATTTTTATTATATTGATTACTTGATAAAATAGAATAAAATAGTCACTGTTTATTATGTAAAATAAAACTCGATCATTAATGTATATGATTTTTAAATATCTATTTTTAAATTATATAATAATTTTTACAATATACTAAAAAAAAAAGCAAATTCTTTCGAATATCGAAAATCAAAACAAGAATCTTAATTATATAGGGAGAGGGAGATTATAATTAATAATAGAGGAGCTGAGATGATGAGAAATTAAAAACACTTAAATTAATGAAATAATAATTAATGAATAAAAGAGATCAGAGATCTGAGATAGAAAATAAAAGGTACATAAACAAACAAACAAACATACCTTGAATATCCCAAGGCTCAATCCTATAGAGATCAACATCAGCAATAACATCCAAATCAAACTTCAAGGAATTAACCTTTCTGTTCAGGTAATACCCCACAAGTTCTTCCTCTGTTGGATGGAATCTGAACCCTGGTGGAACATTACTACTACTACCATTACTACCCTCCATCATATCCCCCCTTCTCTTTTCTTTATTTATTAATCTCCAAGAATATTATTAATTATACATATATATATATATGTTTTATTACATATTATTTTTATTATTATTATTTGAATATATTTTGTTTTTGTATAGAGAAAATAAAAAATGCTCACCAGAAAGATATATGGTGAATGCTAGGTGCATAATATATGGAGGGAGTGGTGTTGTAGTTGTTGTTGTTGTTGTGTGAATGCATAAATGTGTGATATATGATATATAGTCCTCAAACCAAAGCAACATCTCACTCAATCATCTTTTTTAATTAAAACTTTTAAAGAAAAAGAATGATAAGCAACCTCTAGGCACTATTCTAAAAAAAGGGACCAAAATGTATGGAACACTCACGATGTCACTCAAAAGAAAAAAAAAACCAACACTAAACTCTCAATGAATATTAACATGCATTATGCCCACATTCACACTACTACAACAACGACCAAATAAAACGCCCTATTTGCATCGGTCAGCGGAATAAATGATTTATAAGCTGAAAAAATTTCGCCAACCGCTTAGCTAAAAAATTATATTGTATGGATTAATGGTATTTTGATTTGATTTGCATTTATTTATAGTTTCAACATGTTGAAACACTGAAATAAATAATACTCCGTAATTTGTAAGTTTCTTATATATATGTCTCACTATTTTTTTATTTATTTTGGTAATTTATACTCCATCTGTTCTAAAAAATGTTTCTACTTTTACTTTTCATGTGTCCTAAATTACTTCTAGTTTGAGTTAAAATCACCCTTTTTTCACTACTAATTATTATTAACCTAACTTTCGCATCATATCTATTCAGTAATAGTCTATTCAACACATCCAATTTTATCCTAGTAAGAACAAAATTGAAAAGTTACTTCAAAGTTATAAGTTTTTTAAATATCACTTTTTTAAAAATAAAGTGAGAAAGGTTATGGAGAGATAATTGTAAAGTTTCTTACGTCTCAATATTTAGAGAGCAATATAATATAATTGAATAGGCACTTATTATATAATTATAGGAAGATATATATAGGCACTAATTAAAAAAAACAAGTTTGTAGGACAACATTCCTCACAATGATGGGTCGCCCACAAAAGTGAGTGAATCTCACACTTCCTTTGTCTTCTACTTTTTCTCATCACCTCATTGAATCAAATCCATTCGTGAGGCAAAAGCACATTATTGATCGATATAACTCATGTTTAAAGTATATGTAATGGAGTAGAAGGATCTATATATATCCCTCTCTAAGGGTTACTAATAATCAACCCTGTCCCATTTTGGCAAGTTTAACTGTTGTCTTTTTGGATATCAATTCAATTAAGGGTACCCTTTGGCTTAGCAATTCAATTAAGGGTTACTAATAATCAATCCCTTTGGGTTAGCATTCACAATGATGGGTTGCCAGTGGGCGTTGTACAGTTGGCAAGACAAGAAGTGCCAAAGGGGTAAGACCCGAGTTTAATTCCTGACAACTGTGCTGGGAGGCAACTATGCTAAGCATATGACCTTTGCAAGCATCAGGTGCAAGCTCCACTCTTTGTCACCAATCTGTGATTAAAGTTAAATTTACTTTCTCTCAGTGACCGTCTGACCGGGCCTGAAGGGGCCCTCGAGAATGAGACTCATCCTTTTTTTTACAAGTAATTCTCTATTCTCCATATGATTTTTGAGATATATCAAAAGTTGAATAAATATCAACACACACCATGACTATATATTCATTAAACTTTGGATGTATCTCAAAAGTCATAATAGATATATAATCCATAATTAATTATGGATGGAGGGAGTAAATTAAATGTTTTTCATATTGTATTGACTTGAAATTAAAACTACTTCCTCTATTTAAAAAAAGAGTTTTCATTTTGACTTTTGGTAAATTTAAGGGTGTACTACCTCCGTCCTAGAATATTTATTCAGTTTTTACTTTTTTCAGCCAACCGTTTCCAATCTTTGACCTATAATTAAATAAAACATATATTGTATATTAATTAGATAAAATAATATTTTGAAAATATTTTATATAATAAATACTATAATAAAACTATTTTTTGTATCAATAGAGATAATGCGATAGATAAGGTAATAATTACTCCCTCCGTCCGAAATTAAATTGTATGTTTATTACTCACATGGTCAATCTTCATGTATTTTATTTTTATATTTTCATTAGTCATTTGATAAAATAATATAGTCATGTCACTACTACTTTTGTAAATCTTTTGATATAGTAATTTTGTTTAATTCTACACTATTTCTTATATAAAATAATTTCAAAATAACTTCGGTCAAACATTGTAAATCAGATTTCAATTCTTTCCAAAAAGTGATTTTTAATTTGAAGAAGTGTTTTGTGGGTAGAGAATAAAGTAAAAGAAAAATTATTTTGTGAGACGAAATCAGATTTCAATTCTTTCCAAAAAAAATTCATATTTCAAAATTGATTTCATGCATTTTTCCAAATTTCATGAGCATATCAATCCCATGTTTTCCTCCCATAGGTGTATCGATCATATAGATGTATCATAGACCTTCTTGAGTCTTTCACATGCATGCACAAGCAAATTAGGTAGTAATAAAAAAAGTAAAAATAAAAAAATAAATGTATGTATATCCCCATAATAATAATTTGCACAGTTTAATTTATAATTAAGACAAAGTTAACATCAATACTCAAAATCATATATAGGTGTTTTCCAGGTTTTATAAAAAGTATGAATAAACGCAATAAATATTCAGTCATACGTCGTTCTCAACACATACACACAAGTTGGAGTTTAATTATTTCTTTAATATAAAAGTCCAAGTGTAAAACTTATATTAAAAAATGTTAGGTAAAAAATGATGAGCATATTCAATTACTACCTCCATATATTATCATATAATATTTTAATAAATTGATTAAAAAAAGTTTTTATTTATACCATTTGATTTTCGGTTCTCTTCTCTCTTAGTTCAGCATTTGTAGAATTGTAGGTGTAATAAATTAGAACTTCCTTCAATTCGTCCATTTGTAAAATTTATAACCACAAATTCAATTTTACAAAATATTTTGTGGTTTTAAATTTTATAATTATAAAATATTTCTATCAATATATAGCGTTCTTAAATTAGAACTTCAATTCCTTCAATTCGTCCCTTACAAAAATTCTTCTTTAACTTTTTTCCCAAAAAATTACTGTCGGGTACCCTATATTTTATGGTAAGAACTACCAGGTCCCTCCTTTTTATAAAATACTCCTTCCGTTCTCAAAAACACTTCCTCTTTCATTTTTTTTACTTCCAACAAAACACTTCCCCTTTCTATTAAAAAACCACTTTTACCCTTACTTTTTCATACCCTACCTATCACATCATACTTTTTCTCTAATAATCTATCCATCACATCTTACTTTTACCCATCACATCAGGAGCAAAATTGGAAATCAACTATAATTTAACACTTCCTTATTTTTGCCCCCAAATCAAATGGGAAGGGTTTTTCCAAACGGAGGGAGTATACTCCAAGGGTACCTTATTTTTCAAACAAATGTCCAAAGAGGGACATTCCATCCAAACTTCTGTTAGGTCAAGATGTTCCGTTAGTTTCTACGGGAAAAGCCATGGAATTCCCACTTTAGCCCTCTTTCCTTATATACCTTCATAGCTTCTTCATATTAACAATCTCAGAAAATGCACTAGTCACCCGCATATAATTTAAGGTTTTTTAATGTGTTGTTGAATCTACTCCTTTAAAATTTGTAAACAATGTTGATTTTTTATTAACAAATTTTAATTTCTTAAAATAATAACTTAATCGTGCATTTTTTTATTTTTAAAAATAAAAAAACATAAATCAATTCTATTAGTTAACATTTATATAGAAAAGTAAATGCAAACGTACAAATAATTAAAATGAAGCATATATTTCATCCGTCTCAAATTAAATTACTTGTTTACAATTCACATGGTTAAATTTTATTCATTTTTTTTTCTCTATTTTCATTAGTTATTTGATAAAATAATATAATAATGTTACCACTACTTTTATAGATCTGTTGATGTAGTTTTTGAATATATATGGAGTAATTTTTGTTTTTTTAATTCAATGTCATTCTTTTATATTCAATAATTTGAAAATAACTTTAGTCGAACATTACAAATCAAAACAGATACGGAGTAATTTAAATCGCGACGAAGGGAGTAAAGTTTAAACAAAGATCTAGATGTATTAAAATTTTAAAATTTTATAGAATGAAGTAAGTGATGAATAGTTTAACCCCTTGGTTGAGTTGGTTCCCATAACATTGGGAATGAAACAATGTCATCGGATGACCCAGGGTGCTCCGGTGCCCCGTTCGTAAAATTGGCGATTCCTACCTTATAACCCTCCTAATAAACCCCACACCCCGCCTCGACCCGAACACGCCCCCACCCCTTCAATTGTGGGGGCAGGGTGGGGGGTTAGGGGATAAAAACCGTCAATTTTATGAATGGTACATTGGAACACCTCCGGGTCATCCCAATATCATAGAAACCGGCCCAATAAATGAAAATCAGCCGCATCTTCATCTTCGCCAACATGACCCAACTTCATTTGATTACTACGGAGTAGTATTGTATCAACATCAACATCCAATTGCTCATTTGGCTGGGACTCTTTATCCATGGACACATATCCTCACGGCTTGAACAGTTTTCCTCATCACCATCAAACTCACTTTCTTCATGATCATCTTCACTTTCTTCAAAGAACACATCTATTGTCCTTAAGCCTCCTCACAGTTTTGGGGACACATCTAGTTGCTTCATTAATGTCAGACCAATGATATTTTAAAAAGGAATAAACATATGCAGAGCAATCATGATTTTTCAAGCAAATTGTTTCATTAATTGATTTCAAAAGGCCGACATGCTCTCCGATTTAAG
Source organism: Cuscuta campestris (assembly GCA_900332095.2). Classification (NCBI taxonomy): domain Eukaryota; kingdom Viridiplantae; phylum Streptophyta; class Magnoliopsida; order Solanales; family Convolvulaceae; genus Cuscuta; species Cuscuta campestris. The sequence goes on from OOIL02002239.1 coordinate 702,212, forward strand.
AACACGAAGTATCAAGAAGTAGATACGGGTCGCCCGGAAGAACACAGCGTACTTTGGAGAAGATGCGGCCTAAAAAAATAACCCTGACTCAGAAATAGAGAGGGTATATCAGACATTTTGATATAACTAACGGGAGTTGGATGGAATGTCCCTCCTTGGACATTTTTTTGAAAACTTGGGTACACTAAGAGTATATTTTGAAAAATATTGAGACCTAATAGTTCTTATTAGAAAACTAGGGGTACCTACTAGTAGTTTTTTGACTTTTTTCCCGTCCCAAAATATCTTTTCACTTTCTATTAAAAAAAATTACTTCTACTAATTCTTACTTTACTAATGTCATCATTTCTATTTACAACTAATGTACATACCACCTATTAGGTTATCACAACAAAAGTAATTTTGGAAAATCAGAGTATAAAAGAGTGTTTGACAGTGCGTTGATTTTAAGAATTTAGTTTCTGTTTTGAGTGGTAATGGTTTTACTATATTTGGCATGTTAGTTTTAACTTTTCTCAATAATTATTTTTTACATATAACACTATTTAAGAGAAGCACTTATGATATACTTTTGCTTTTAGTTTTTGTGAAAATCATTTTATTCACAAGTTAATCTCTCTCAATCACACTCTAAATATCCTTCCTTGAATTCCCTAAAAGGTAAAACGAGAAAGACTTTTGGAGATGGTGGAGTATTGCAAATAATTAACTGCTTGGAATATTTTAACCATATTTAATTTCCACATACCCGGAGTAGAAACCAACAACCTAAGCTAGATGCAGAAAACATGTTGAAATCATTTCTTTGAGTGCATTCTACTCTATCATTCCCTCAAGAACTAACTCTATTTCATCCACCTTTTCATTTAATTATACTATATTCTACTCTCTCCGTCCAAAAATTTCTTTCCCAGCTTTACTTGACACGAAGATTAAGAAAAATTAAAAAATGTAAAGATTTTCCATGTGTTGCCCTTGATGTAATAAAATAAAGTGAATGATATAGAAAAAAATAAGAGTATAATGGCACATTCATTACAAATATTTGCTAAAATAAGAAACGAAAAAAAAATTGGGTTGTCCTAGAAAAGAAAGTAAGAAAGAAATTAATGGACGGAGGGAGTGCCATATAATTTAACACTTCCGTATTACAATACCCCAAAGTACTTTTACCCAGTGTGTAGTTTGTGTATGTACGTGTTTTTACGATTTTGTCTAGTTTTTATTGTGGTATAGAACTTGCATTTTTTTATTATGTTTTTTTATGATGTTTCACACTCTACCAATCACATCATACTTTTTCACTGATAATTTACTCATTACATCTTACTTTTGTCCATCATATCAAAGAAAAAATTGGAAAATCAACTCCAAATAACTCTTTTTTTAACCCCAATAACTCTTCCTTATGTTTGATCAAAATAATAGAAAGTGTTTATGGGAAAAAATGAACTATGAATTATTATTTTACAGGGGAGAAATGTATAAACACACAGTCACAAAGCATACTACCAGTTCATGCATGCCCAATATAAAGAACACTAATCATTATTATTATATATACACAAAGATCTAATTTGGGAAATTTACCTAAATAGCACTAAAACATAATGACTTTCCCTAAATAGCACTACATATGTTTTTTTTTCTCAATGTAGCACTTTTAGTCATTATCCATTAGTCATTATTCAAGTAAATATTTGCCATCACTGGTCATTATGGATATTATAAAATGCTATTTAGGGAAGAAAACAATCTAATGCTATTTAGAGAAATGACTTAAGTTTTAGTGCTATTTAGTGCAAATATTTCATCTAATTAACCCACAATCAATTCAATTCGATTCTCCCGGGCCTAGATACATACTCCCTCCGTCCCCAAATAAACTTCTCATTTCGTTTTTTCTTTGTCCCCAAATAAACTTCTCTTTTTCCCTTAAAAAACCTCTTTTACCCCTTGCTTTTTCATACCCTACCTATATATCACATCATACTTTTTTACTAATAATATACATATCACATTTTACTTTTACACATCACATCAAGGGTATTTTTGGAAAGTCAAAACAAAAATATCTCTCCCTTAAATTTTCAAAAAGTCAAAAAAGGAAATTTATTTGAGAACGGAAGGAGTATATAGATTTCCCACTAGCTACAATGAAGGTATAGGGGACCCCTAAAACTTTCAAGAACTACCAATAATAATTAATTAATTTGGGTGTTTGATGAAACCCTAAGCTCCACACCCTACCCCAACCAAATACTCATGCAAAACATTTAATTTTCTGCTTGAAAAAAGGAGGGTTTAAAAATGTATAATTTTGATGTCATTTTCATATTTCTAACTTTCTATCATATACTTCCTCCGTTCCTATTTTGATTACAAAATATAGATTACGAAGTAAAATCTCATGATTTTCAAGATCATTTTATTTACAAATTGGTACACCAATATGAAATAAAATTACATATTAAGGGAGTGATATTTTGGTGTTGACTTTCCAAAAATACCCTTGATGTGATGGGTAAAAGTAGGATGTGATGGGTAGATTATTAGGAAAAAGGTATGATTTGATAGGTAGGGTATGAAAAAGTAAGGGGTAAAAGTGGTCTTTTAATAGAAATGTAACGGACTTTATGGGATGCAGTTTTTTCGAAACGTGTCGGACTTTTTGGGACGGAGGGAGTATTTTGTAAGACGGAGAGTTTTATACTTTGTATGTTTTAAAGGTCGAACAATCAACTACTGTTAGTATTTTGGAAAAAAATTGTCATGTTTAAACATAGAGAATCTATCAAAATAAGATCAGAGTTTCATTTTTTTTAGACAAAATAAGAGTACTACTCTATCACAATTTGGCATTTGGCAATGTATATATGTAACCTATATTATTTTTTATATCATATATTGACATTATTGACATTGGAACTTCTATTTCAAAGATAAAAAAATATGAAATTCTTATTTTGGTATTCTTTACATGTTTTTTAAACTTCTACCAAGTATAATTTAGTCTTTTTCCTACTCCCTTTGTACGTCCCACAAAACCTTTCTGGCTTTGATTTTTAAAGGATTTAAAGAGAACGTATTTTGGTATTGACTTTTGAAAAATGCCCTTGGATATGGTGGAGAAAAGTAGGAAGTGATAGGTAGATTAAGAGTGAAAAAGTGTAATTGATAGATAGGTAAGTTAGTTAAGAATTAATAGGGGTAAACATAACTTTTTAATAGAAATGAGAAATGTTTTTGGGATAGATGATAAAAAAGAAAGAAAAGGTTTTGTGGCACAAAAGAAGTACTACTCTCTCCGTCCCGCAACAAAGTTCCCCTTTCTTTTTTCATCCGTCCCAAAAAATATTTCTCTTTTCCTTTTAAAAAGTCACTTTTACCCCTACTAATTCTTAACCTACCTATCACATCACACTTTTTCTCTATTAATTTATTCATCTCATCCTACCTTATCCATCACATCAAAGAGCATTTTTAGAAAGTCAACATACACCAAAATACACTCCCCTTAAATTCTCAAAAAGTCAAAACGGGAACTTTTTAAGGGGCAGAGAGAGCATTTTTTAATAATACAGATTAACTTTGAAAATATGAAACACAAATCTTATTTTTAGGTAATATTTTCAAAATGTCAAGTCTAAACGTTGAAGCACTTGCCAAATGCGCACAAACACCTCACGTTTTGAGAGCTTTGCTCAAAACAAGCAGTGTCATAATTAATCCCTAAAAACTTTTCTCCTTTCTTTTTTTCTCTGTCTCGAAAAACTTTTTTCATTTCTATCAAAAAATCATTTTTATCCATCCGAATTCTTAACATATCTATCACATTACATCTATTCAGCACTAATCTATACGTCAAATATTAATTTTACCCATCATATCAAAGGACATTTTTGGAAGTTGAACATCAAAATACACTCTTCTTAGATCCTTTAAAAATCAAAACCTTCTATGTTTTTAAGGAGGGAGATAGTATATAAAAACCGAGAACCAGGCCCAACATATGTTTAATTTTAACCATTTGTGTTGGGAATTAACAGTGAGGGAGAAGGAGAGAGTGGGTGATGGATGATTACGCGTGGGGTGGCGGACGGCAGGCAAACAAGTGGTTTTTGTTTTGGGCGGCGTGACTCGAGTATTCTCTAATAAGCCTTTCATTTTCCCCAAAATATAAACGGCCCGGTTCCATGGCCACTGGAATCCAGTGGCCACGGAAGCCACTGCCCCCCTATGGAACTCCGTTCATAAAATTGAAGATTCTTACCCCCCTAACCCCCCGGTAAATCCCCCCGCCAAGTCCCGACCCAAACTCATCACCCCACCTACGTCAATTGCACCTCGTAAGCATAAAGTCAAAACTTTTGACTTTAAAGTCAAATTTTGACTCCAAAGTCAAAATCAACTTGTGGGGTGCAATTGAAGGGGGTGGGGGGTGTGTTCGGGTCGGGTCGGGGTGGGAGGTTTACCGGGGGGTTAGGGGGGTAGGAACCTTCAATTTTACAAACGGGGCACCGGAGCGCCCCCGGGTCATCCCATGACATTGGTTCCAAATGTCATGGGAACCTTGCCCTATTATTATTAATCTTATTATTATTATTAATCAAACCGAAACTATTATTATCATTACGATCTGGTTTTCTTAATTTTCAATCTCGATATATTCACAATCTGCCCTGCCTCAGTAATTCAATTTCAATATTTTGATATATAAAACATGTTTTAGTCATAGTTTTATACGGAATATTTCTTTCTTCATTATACTATCATAAAGAAATAAATAATCGTAACAATAAAAAACATCTATTTTATCCAAGAATAAAAAGTGCATAAACTAATGATTCCAATGACAATAGAAGTTCAATTGACACTCACATGCAAAATTGAAAATGCTTCACATGCTGTACATTAGGGTTTTTATTCCCCAATTCTTTGATTTTCATTTTAATTTGTCCATCAGTTACAATTTTTGTTTTAAAAATTTATCCAACTGGAATAATTAAGGTTGCTATAATGAAACTAAGTTGAAATGTGGCTACTAAAAAGGATATTCTTTGGGTCAAGTGGATTCATTGTTGGTATACTCCTTGCGTCCAGAAATAAAATTGTGCTTTCGATCAAAAAAAATTTATATCACAATCCAATATGTTTTTTTATCATTTGTGATCAATATTCAAAAATGTTAACTATACAACGTCAAAATGAAAAAAATGGAATATATTTGTACAAATTGGATGTTGCTTGCATTGGAAGTGGGAGGAGGTAGACATCATAACATGAGCCGCAAAAATTCTATTATTCCATCATTGTTTAATCGTTGTACGTAGCTCCTTTTTCAAGAGAATTTTTAGTTTGTATAAATCTCCTGATTCTTGAGACATACTCCATATCTATTATATCAATATGTACTTTTGGAGTATTATTGTGAATAAATTAAATTTCTAATAATGCTGCTGATAATTATATGTACGGAGTATACTCTTATATTTTTTTTGTAAGTTAATATCTCAAAAAATAACACCCTCCGGGCAACCCATGAAAAAACTACGTTAAAAGTTCTACAGAATGATAGGTGATAAGAATATTTTATTTTATCAAATATTCAATGAAAGCATACAAATAAACAAAAGTTATCAAGAGAAGAGAGACAAAAAATTTCTATCCATTTAAGGACGGATGGAATATTTGTATGGAATATTTGTTAGGAGCAATTGCATCCAACACACAGAAATTTTTTGAAAAAGATTGATACGAATATCGTATCGGATAAGGAAGAACTTCGAGCGACGAGCGCCTTCAGGCTCCAAGAAAGGAGTGGCAAAAAGAGAAGGAAAATTTCGAATGTTTCTGAGCTCCAAGAAAAGAGAGATGAGATTGGGATTTTGATTATTGTTTGTTGATTATTGAACGTAAGGGTACATCGTTATTTATATGAAATAAAAAAAACCCCTAATGCTAATCCTAATTGACATAATGGGCTAAGGCCCATACTAACTACCAATTTAGTTATTGAATATTAAATAACTACTAATTAATAAATAATATAACTAATCTATTGTCTTATCAAAGAGGACTGATATTAATCAGGCTCCACAATCTAACACTATTTACTTCTTTCGTCCTTGAGAGCACTGGAAATACATATGAAGCCCCGGGGCTTCAAACCGGGGCTTCAAACTCTCTCTCTGCCACGTCAGCTTTAACTTACACCAAAAATTCACTGGAAATGGTTTTGAAGCCCCGGGGCTTCAAACTGGGGCTACAAACCTTCATTTTTTACATTTTTAAATATACATCTTCTAAATTTAAATTAATAAATTTAAATTAATTTATTATTTAAATTAATCGCAATGAGACTAGTGCATTAAAAAAATTACATTCATCATTAAAAAAATTACATTCATGCATTAAAACAAAATTACATAAAAAAAACAAGAGTACAAAGAAATCACTAATTATTCGAACAACTAAAGATATGCTCGATCAAATCCTCCGTTAGTGCATTGTGAATCTCTCAGCTTCGAATTTCTTGGCGGTTGCGTCGTTTCTTTTCTTCGGTGATTTCTTCGTACATAGACACCTCCTCGTCCGGGTTGTATTGACAATCGCAGTCCCGTTATCCTCTATGATCATATTATGAAGAATAATACATGCGTACATGATATTCCTCATTTTTGTTTGAGAATAACATTTCGACGGACGATCTAGAATGTGTCATTTACTCTTCAAGACCCCAAAGGCTCGTTCAATATGTTTTCTCGCCGCCTCTTGAGCTTTTTTGTAGGTCTGGCGTTTAAGACCCATTGGTTTGGAGAGGGATTTGACAATCGTGGAATAATCTGGATATATTCCATCGGCCAAATAATATCCACGCTTGTAAAGCGTCCCTCTAAGCTCAAAAGAGGAGTCCGGTGCGGTCTCATTAACCCAATCGTCAAAAACATGTGATTGATCGAGAACGTTGATGTCGCGAGGATTCGGCTTTTTCTTGGCCATCTTCCCACCATTGAATACAATTCGTCGCGAAACAACGAAAAAAGAAAGCTCTTCTTTCATCGTCGAAAGATGAACCCATTTTTAAAATATATTTTATAAATATTTATAATAAATAATAAATATTTTAGAGAGAATATAAAGAGAGATGTGTGAAAGAGATATGTGAGAGAATGATGTTTTTTAGGGGAATTTATAGATTTTTTTTTTTAAATTTTGAATTTTTTTTTATTTGGGGGGGGGGGGGGAATGGCTAAAATAGCCGTTGGGGGGGATGACGAAGGGCCGAGCCGCGTCAAAGGAATGACGGGCAGGCGATGACGCCCGTGTAACGCCGCCGGGGGGCGGTGTTTAACGCCTCCGGGGCGTTAAACGCCCCCTCACGCCCCCGGGCGTTACGACCATACCCAGTGTCCTGGATACTTGACTGGTTGGTCTAACAAAAAAACTATACTCCCTCCATCTTTTTTGTTTCTTCTCAAACTTGACGGATGAGAAATTGAAAGATAAGATTTTGGTGTATAAGGTTTGTTGGAAATTTTAAAGTAAATTGGACATTTTCGGACATAAATTCGGTAGGGTCCACAAAATTATTTTCCAAAATAATTATGGACGATTAATCTCGTAAGTAAGACGAACGTCTTGACATATGACACGTCATATACGGTGCTCGGGTGAATGAGAAATTAATTCTCAAAGTTGAATACTAAGGTAGAGTAAATGACTTTGTCCCACACCGGTTTCTAAACCTTTCGTATTCTCATATTTAAGCTTAGGCTTTGAATTGAGCTTATGAAAGGAACAAGAAGAGGACTCCTCGCGCGCCCGCCGCCGCCGCCGCCGTTCGTCACGACACGCGCGCGCGGGGCGCGTCGCGCCCGCGTTTGCGGCGTGGCTAATTTTTTACGAGATCGAATTAAACACGTGTGGACACTTCGTGATTAACGAAGACACTCACTCGAAATCTCTCTCTCTGTCTCTGCATTCCAAAAAGTTCCGATAACTCCCCAACTCCGATCATCTTCTCCGGCAGTAAGCGGATTAAACACGTGTGGACACGGTGCACGGTTCTACCACTCTAGGCCTTGCATGAAGCGGTTTTATCCTGGGAGGAGATTGTCCACGTTTGCCAGTGCGGGAGGCGGGCAATACTACCTTAAGGAAAGCTTCGGCGACTCCGCTTTCCTTACCTACGGTTCTAGAAACATCTCCGGTGACCTTTTGTTCTCCGTTCGAGCTCCCGAAGACTCCAAGTTTTTATTTTCTTTTATTTTTGTTGTAAAATCCGAACGTTTTATAAGTTCGGATTATTTTTATTTTTTATTTTCCCCGCTGTAATATTCAACAAGGTTTGATATAATTAACTGAACGTAGAATATTTCAGAGAGATTCTTATCTTTGCATATTTATATTAGGGTGACCCAAATAGAAAAAATTGCTCTATATAAGACTAAAAAGTAACGCATTTCTCTGAATATGACCAAGCATATTTTATTTCCTTTATAACAGATATTTTTGTATGTTCTGCAATATATGTCCTCATTAGCAACAAGTATTTAGATAATGACTGATTATACGAATGACTATACAACTGTGGTCATTAGCAACAAGTGTGAAACAATAGCTAATTATTTCACTGACTATTCAAATTATTTTCTAATAATTTCTTATTCTACTTGAATTGTTTAATAAGTCATTCTTTTATAATGACGTGAAGTTTTTTAGTAGACGACATTTCAATAGATTCTACAAACAAACATCGTACCATTAGTCATATTAATAGAATGACCTATTAACAAAGGACATTATTAATTTTTATTTGTACTCATTTTGGATGCTTAACATTTTTTTGGTTATTAAAAAAGCTCTCACATTCTAGCGTTTTTAGAACTTTCTATTATCAAACGTTAGACTAATATGATCGCTTCTATTTGAAGAAAAGTGATATGTTTAAGTCTCATTTGCATCAAATCTTACCCATCACGATTTGTTAACTTTTATCACACGTAAGCATAACATGCATATTAACTGTATTTGAAAAATGACATGTATTAAGAAACATTTTCAGGAAGAAAGAAGTGTTGATCAACAAGCACCAGTGGTTTAGTGGTAGAATAGTACCCTGCCACGGTACAGACCCGGGTTCGATTCCCGGCTGGTGCAATTTTTTTTTAAAATTTCCTTTTCAATAAACTTCTTTTCCGTCGTGATTTAAATTTAAAAAATAAATTAAAACTCCGGGAGTATCCGTAATACTCGATCAAATTAAAACAACACATTCAAAAATTTTTAATCTTTATTTATACTATTCGTATGAGTGAAATATAAATTTTATTTTATAAAAAAGAGTTAATTTTTCCCTTTGGTGTATGTATGATACGATGTTATGAATAAATTACTAATGAATAAATTATAGGTAATTTTGTCAATGAACCAACTCAACCAAAAGCTCAAGCTTGTGGTTGTGGCCCAAGAATGATGGTTATATACTCTAACACGCCCCTCACGTGCAGGCGTGACCTCTTTGAACATTGCACGTGAATCTTTAATTTTTTTACTGAGTGGCGGTGAGTTTCGAACTCGTGACCTCTTGGTCATCAAGGCTCTAATACCATGTCAAGGAATCAACTCAACCAAAAGCTCAAGCTTGTGGTTGTGGCTCAGGAATGATTGTTATATACTCTAACATAAATAGAACTAAAACATAATGACTTTCTCAATATAGAACCATATGTTTTTATTTCCCAATGTAGAACTATTGGTCATTATTCATTAGTCATTATTCAACTAAATATCCAGCATCACTCGGATATTATTCTTCTCACTGGTCATTATTAAGTCCTATTTAGAGAATAAAAAATTTTAATTCTTACATTGGGAAATGACTTATGTTTTAGTCATATTCAAATGCAAATTTCACATGAATTATGTGATAGGTTAATAATTAGTAGAATTATAAAGAGATTTTTATAATATTATTTAATAATCTTTCAAAAGTAATTGCCATTAGGGAGTAATAATTAAACTTTTAATTGCTGGTACACGCACATGCATTATTTATTACACCGGGTAAAAGATTAAATCCACATACATGGTATCCTTTATTATAATAAAGGAGACTCGGATGCACGAGAATGCGACATTTGGTACGCCTATTTGGCAAAAAATGGAACACATCACCAAGCCATGTAATAATAGAAAAAATCCTTTAATATAATAAAAGAGACTCCGATGCACAGAAATTCGACATTTGGCATGTCTATGTGGCAAAATTTAAACATGTCAGCACGCCACGTAATATCCAAGTAAACCAGCGAAAATAAATTATATACGATGCACCAACAGATCTCCTGTTGGAAACAATTGACCGCAGATTTTCTACGCGATAATCACCGGCCTTCAACGAAATTCTTTCCTTCATATTACAACAATACGAACTCCTATTGTGATGATAATATAAAATAATTAAAAATAAATATGAAAAAATATGAATACTATTTAAAAAACAAATATAATATTTTTTATTTAATTTAAATAGAATTTTAGGACCATGCTACATATATTAATCCTTTATCAGTTTATCTTACTTCCATATTTAAAAATTACATACTTAAATAATAAGTTACAAAGGTTTATTGTGGAAATTCGTGTACAATAAGAGTTAAAATCAATAGAGTACCTATATTAATGGAAATTAGAATATTATTTTTTTACAACAAAAATATTTTAAGAAACAATCCTAAATAATACTAAATTTGAAAATGATGATCACGAGTATATTACTCATCACCTTACTTATATTATTTATGGTGGGTAATACTAATATTATTTTGGATCCGTTTACTTATATATGGAAATCCTTAATTATGTGTCTTGGATAATCAATAATATTATATGTTAATATATGTTTTCAGATTACAATAATACGAACTCCTATTACGAGGATAATATAAACAATTAAAAATAAATA